>JBBGZY010000659.1:1820000-2392500 GCA_037952925.1 Lithobates clamitans | reverse complement strand
CCTGTCCCTGCAGCTGAAAAACACCCCCACAGCCTGATGCTGCCACCACCATGCTTCACTGTTGGGACTGTATTGGACAGGTGATGAGCAGTGCCTGGTTTTCTCCACACATACCACTTAGAATTAAGACCAAAAAGTTCTATCTTGGTCTTATCAGACCAGAGAATCTTATTTCTCACCATCTTGGAGTCCTTCAGGTGTTATTTTAGCAAACTCCATGCGGGCTTTCATGTGTCTTGCACTGAGGAGAGGCCTCTATCGGGCCACTCTGCCATAAAGCCCTGACTGGTGGAGCTCTAGGAAGGGTTTTGGTCATCTCAAACGCCTTCCTTTTAAGGATTACGGAGGCCACTGTGCTATTAGGAACCTTTAAGTGCAGCAGAATTTTTTTGTAACCTTGGCCAGATCTGTGCCTTGTCACAATTCTGTCTCTGAGCTCTTCAGGCAGTTCCTTTGACCTCATGATTTTCATTTGCTCTGACATGCACTGTGAGCTGTAAGGTCTTATATAGACAGGTGTGTGGCTTTCCTAACCAAGTCCAATTAGTATAATCAAACGCAGCTGGACTCATATGAAGGTGTAGAACCATCTCAAGGATGATCAGAAGAAATGGAGAGCACCTGAGTTAAATATGAGTGTCACAGCAAAGGGTCTGAATACTTAGGACCATGTGATATTTCAGTTTTTCTTTTTTAATAAATCTGCAAAAATGTCAACAATTCTGTGTTTTTCTGTCAATATGGGGTGCTGTGTGTACATTAATGAGAAAAAAAATGAACTTAACTGATTTTAGCAAATGGCTCTAATATAACAAAGAGTGAAAAATGTAAGGGGGTCTGAATACTTTCCGTCCCCACTGTGTGTGTGTGTGTGTGTGTGTGTGTATGTATGTGTAGCTGGTTGGAAAAGACTCTGACAATAATGCCCAGAGCATTTGTTTCAGTGGGTGACATTACTGCTCTGGGAATTCCTTACTGCTGTCCGCAAGCCACCCATGAATTGAAGCTGTAAGGTCACGTGATCATTAAGAAACCGATAAAACCGGTATCGACACTCATTGTTTCAAATGGTGTGCAGCATTAGTTAAGGCAGAGGACAGAAAACATTTAAAGCTTACTTGGTGAATTGCCTTTTCTTCTTTAACCACTTAAGGACCGCCTCACGCCGATATACGTCGGCAAGGCGGCACGGGCAGGCAAAATCACGTAAATGTACGTGATCTGCCTCCCACGGGTGGGGGGTCCGGTCGGACCCCCCCCCCGGGAGCCCGAGGCGGTCCTCTTTTGTCCCCCGGCGATCGGAGGTGAGGGGGAGGCCATCCGTTCGTGCCCCCCCCCTCGCGATCGCCGCCGGCCAATCAGAACATTCCTTTGCTGCTGTATGCTAAACAGCAGCAAAGGAAATAATGTCATCTCTCCTCGGCTCGGTATTTTCCGTTCCGGCGCCGAGGAGAGAAGACATCGATGTGAGTGTAAAACACAAACACACACAGTAGAACATGCCAGGCACACAACACCCCCGATCGCCCCCCGATCACCCTCCAATCATTCCTCCCAGCCCCCCCCCCCCCCGGTCACACTGACACCAAGCAGGTTTTTTTTTTTTTTTCTGATTACTGCATGGTGTCAGTTACTGTGTTAGTGCAGTTAGGGTTAGCCCCCTTTAGGTCTAGGGTACCCCCCTAACCCCCCCTAATAAAGTTTTAACCCCTTGATCACCCCCTGTCACCAGTGTCACTAAGCGATCATTTTTCTGATCGCTGTATTAGTGTCACTGGTGACGCTAGTTAGGGACGTAAATATTTAGGTTCGCCATCAGCGTTTTATAGCGACAGGGACCCCCATATACTATCAATTTTTTTTTAACCCCTTGATTGCCCCCTAGTTAACCCGTTCACCACTGATCACTGTATAACTGTTACGGGTGACGCTGGTTAGTTCGTTTATTTTTTATAGTGTCAGGGCACCCGCCGTTTATTACCGAATAAAGGTTTAGCCCCCTGATCGCCCGGCGGTGATATGCGTCGCCCCAGGCAGTGTCAGATTAGCGCCAGTAGCGCTAACACCCACGCACGCAGCATACGCCTCCTTTAGTGGTATAGTATCTGAACGGATCAATATCTGATCCGAGCAGATCTATACTAGCGTCCCCAGCAGTTTAGGGTTCCCAAAAACGCAGTGTTAGCGGGATCAGCCCAGATACCTGCTAGCACCTGCGTTTTGCCCCTCCGCCCAGCCCACCCAAGTGCAGTATCGATCGATCACTGTCACTTACAAAACACTAAACGCATAACTGCAGCGTTCGCAGAGTCAGGCCTGATCCCTGCGATCTCTCTCTCTCTCTCTCTCTCTCTCTCTCTCTCTCTCTCTCTCTCTCTCTCTCTCTCTCTCTCTCTCTCTCTCTCTCTCTCTCTCTCTCTCTCCTTCTCTCTCTCTCTCTCTCTCTCTCTCCTTCTCTCTCTCTCTCTCCTTCTCTCTCTCCTTCTCTCTCTCTCTCCTTCTCTCTCTCCTTCTCTCTCTCTCTCCTTCTCTCTCCTTCTCTCTCTCTCTCCTTCTCTCTCCTTCTCTCTCTCTCTCCTTCTCTCTCTCTCTCTCCTTCTCTCTCTCTCTCTCCTTCTCTCTCTCTTCTCTCTCTTCTCTCTATTGTTCTGCTCTTTTTTACTGTATTCTATTCTGCAATGTTTTATTGTTATGTTTTATCATGTTTATACTTTACAGTTTACTGTGTTTTATTGTTAACCATTTTTTTGTCTTCAGGTACGCAATTCACGACTTTGAGTGGTTATACCAGAATGATGCCTGCAGGTTTAGGTATCATTCTTTTCAGCCAGCGGTCGGTTTTCATGTAAAAGCAATCCTAGCGGCTAATTAGCCTCTAGACTGCTTTTACAAGCCGAGGGAGGGAATGCCCCCCCCCCACTGTCTTCCATGTTTTTCTCTGGCTCTCCTGTCTCAACAGGGAACCTGAGAATGCAGCCGGTGATTCAGCCAGCTGACCATAGAGCTGATCAGAGACCAGAGTGGCTCCAAACATCTCGATGGCCTAAGAAACAGGGAGCTACGAGCATTTCATGACTTAGATTTCGCCGGATGTAAACAGCGCCATTGGGAAGTTGGTAAAGCATTTTATCGCACCGATCTTGGTGTGGTCAGATGCTTTGAGGGCAGAGGAGAGATCTAGGGTCTAATAGACCCCAATTTTTTCAAAAAAAAAGTACCTGTCACTACCTATTGCTATCAAAGGGGATATTTACATTCTCTGAGATAACAATAAAAATGATTAAAAAAAATGAAAGGAACAGTTTAAAAAAAAGATAAAAAAGAAAAAAAATAATAAAGAAAAAAAAAAAAAAAAAAAGCACCCCTGTCCCCCCCCCTCTCTAGCGCTAAGGTGAACGCAAGCGGCGGTCTGTCAAACGTAAACAGCAATTGCACCATGCATGTGAGGTATCTCAGCGAAGGTCAGGTCGAGGGCAGTAATTTTAGCAGTAGACCTCCTCTGTAAATCTAAAGTGGTAACCTGTAAAGGCTTTTAAAAATGTATTTATTTTGTTGCCACTGCACGTTTGTGCGCAATTGTAAAGCATGTCATGTTTGGTATCCATGTACTCAGCCTAAGATCTTCTTTTTTATTTCATCAAACATTTGGGCAATATAGTGTGTTTTAGTGCATTAAAATTTAAAAAAGTGTTTTTTCCCCAAAAAATGCATTTGAAAAATCGCTGCGCAAATACTGTGTGAAAAAAAAAAACATCCACCATTTTAATCTGTAGGGCATTTGCTTTAAAAAAAAATATAATGTTTGGGGGTTCAAAGTAATTTTCTTGCAAAAAAAAATATTTTTTTCATGTAAACAAACTGTCAGAAAGGGCTTTGTCTTCAAGTTGAGTGGGTGATGTGTGAGATAAGCTTCTAAATGTTGTGCATAAAATGCCAGGACAGTTCAACCCCCCCCCCCCAAATGACCCCATTTTGGAAAGTAGACACCCCAAGCTATTTGCTGAGAGTCATGTCGAGTCCATGGAATATTTTATATTGTGACACAAGTTGCGGGAAAGACCATTTTTTTTTTTTTTTTTTTTTTTTTGCACAAAGTTGTCACTAAATAATATTTTGCTCAAACATGCCATGGGAATATGTGAAATTACACCCCAAAATACATTCTGCTGCTTCTCCTGAGTACGGGGATACCACATGTGTGAGACTTTTTGGGAGACTAGCCGCGTACGGGACCCCGAAAACCAAGCACCGCCTTCAGGCTTTCTAAGGGCGTAAATTTTTGATTTTACTCTTCACTGCCTATCACAGTTTCGGAGGCCATGGAATGCCCAGGTGGCACAAAACCCCCCCAAATGACCCCATTTTGGAAAGTAGACACCCCAAGCTATTTGCTGAGAGGTATAGTGAGTATTTTGCAGACCTCACTTTTTGTCACAAAGTTTTAAAAATTGAAAAAAGGAAAAAAAAAAGTTTTTTTCTTGTCTTTCTTCATTTTCAAAAACAAATGAGAGCTGCAAAATACTCACCATGCCTCTCAGCAAATAGCTTGGGGTGTCTACTTTCCAAAATGGGGTCATTTGGGGGGGTTTTGTGCCACCTGGGCATTCCAAGGCCTCGAAAAAAAAAAAAGTGTCACTTTCCCGCAACTTGTGTCAAAATATAAAATATTCCATGGACTCAACATGCCTCTCAGCAAATAGCTTGGGGTGTCTACTTTCCAAAATGGGGCAATTTGGGGGGTATGGGTTGTGCCATCTGGGCATTTTATGGCCTTCAAAACTGTGATAGGTAGTGAGGAGTGAAATCAAAAATTTACGCCCTTAGAAATCCTGAAGGCGGTGATTGGTTTTTGGGGCCCTGTACGCGGCTAGTCTCCCAAAAAGTCCCACACATGTGCTATCCCCATACTCAGGAGAAGCAGCTAAATGTATTTTGGGGTGCAATTCCACATATGCCCATGGCCTGTGTGAGCAATATATCATTTAGTGACAACTTTGTGAAAAAAAAGTCACTTTCCCGCAACTTGTGTCAAAATATAAAATATTCCATGGACTCAACATGCCTCTCAGCAAATAGCTTGGGGTGTCTACTTTCCAAAATGGGGTCATTTGGGGGGGGCGTTTGTGCCATCTGGGCATTTTATGGCCTTCAAAACTGTGATAGGTAGTGAGGAGTGAAATCAAAAATTTACGCCCTTAGAAATCCTGAAGGCGGTGATTGGTTTTCGGGGCCCCGTACGCGGCTAGGCTCCCAAAAAGTCCCACACATGTGGTATCCCCGTACTCAGGAGAAGCAGCTGAATGTATTTTGGGGTGCAATTCCACATAGGCCCATGGCCTGTGTGAGTAATATATCATTTAGTGACAACTTTTTGTAAGTATTTTTTTTTTTTTTGTCATTCAATCACTTGGGACAAAAAAAATAAATATTCAATGGGTTCAACATGCCTCTCAGCAATTTCCTTGGGGTGTCTACTTTCCAAAATGGGGTCATTTGGGGGGGGTTTGTACTGCCCTGCCATTTTAGCACCTCAAGAAATGACATAGGCAGTCATAAACTAAAAGCTGTGTAAATTCCAGAAAATGTACCCTAGTTTGTAGACGCTATAACTTTTGCGCAAACCAATAAATATACGCTTATTGACATTTTTTTTTACCAAAGACATGTGGCTGAATACATTTTGGCCTAAATGTATGACTAAAATTGAGTTTATTGGATTTTTTTTATAACAAAAAGTAGAAAATATATTTTTTTTTTCAAAATTTTCGGTCTTTTTCCGTTTATAGCGCAAAAAATAAAAACGGCAGAGGTGATCAAATACCATCAAAAGAAAGCTCTATTTGTGGGAAGAAAAGGACGTAAATTTCGTTTGGGTACAGCATTGCATGACCGCACAATTAGCAGTTAAAGCGACGCAGTGCCAAATTGGAAAAAGACCTCTGGTCCTTAGGCAGCATAATGGTCCGGGGCTGAAGTGGTTAAGATGATTGTTTGGCACTCTTTTTGTCTATTTCACTTAGATTTTTTTTTTCTATCCCTGTTTCAAATTTCCCTTACTTCCTGTCTGGTAGAACAGCAAGTGAGAAAATCTCATCAACAGAGCCCCAGATAGCAGTAATAACCCAGCAGGAGTTCTAATCCTTTCACACTCTATCCAAAACTAAGGAAAAAAAGGTTTTGGCTTCACACTTTAAATCTATTCTGACCCCTTGGAAAATCATTCTACACAAGTCAACCGTATGTTTCATAAATGGTTGTGTTGTATAAAGGATCTTCCCCTCCCGAGTTCCATGCTAGAGCTGGACACTGCCAAGCTACCATAGGCATGTGAAGGAAGATCACATCATCAGAAAGAATAATCAGAGCAGCCGGGAAATGATTTAACAGTTTTAATATTACTCCTTTTTATAGCCTTATCTTTAAAATATGACTGATGTAAGCATCATTAGAAATATCAGTTAGAATCTAAAGTGACAATAAATACTCAGTCACAAACATTTAACAATATACTGAAAAGAGTTTCTCCCTTTCCCACAATAGGATTAAATCCAAATGAGGATAAAATTTTACAGTAGAAGTCTGCCAATCTGAACACCAAATAGTCAGATCTGCCATCTCTTGTGGAATCGAATAAGACCCCATTCTCACTTGCAAAGGGGGCGGTTAGTGATTACGTGCTGGAGACCCACCCGGGCAGCACCCCATTGACGGCAGCTAATTGTGGCCACTCGCATGTAATCACTCATGGAGCAATTACCTGCAAATGAGTGGCCCTGGACACAGACAAATAATTTCTAATGGCCCAATTTGCAAGTGTGAATGGGCCTTAAGAGCAGTGCCTTTCTGTGCCCTATCAGGCAGGCTCTCACCAAATTATGGACTGTGCTTGCTACCTGTTTAAAAATTAGCCTGCGATTTTACCATGTTCAACTCTGAAGCCTAGACTTGCACAAACCTTTCTTTTTTGTCTGGATTATGCACAAATATAATCGCACCCACCTTGTTTTTATTACAGATTTAAGGGCTACATGGTGTGGGTTTTATATTAATTTGTTTCCGGATGTCTGCAGGGGTGTGTGCTTGTGTCTATGCATATAATAACCATTAATATGGAGCAGCCTTTCTTAACTTTTTTTAACTGTGAGGAACCCTTGAAATAGCGTTTAGGTCTCAGAGAACCCCTGCTAATAATTACATCTACAACTCAAAGGACATTGGCATGAACAGTAATTTGTGAATAAAAGAATAAGAATGCGGTCTACTTGGTGTATTTGACGCCCAGTGCTCCCTTATACCTCAGCGTTATTTACAGTAATAATAATGAAACAAATTTAATAATGAACAGAAAAATGCAGGCTCTAAAAATTGTAGTTCTTCCTCACATGATGGTCAGTGGAAAAGTGTTCCTTATATTGATGTCCAGTACAGAGGCCATTTTCATTGGTGGTGAGTGATGTGTCTGTAATGCCCTGTACACACGAGAGGATTTTCCAACAACAAATGTTCGATGGGAGCTTACTGTTGGAAATTCCAAACGTGTGTAGGCTCCGTTGGACATTTTCTGTCGGAATTTCTGACATATAAAATTTGAGATCTGGATCTCAAATTTTCCGACAACAAAATCCGTTGTCTGAAATTCCGATCATGTGTACATAGTTCCGACGCACAAAATTCCACGCATGCTCAGAATCGAGCAGAAGAGCTGCACTGGCTATTTAACTTCATTTTTCTCTGCTCGTCGTACGCGTTGTACGTCACCGCGTTCTTGACGTTTGGAATTTCTAACAACATTTGTGTGACCATGTGTTTGCAAGACAAGTTTGAGCCAACATCCGTCGGAAATAAATCCAGAATTTTGTTGTCGGAAAATCCTATCGTCTGGTATCAGTTGGAATACTTGCTCTTTTAACTAGTGGGTTAATTAGAACAATGCCCTCACAGATCGCTAAAAGAACCATTTGTATGATGCAAGAGGCAGGGATGCCCTCTCTTCCCAGGCCTTTATACCTTAGAAATGGAACCCACCAACCTGAATATCCAGGGCCTGAGAGTGGGATCATTGAAGGACAAATTATTCACAGATGATGCATAGATGTACTTGAATGATGCACAGTCTTCCCTGATAATCACTCTGTGGATCTTTGATAGATTTGGGCATTACTCGGTTATTAGGATAAACTGGTCTAAAACAGATCAAACTTATCTACAGTGGGTTCAACAATTTAAATACTTAGGAATCCACATCCCACTTGACCCCAGATACTTTCTAGAGCTTAATGTTACCCTGATCATATCTCAATTCAACTCTAAATGTGAAGCTTGGTCTTCTCTTCACCTATTGGTAGTGGGTAGAGAGAATCTTTTATAAAAATTATCTTCCTACCTACGTTTACCTATATTTTCAGACAATCCCTGGTTTGGATCCCTCAGCAGATCTTTTGGAGGATAGATACAGTACTATCAGCCTCTATATTAGTGGGTCATCCCCTTGGAAGAGCACTCAGAACCTAACAACTCCCTACAGATAGGGCAGGTCTGGCCCTACCCATTATGCACATTTACTATCTATTTATTATTATCACTATTAACTGGTGGTTTACTCCCCATCCTGGAAATCCAGCTATAGACCCAGAGGTGACTAATGGGCTCCTCACAAACTTGACAGTCCCCAGTATAACCCCAATTCCAAAAATTGCTGTGTAAAATCTACATAAAAACGGAATGCAATGATGTGTAAATCACCTTGACCTATAATTTAGTCACAATAGCAAAATAGAAACCATATCAAATGATTAAACTGAGAAAATGTACAATTTTAAGAAAAAAATAAGTTAATTTTGAAGTTGATGGCAACAACATGTCTCAAAAAATTTAGGGCAGGGCGACAAAAAGCTGACAGGGCCATGTTTACCATGGTCTAGTATCACCTATTTTTTTTAACACTTAGTAAATGCCTGGGAACTGAGGAGACCAGCTGCTGAAGTTTTGGGAGAGGAATTCTGTCCCATTCTTGCAAGAGCATATTGTGCGCTAAAACCTGGATATATCTTTCGGCATTGATGGTGCATTTGCAGATGTGCAAGCTGCCCATTCTATATGCACTAATGCATCCCAATACCATCAGAAGTGGAAATGGCCCTCGTACCAAAAAGTTTGTGTCTCCTGAACTATTGCAGCACTGCAAGTCCCAGCATGCATGTATACTATCTACAGGATCAGAGTAAAATATATACCAATGATATGCGAAATTAAAATCCCAGTACTCCTCTCAGTTGTCTCCTTTCCTTTGCAGTGAAGCAGTTAATCCGGTCTCACCTCTTCGTTTTTTTTTTTTTACTGTAAACAGTTTACCATCTCAGTCACCCACCCCCACATCTTAGTTCTCCTTATTTTTCTTCTTTCAAATCTATTTTCTTTGCTGTCTCCTTTTTTCTTAAATGAGTTTGTTTTCTCTAATGCTTCCTCTACATGATTAGCTGCATTTCAGTTTCTGGCTAAGAGAGTCATTTTAAATCTCCGTATACTTTCTAGTACTTCTGTCTTTTATTTTGTCTCTCTTCCCTTTACTTCATCTGGGCTTCTCTTCATTTGTCTGGCTATTCCTCTTCCCGCCCGCCCGCCCTCTCCCTCTCTCTCTTGTTTAGAATATTCTTATTTAGATATTCCAACATGTGGTACAATTTAGAGGTTTGGCAGGCGAGCGTTGCCGTGGTGACGGTGATTTCGGCTGGCGTAGTTTGGGTTGGGGGGGTGTAATTAGGTACACATGTCCCTGAACTTCTGGATAACTTTATAGGGCTGAGGGGGAGGGATCCTATGAGCCACAGAGTGTCTGTGAGGAAAGATTTCTGCCTGCTGTAAAGGTCAATGAACATTCAACGTCAGCTTAAAAGCACATTTCCCCCATAAGTTCTTTTTCACTGCTCACCCCCCTATCATCCAGTACACCTCTTCAGCACAAAACCTCTCACACTGTTCTTCACCACACCCAAAGTTTTAGATTAAAAAAAGTCTTCCAGACTTCCTTCACATATGATTGTACTTCGGAATTTACTTGCACAGATTGTTCTGAACCTGCTTCATCATCATCCTAGGCCTGGAGTTGCAGTACACTATGCACACACCTGCACAAAAAGACATGTACACAGTGTATAGTACTATAAAAATATCAAATCATGCAGTTCCAATACAGACTATGAACCAAGGCCCTCTTACAGTGATAAAGAGTCACTTAACTCCCGAAAGGGTGTTGGCTCCATTGTAACAGCCACCCTCCTTCCCCATGCAAAATAGAGACATTTTTTGTTTCTGTCTTTCCTTTATTTTTATCGCCCTTCAACACCATTCAGGCCATAATAACATACCTGTAGCCTCTTGGGATACTTACATCGCATCTCCCACTAGACTGCAGGATCAGCACACAGAGCAGACATGGAGTTAGCCAGAGGGCATACCCAAGGATCATCAGTAGCTGACTAATAAATAGAGTAAATTACCGCGCTGTGATAATGAAACTAAATATAGTACCCAGAAAAAGAGCTGCTGCTACAAGTGAGATACACACAACAATAATAGTAAACAATAAAAAGCAGCGCTAATCCCCCAAAATAAGTGAAAATGATAGTGAAGATCAAAACATGGTATGAATTAATATAAACATTCAATAAAACAATTAAAATCAAAATAAAACTAAAAAGTCCAGCTTCTTAACTCCACAGTGGAAAAACTAAGTGACATGTACCAGAGTGATGACACCAAGTCCATATATGTGTATGGAAAATGATGAGATTAGTGGTCCACGATAAATAATTCAGCCTCCACCACACCACCAGTGCTAAGAGAAATGCTCGCTTACCAGATGGCAAGCAAATAATGCTTGCGGCCTAAACCCGACCAGGGCCTTTATACAATGTAGGGACACAAGAGATCTCCAGGGAAACCCGTCTAGGCGGTCAGCATGGAATCGCCAAACTCGTCAATCAAGGACCGTGACCAGGTAAGATAAGGTGATATTCAGATGTTCCCAGAATACAAAGGAATCACCATAGCGTAACATTAAGCATCATTTATTTAAAAAAAGAGAAAAGCCACTTACAATAAATGTAGCATTAAAAGCAGTTCAGCCCCAGACGACGTCATTGTATGACGAAACACGCGTCGGGAGGAGCTGACGTGCTGACGTCTCGCGTGCTGTGTTCGAAGGGACGGGTGTCTGTACAAGCCGGCCGGCTGAACTGCTTTTAATGCTACATTTATTGTAAGTGGCTTTTCTCTTTTTTTAAATAAATGATTAACAATGTTACGCTATGGTGATTCCTTTGATGTAGCTCCACTCCGCCGAGCTCTGTCTTTCACTAGACTTCCTGATCTACTGCCACTGGATCCCCTGAGCTCTTCCAATCTAGCTAGCACTCAGTGTCTTCCTTAAGCGTCACCCCCGCTTCACTGCTGGGTCCCTGGCTTGGTACTCAGATAATCCTCAAGCTTCACCCCTGCTGACATGTTAGGTCCCTGGCTTGGCACTCCACAAGCATCACCTCTGCTGTCCCGCTGGGTCCCTGACTTGCTGATGCTTTCCCACTTTTTCACTGTCCCCGGTTGGCCTCAGCTTTGCTCACAGTGGTCTCTGGTAACAAGGTGGATGGTCTCTTGGTGGCGACAGCTTCCCCTCTACCGCCGACTACGACTGGTTCCCCAGCCAACGGAACTGTTACTTCTGGTTGGACTACAAGACAACAGTCCCAACACTACACTACTTCTGGATAGGCCCTCAGATAGCCTAGCAGCCAGATGTCCCCGGGATAGGCCTTAGGTTTCTGGCCTAGCAGCCCTGGGCAACACAACACACATCCACCTAGACAGCCGTCCAGGTGGCTCAGAACCTCGATCACCTGACTCCACCCAAATAAATAGGCTCTCCCAGCAGGCCAAGGGACCCAAGAAAATCCCTGCCCATTGGCTGAGATACCCCATTCATTTATAATCTGTCCTTGCAATGCCCTTTTCTTATTTAATGTCACCAGATACCCAGCCATCTAGTGACAGAAGAGAAAAGTACAGCGAATCCAGAATTAGGGTGAAATCGACCTCCTAACAATTGGCCAAGGCAACTATCATTTAGCAAATTTATAAGCAACCCTGCCTAAACATCAGGGTGCTACATCTCAATTAAAGCGTAATTCCAGTTTTGTTGATAAAAAAACATTCCCCCCTGGGTGATCTATGTACATTGCAAGGACTATAACAACCTTTTGATGCAGATTCCTACCTTTTGTTATTCTAAAGAAATCCATGTGTGTTTGTCTGTGCCTCTGGGCTGAGTGGGTCTAATGGAAGTGATTTCATAATTATCAGTCAGCTGTGGCAGCTACAGGGCACTAATGAGGAAAGCTGCTGGGCCTACATCCCTTTAGATGTGTTCTTATTGGAAATATCTCACCAAAAATGACAATTTTGTTGCAGGGGATGCCTGAAATCTGACTTGTATCTTAGGTAGACTTCTGGGAAAACTGGTGAGCCAATCACACAAGCAGGAAATTATGTTTCTGGGGAGTGGTAGCTCCATGTAGCCATATTGCATTGCATTTATAGAAAATTACAGCGCTGCATATTGAAAAGGAAAGCTAATGTTTAATAACATTCAACTACTATATGGCTTGTATCGCAATTGTACATGCTATATTTTTTTTTCTATATTTGCTATTTTTTTTTCCCACGAAAGTGGAGTTAACCATTAAGGAGGCTCAGCATCACATGTGGGTATTACCTAGAGTGCTCTGAATGCAAATGCAGCCTACCTTGGAATGTCCACTCCTCCCAAGAGACAGCCCACTAGGGAACTCAGTCAAGTAATTGACAGACCATTGTTCCTAATTTTTACTGACAGTCTACTGACTGGAAAGGTACCAGCTGATTGGAGAAAAGCAAATGTAGCACCAATATTTAAAGGGCCGAAATACATCTCTGGGAATTACAGACCAATTAGCCTAACATCAATAGTATGCAAGCTCTTGAGGGGATGATAAGGGACTATATACAGGATTTCAGTTATGAAAACGGTATTAACAGTAATCAGCATGGATTCATGAAGAATCGTTCTTGCCAAACCGATCTATTAACCTTCTATGAGGAGGTGAGCTGCCATCTAGATAAAGAAAAGCCCGTAGACGTGGTGTATCTGGATTTTGCAAAAGCATTTGACACAGTTCCCCATAAACGTTTACTGTACAAAGTAAGGTCCATTGGCATGGACCATAGGGTGAGTACATGGATTGAAAGGGGGGTGGTGATAAATGGGGAATACTCGGAATGGTCAGGGGTGGGAAGTGGGGTCCCCCAGGGTTCTGTGCTTGGACCAATCCTGTTTAATTTGTTCATATACAACATGGAGGATGGGGTAAACAGTTCAATCTCTGTATTTGGGGACAACACTAAGCTAAGCAGGGCAATAACTTCTCTGCAGGATGTGGAAACCTTGCAAGAAAATGTGAACAACTTAATAGGGTGGGCAACTACATGGCAAATGAGGTTTAATGTAGAAAAATGTAAAATAATGCATTTGGGTGGCAAAAATATGAATGCAATCTTCTTCTGGGGGATATCTAGGATGGAAAAGGACCTGGGGGTCCTAGTAGATAGGCTCAGAAATGACATGCAATGCCAAGCTGCTGCTAATAAAGCAAATAGAGTGTTGCCATGCATTAAGAAGGGGATTAACTCCAGGGATAAAGCGATAATTCTCCCACTCTACAAGACTTTGGTCTGGCTTTACCTGGATTTTGCTGTCAAGTTCTGGGCACCAGTCCTCAGGAAGGATGTACTGGAAATGGAGTACAAAGAAGGGCAACAAAGCTAATAAAGGGTCTGGAGGATATTGGTTATGAAGAAAGGTTGCGAGCACTGAATTTATTCTCTCTGGAGAAGAGACGTTTGAGAGGGTATATGATTTCAATTTGCAAATACCTTACTGGTGACTCCACAATAGGGATAAGACTTTTTTGCGGAAGGGAGTTCAAAAAGGCACATGGCCACTCATTAAAATTAGAAGAAAAGAGGTTTAAACTTAAACAGAGTAGAGGGTTCTTTAATGTAGGAGAGGCAAGGCAGTGGTTTCAGCGGGGGGCATCAATAGTTTCAAAAAACTATTTTATATAAGCACCTGAATGACGACAACAACATCAAGGAATATAAAATGTAATCTTGACATATAATCTTACACATACGTTGGACTTGATGTGTTTTTTTTCAATCTCACCTACTATGTAACTTGAATCGGAGCAGAGGGCCCTAGAGAAGTTGATTGGTTTCTATGCAGAGCTGCACCAGATTTTGCACTTTCCAGTTTTAGTAAATCCACCCTTGTAGTAGAACGTTAGTGGGTCTCTAAAGTATTAACTAACCAATGAGCTTACTTTTATGTATCATCTTTAAATGGACGAAGTGGGACAGATTTACTCAAACATCAGTCATTATTAAATTAGAAAAACAAAGTTTCATGTAGCTTAGTAAATAAGGTGCGACCACATTTATTATAATTCAGTCATGCGCCAGAGAAATTAGAAAAAAAAATTTACTGCCATATGATTGAAGTGAGCATTCCTTGCTTTTTTTTTTTTTTTTTTTAAGTGAACAGTCTCTTCTTCTTTAGTGCTGTAGTAACTGAATAAGATTTCTAAAAAAGGGTTTCCAATTGATATGACTACTCACTAGACAGGGTCTATATAGTGTTCATTGCAGGACATTCTTTCTAAATACCTGTATTCTGCAACAGTCTTCCTGCTAACCACACTTTTTCCTCCAAGAAAAGCTGTCTCTTCCCTTAATATGAGTCTTTATCAATTCTGGACCTTCCAACCAAACTACTTTTGTAGATAGACAAAATTTGCCCCTTTTTTGGCTCACACTGGTCGTTTTTTATAAATCTTTACTCATGAGTCCAAAGTTTGTGATATACTCTTCCTGTCTCATTCTTTCTATCTCTTTTCCATGCTGCCTACTTCCTGGCATTCCTGCAGCCCTGCCACAGCTTGCGTCCCTGCTAACTGGTCCCTTTTGATTGTCAGACCTGCAGGAGGGAGAGCAGAAGATAGGAGGATGCTGATATGCCACATCAATGGTCAGGTGGCACGCTTGCCTTCTTTGGTTTTCCCTCTTGGTTCCACATGTCTCTTTACCACAGAGATCACTACCCTAAGGTGAAATTTAAACAAAAACGTGAATGACTCATTGACCCAAATGATTACTGTTATAGCCCAAAGCCCCATACACAATTATGTGCCACTTTGTGTTGGTCTATCACATAAAATCCCAATCCCATTGTAAAATGACAAAATGTGGAAAATTTCATGAATACTTTTTCAAGGCACTATAAGTAACTACTGATGGCATTGATCTTTTTAGCTATCTGTAAGGGGGGAGCATGAGATATAAATAAAGTAATGATTGTTAGAGGTTCCCTCAGACCGGAATATTACTTCAAGGGTTCCTCCGTGTTAAAAAGTCTGAGAAAGGCTGCTCAGTCACAAAGTGGCACATAATTGTGAAGTGGAAGGAAAATGATAAATGGTTTTCAAAATGTTTATATCTGAAAAGTTTGGTGTGCATTTGTAGTCAGTCCCTTTTTACTCTGATACCCCTCACTAAAAAATAGTGGAACCAATTGCCTTCAGAAGTCGCCTAATAATTATTAGAGAGTCCACCTGTGTGTAATTTGATCTCAGTATAAATACAGCTGTTCTGTGAAGCCCACAGAGTCATGGAGGCCAAGGAACACACCAGAAAGGTCAAGGATAAAGTTGTGGATACGTTTAAAGCAGGGTTAGGTTATAAAAAAAAAAATCCCAAGCTTTGAACATCTCACAGAGCAATGTTCAATCCATCATCCAAAAATGGATGGCACAACTGTAAACCTACTAAGACATGGCCATCCACCTAAACTGACAGGCCGGGGAAGGAGAGCATTATTCAGAGAAGCACCAAGAGGCCCATGGTAACTGGAGGAGGTACAGAGATACAAAGTTCAGGTGGGAGAATCTGTCCACAGGACAACTAATAGTTGTGCACTCCACAAGTCTGGCCTTTATGGAAGAGTGAGAAGAAGAAAGCCATTGTTGAAAGAAAGCCATAAGAAGTCCTGTTTGCAGTTTGCAGGAAGCCATGTGGGGGACACAGCAAACATGTGGAAGAAGGTGTTCTGATCAAATCAGACCAAAATTGAACTTTTTGGCCCAAAAGCAAAATGCTATGTGTGGCAGAAACCTATAACTGCACATCACCCTGAACGCACCATCCCCACCGCAAAACATGGTAGTGGCAGCATTATGTTGTGGGGGTGCTTTTCTTCCTGTCCTGGGGACAGGGAAGCTGTTCAGAGTTGATGGGAACATGGATGGAGCAAAATACAGGGCAATCTTAGAAGAAAAACTGTTAGTCTGAAAAAGACTTGAGACGGAGGTTCACCTTCCAGCAGGACAACAACCCTAAACGTACAGCCAGAGCTACAATGGAATGGTTTAAATCAAAGCATAATAATGTGTTAGATTGGCCCAGTTAAAGTCCAGAACTAAATCCAATTGCGAACCTGTGGCAAGACTTTAAAATTTCTGTTCACAGATGCTCGCCATCCAATCTGACAGAGTTTGAACTATTTTGAAAAGAAGAATGGGCAAAATGTTCACTCTCTAGATGTGCAAAGCTGGTAGAGACATACCCAAAAAGACTTGCAGCTGTAAATGCAGTGAAAGGTGGTTCTACAAAGTAATGACTCAGGGGGGCTGAATACAAATGCACACCACACTTTTCAGATATTTTTTTTGTAAAAAAATTTGAAAACCATTTATCATTTTCCTTCCACTTCACAATTATGTGCCACTTTGTGTTGGTCTATCAGTAAAAACCCCTATAAAATCCATTTACGTTTTTGGTTGTAACATGAAAAAATGCGGACATTTTCAAGGGGTATGAATGCTTTTTCAAGGCACTATATCTAAGAGACAGAAATTGTTCATTGCACAAGGAACCCTTAGCAACCTCTGGAGGAACCTTAGGATTCCATGGAAACCTGGTTGAGAAAGGCTAGTCTAAAGTATTGGATCACCAAGGAGGTCACTGACTTCTTACTGCACATTCCAAGCCTAGTTACTAACAATATCAATTTCATAGTAGACATGTGGAGAAAGCTCTTGTCCTTGGAACTCTGGGTGCTGACCAACCATGCCTACTGAAGTCAGCAGGAAAGCAATGCATCCCTGCTTAGGATTGTCCCTCTCTATTGATAGAGAAGTGGTCCTAGGCAGGGCTGCAGCATGCTCTTTCCATCTTTAATAAACTTGGATGTGATCTGACATAATCAGTGTATGACTTTGCGCTTTTCTGCCAATCTCAATTTCATAGCTGAGTCTTTCTAACAGAAATAATGATTTCATCAACAATAGATGCTTCTCGGCATTTGAAGTGTGGTGTGGGCAGACTTGCCAGAAAAAAAAGAATAGATTTGTTGATGCTGACAGTTAATACCCAGAATATCTAAAGGTTTTTTTCAGTAATTCATAAAGCACTATATTTTTGTAAGTTAAAAGCCACATTTTGAATCACTCATGTAACATGTCACAGGTTGTAATTAATGGCTTATCATCCATCAAACCACATCCCCAGATCACGAAGCCAAAACGTGTTTCTCATCCACACACCCAAACAGCAAGCATATATCTAAATATATCTTTGTTTCTTTTTAGTATCGGTGTACACATTAAAATCAAATTTCATAAGCTTTATTCTTGAGATTTAAAGAAGTATACAAGTTTCCACAGTTATTTCTCCACCTGTATAAAAATAATTTCCACAATGTGGAAGTAAATGGTGTCAAAGCTGGCGATTTTCAGACTAAACTCTGCCATATGAGAGATACTCTTTTAGGCTGGGTTCACAATTATGCAAATTGGATGTGGGTTTCTTGCATCCAATTCGTATAACAGGAGATTGATTGGCTCTCAATGGAGCTGGTGCACACATCTCCGGTGTGGCTGCGAAGCGAATCGCACAGAGGACCTGTGCGTCTTTGGCTCCTTTTCAGGTCTGAATTCAGGCTGAAAAATTCAAGCCTGATTCGTTCCCTGAAATGGAGGACAGGAATACACTGGACCCCTGCCGTCAGCAGCATCCGTTGTAAGTGTGAACCCAGCCTCAATATATGGTCACTCTGGTCAACACAGGAAAATAGACCGTAAATAAATGTATTTGGTTTTACAAAAACCCTTTAGATTTGTATGTCCGGCCAATTAAATACAATTAAAAGGTTAATTTTATTCCTGGATTTACCTGTCTCTAAACGGATGAATATACCAAAAGAATTAAAGTTTCTGCCTGGACAAAACAACATTCAGTACTAGTCTGCACATTTCCCATGATTTGTCTTTTGATCCTTCTATAAATTCAATGATTTCCCAGCTACCTTTTTCATCTGGCAACACAGTGCTTCTAATGAAATGAATCCTAAGCAGTGGTATCAGCCCTGCCGGAGTTATTTCTTGTGGGACTATTATTTTCTGAATGTAGTGGGCCTGTGCGCAAGATAAGTTGGGCCCCCTTCCCCATCCTGTGTCCAGGCTCATTTTAATCAATAAGCAATATGTCAATGTTATCAATACCCATAAGGCTGATCTCTCTGGTGTCACAGTAAAAACCTCAAAACAGTGTGACAAAATATTAGCATGACTAGGATATTGAAAGACCCGAGGCACTATCTGATAGGAAATAGAAACAAGTTTGAATGATGGGTATGACAAGATTAAGCATTAGCCTCGGTTCACACCAGAGGCAGCACGACTTGCAGGTCGCCTCACCGAGGCGACCTGCACACGACTGTCGGGGCGACTTGCAAGACGACTTCTGTATAGAAGTCTATGCAAGTCGCCCCCAAAGTAGTACAGGAACCTTTCTTCTAAGTCGGAGCGACTTGCGTCGCTCCGATTAGAACGGTTCCATTGTACAGAACGGGAGGCGACTTGTCAGGCGGCTAGGTCACCTGACAAGTCGCCCCCGTGTGAACCGAGCCTAAAGGAGGAAGATTAAACGGAACTTGTAACTATTTGCTGCAAACATTGAACACTCATGCTGCAGTCCTTGTACCCATAAAATTGCCGCAAACAGCGGTGAAGTGAGAAATGCCCCAGCATCAGTATAAGGAAACTATGTCTGTGCATCGGTATCAGTGTCATTGGAAGGATAAAATGCCCCTGCGTCAGTGGTATCACTGGAAGGGATAAATGCCCCTGCATCTGTGTCAGTGGGAGGAAAAAAAGCAATACAAAGTGAGGGGACAGTTGATAGTGGGAACTGGCAGTACAGAAGGGGGCAGATGATGGTGGGGACTGGCAGTACAGAGGTGGCAGTTGATGTTGGAGACCGTCAGTATAGAGTAGGACAGTTGATGTTACAGACAGACTGTACAGAGGCGGCAGTTGGTGGATACAGGTAGTACAGAGGTGGTCAGTTGCTGTTGGGGACAGGCAGTACAGAGGGGCAGTTGATGGTGGAGAAAGGCAGCACAGAGGTTGGCAGTTAGGGTTGCCACCTGTCCGTGATGACTACCTGAAACCCGGACACATTATTCAGACTGGACTCTGGCTTCCCAGCAGGGTTACTGTCTGCAGCTGTCTAAGCCACACGTGTAATGTGTTCTCAGTGTTCCCTCTTAAATCAGGGTTCCCAGAGCATCCTTTAGGTCAGTGTCCCCAGAGTTCTTCCTTACATCAGTCTGCAGAGTCCCCCTTACAGTGTAAGGAAACTCCTGCAAGTTCAGATGTAAAAGGGGAACTCTGTGGACTCTGATGTAAGAGGGGACTCTTGTGATTAACTTCATATGATTATAAATGTTATTTAATGACAAAATATATGTACTGCATCGTATATACTGAAAAAAAAAAAATTGCTGGGCGCCGCTAAAATGTTTGGGTTTGACTTGAAGAAAAGGTGGCAACCCTATTGGCAGTTGATGTCACAGACAGACAGTACAGAAGAGACAGTTGGTGATTGGGACTGGCACTACAGAATTACTACAGGTAGTCTGGGGGCAGGGCTAAAGTCCCCAGCTGCAGTTCCACCAATAACATTGCAGCTTTCTCCCATTTCCTAGGTCACACTTGTTCAATTATATGGCCTAAGAGGGATCCGGTGTGCAAGCACTAAACCCAGGCTGAGCGGTTCCTGGCCAAAAGTGGATTGAGCTGCTGCAGCTGCATGTGACCGGCACGACTGCAGCTCAACAGTCAAGATGGCATTAATGTATGCACCGAGTCAGTGCACACTGGGCCCCACCCCCCTTAGGGCCTTTGTACCCTGCACACATTGTGCACAAGCAGCATATGCCACTGCACCTCACCCTTATTTTACTGAAAGGAGGAGTGGGGGAATTTTTATGTAGTCCAGGAGAAGATAACTGGTTGGGCTGACAATACTGCTTGGGACTTCAGTGAAGCAGAAACAATGTTAGCTCCAATAGAAAGTTAGGAGCTCACTGGATTTCTGGCAGATCAACAGCTATTTTCCTGTACTTGCAGCAGCTTAAAGGGATAAAACATGTAGACATTTGCATGTACTGCATAGATACAGTATTTTTTGTTTTTTTTATTCTGACCAGGCATACACTTACAATAATAAGTCCAATGTATACAGTATATATACAGTATACAGGCATACCCCACTTTTACGTACACAATGGGGTTTATTTACTAAAGCTGGAAAGTGCAAAATCAGGCTCACTTCTACATAGAAACCAATGAGCTTCCAGGTTTTATTACCAAAGCTTAATTGAACAAGCTGGGGTTAGAAGCTCATTGGTTTGTACAGTGCACAGCATACATGAGTACACCACTTGTAAAAAGTAATATTTTAATTAAGTTTTACTCAAATTAGTTGACATTGCAAAAATGAATACACCCCACAACAAAAACTATTACATCTAGTATTTTGTATGATCTTCATATTTTGTAAGGACAGCACCGAGTCTTCTAGGCATGGAATGAACAAGTTGGTGACATATTGCAATATCTATCCTTTTGTAGTCTTCAATAATTACCTCTTTTAGAGCCTGGATGCTGAATGGAGAGTGATGCTCAACTTGTCTCCTCAGAATTCCATATAGGTATTTGACTGGGTTCAGATCAGGAGACATACTTGGTCACTGAATCACTTTCACCCTGAAAGTGCAACAGTGGCCTTAGATGTGTGTTTTGGATCATTGTCATGTTGGAAAAGTGCAGGGCCATCAAAGTGCAGGACCATCTAGAGTGATGGTAGCATCTTCTCTTTCAATATAGAGCAGTACATCTGTGAATTCATGATGCCATCAATGAAATGTAGCTCCCTCACACTGGTAACACTTATGGAGCCCCACAGAAGGACACTGCCACCACCATGTTTTACTGTAGGCACCATGCATGTTTCTTTGTACTCCTCACCTTTGCATCGCCATACAGTTTTGAAGTCATCAGTTCCAAAAACATCTATCTTGGTCTCATCACTCCAGAGTTCAGAGTCCCAGTAGTCTTCTTCTTTTTCAGCATGGGCCCTGGCAAATTCTAGGCTGGCTTTTTTGTGCATGGGTTTTAGGAGAGGCTTCCTTTGTGGACAACACCCATGCATGCCATTCCTTTGCAGTGTACACCGTATTGTGTCACGGGAAACAATCACCCCAGTTTGGTTTTCTACTTTTTTAACTAACTGCAGTGAACTTGCATGGCGATTTTCTTCAACCCTTCTCATCAGAAGACGCTCCTGTCGAGGTGTTAATTTCCATGGCTGGATGTTTTCTGTGAGATGGTTGCAGTTCCATCTTTGTTAAATTGTTGTATCCCTTTTGCTACAGTATTCTGATTGATAAGTAAAGCTTTGCTGATCTTCTTGTAGCCTTCATCTTTCTTGTGTGAATATTTTTTTTTTCTCAGGCCTTGTGATATTTCTCTTCCGTGTGGTGCCATTGCTAACAGCATGAAATGGGAAGGGGTTTTCTTTAAGTAACACTCTTTTATAACCACTCGCCCTTCGGAAGATTTACTCCCCTTCTGACCAGGTCATTTTTTGCGATACGACACTGTGTTACTTTAACTGACAATTGTGCAGTCATGTGACCCACAAATAGAACTTTCTTTTGGTGGTATTTGATCACCCGTACGTTTTTATTTTTTGCGCTATAAACAACGAACAGTATTGTTTGCTTTCTGCTCTAAAACACATCCAATAAAAAAAATTTGAAAAAAATCAAATTTCTGCATAAATTTAGAACAATATGTATTCTACTACATATTTTTGGTAAAAAAAAAATCCCAATAAGCGTATGTTGATTGGTTCGCTCAAAAAGTTATAGCGTCAAACTATGAGATATTTGTATTTGTTTTTTATTTTACTGGTAATGGCGGTGATCAGCGACTTATAGCAGGAATGCGATATTGAGGATTGGACACTAACAAACTTTTTTGGGAACCAGTGACACTAATACAGTGATCAGTGCTAAAAATATGCACTGTCACTGTACTAATGACACTGGCAGGGAAGGGGTTAACATCAGGGGTGATCAAAGGGTTAAATGTGGGCCTAGCTAATGTTTCAGTGCAGTGGAAAGGTGTTTTTACTAGTGGAAGGCATGGTTCAGTGTTCCTGCTTTACAGAAACACAGGATCCATGCCTTTATGTACTGACAGGACGGCAATCTGCCTTGTTTACCAAGGCAGACTGCCGTTCTGCCTGTGTACAGAACGATCAGCGGGTGCCGGCGGACATCGGGCTCCGCGGGACCCACTGATCAGCTTCCGCTGTCTAAAATCACAGTGGAAGCGAGCCGCCGGCAGTGAGCACTTGTGCCCGATACCCAGAAGTCTGCTGGACACCTGTTTAATGAATAATTAGACTCGCCTGTAGTTGAATTCTTGTTAATTAGGATTTTGTTGTCTAAAATTTAGCTTTGCTCCTAAAGCTTTAATTGGGGTGGATTCATTTTTGCAACATGGTCTTGAATGAATTTGTTAGGAAAAATACTTTGTGTGTGCAAATTACCAAATCTTGGTTGCAATCAATGGCCCGCATTTTTGGGAGTATTTTGTGGTATAGTGTCCCATAGAAAATGTTGATTCTGAAAGGAAAGTAAAGGTTTTCTGACAAATCTGTTGGGATGTACTAATTTATGCTGTGTGTGTGTGTGTATGTATGTATATATATGTATGTATATATATATATATATATATATATATATATATATATATATATATATATATATATATATATATATAATATATACACACACAGTGATCAGCTATGGTAATATTGATTAGCTCAGGTGCTTCAGTGAAAAGTGCAATGGTGCTCCAAAACTTTTGAATCGGTGAAGTGGCTCCCCTCACTCACAAATTATTTGATCCTCAGCTTTGCAGTCTGGGATCAAAAAGGCATTGATTAAATGATCTGGGGGGTATGCTGGATGGTTCCTCCAGTAAAATCTTGCAGGGAGACTTTTTAGGACAGGAAGGATATACCACACTCCATAGATGGGGAGACAGAGAGAGTACTCATAGTGAAATAAAGTTTTGGCATCAATTATCAAGTGCATTCAATGCGCAACTTACAGGATTTTCGGCAAAAACAGGCATCGTAAAGAAAATCATCCGAGTTTGGCGCTGAATGGTGTGCGTTCCACTGAGACGGAAATTTGCGTCAGTGATTTAACATGAACCGGAAGTTTGTTGCCGTGTTTCGCCCCTCCTGCAGGGCGTCATCAAGGACATTGATGATGCCCTTGAGGAGGAGGGAAACACGTCGACGTACTTCCGGTTCGTGTTAAACCATTGACGCAAATTTCCGTCTATGTGGAATCATTTTTGTTCATATTTCACTATTTGCGTTAACTCTCCAACACAAGTTTTTGAATTGGATATATTGATTAGCTCAGCATGAAAAGAGATTTCCTGGAGCATTTCAGTCCCTGGTAGTTTGATTCAGTTGCACTATCTCCAGGATAAAGTTGTGGACTTATGTTTTAAGTTGCACTGTGTAAATACAGCTGGATAAAACAAAAAACTGTGTCTGTCTTCATTTCAGGCTGCAAAGCAACAAAGTGTTATTAATTTAAAGGGAGGTGATTCTTTTATATACCCAATATAATGGATTTGAGTCTGGCAAAGGCAGGTAAACCCAGGAACACCTTCAAGTTTTAAATAAAAAAGAATCAATAAGTGGCCCTTTAAGAAATAATCACACAATTTCATGGGAAACGATGCGCTAAATCCTGCACTTGTCAGTACTATGTATACATCATTTATTGCATCCCCTCCAATCAGTTACAGAAGCTTTTTAAAATCTGACTTTCCTGTTTAGTGTGATCTAATCCCCTTTTCTTATTTACTTCTCAGGGTTGGAAGGAAAAAAGACAGTTTATTTGCTATTCTGGTACAGGAAGACAATGATTATAAAATAAAGAGTAATTTCAGGTTAGATAGTGTTTGTCCTTAAAGCTGGCCATAGATGGCTCATAATCTGAGACATGGATGGCCCTGAATACACACTCCAGTTCAACAAATAGTCAATTTAAAATCCTCTCAGCTGGGTGGAAAATTATCAGCTGAACAGTGACTGCATCCTATCAGTTGCAATCACTGTTTTGCAGCAACACTGTATATAGGCAACCAGCACTGGAAATTCATCCCTCTGTGCTGTTTAGCATGGATGGGGGAATGGATTGATCTCCTCTGTGTATGGCTAGCATGACTTCCTCTGCCGTCAACTTGAGATATATGTTGTTCTTATGCTTCCATGAAATTTAGCCGAACAAACTATTTTTGGACACTTGTGAAAGAATTGTAAATCATAGTTTATAAATCACAGTTTATATAGAACACAGACTCCTTTGTTGTGCTGTATATAATAGTAGCTTTCAGGACTGGAAATAACAAGACATGCCAATGTTTCAGTAATAAGATGTGTAAGGTGTCTGCAAATGTTTCTGTTTATTCTGAAATTCTGACAAAGGGAATTATTAAAAGTGGTACCCTAGCCATAACAAAAAAAAAAAAAAAGTGGGAAAGGATTCTGTTATATTCATTGTCCTGATTCTCCCTCACTTCCTGCTCCAGTATCTACCTGGACACTGCTTTTAAGCCAGCCATAGACGGTTCCATAGACGGTCCTGCTAAACCAGCCAAAATTTCAACTACTGTATGTATGGACAGGTTTAGTGTACTCAAGTTGATCGATCAACTTGGGTACAACCAGCCTGGCTGATATTACATGCGATTATTGCTAGCAGCTGTTATAGCCGCTATCAATAATCACTGTGTTCTCCTGGCGGGGGCTGCTTCCTCGCTCCTTGCCAGGAGAAAGCAATGGCTCGGTGTGAGGGATTCTCCTGTCAACACTGTCAGTGTTCATGGGGGAATCAAGCAAATTTCTATCCTGCAACCCATGGTTGCAGAAAAGAAGTTTGCTCCATCCATGATCGGCCTAATGCCGCGTACACATGGTTGGATTTTCCGACGGGAAATGTTGGATGTCGGAAAGTCCGACCGGTTGTATGCTCCATCGAACATTTGCTGTCGGACTTTCCGCCAACAAATGTTTCTTAGCAGGTTCTCAAATTTTCCGCCAACAAAACTTTGTTGTCGGAAAGTCAGATCGTGTGTACACAAGTCCGTCGCACAAAAGTTCAGGTATGCTCTGAATAAAGCAGAAGGAGCCGTACTGGCTATTGAACTTCCTTTTTCTCGGCTCATCTTATGTCTTGTACGTCACCGCGTTCCAATGTTCGGAATTGTTGGCCAACATTTGTGTGACCGTGTGTATGCAAGACAAGTTTTTGAGCCAACAACCTTCGAACAAAAATCTACGGTTTTGTTGGCGGAAAGTCCGATCGTGTGTACGGGGCATTAGTCTACTTTGGAGTGCATTTTCCATGAGAATTTAGGAGGGGCTGTTAACAGTGACACTAGCTACTTAGTAAAATAGCTGTAACAATTCTGGGATAGTGATGAAAAGGGTTTTAAAGAGCAATGCCCTGGTGGCCAGTGGGACAGGCAGTGATGGGCAATATCTCCAACAGTGCCACAGGCCACAAGGTAAAAGCAGTTGTTCAGTCTGCACTTTTTAAATGGTCTTGTAGTCTTCTGGGACCTGTGATGTGTCCCAGAAGACTGCTGGGAGGGAGGGGGGAAGGAGACCTTCTGCTTGGATCACCTAGTAATTTTTTTTTTGGGGTGGGAGCGGGTACCTAGTTTTCACAGATACCGACTCCCCCCTCCCCCCAAAAAATAACGCACCAATATGGGAGAGGAGGGAGGAAAGAACTTAAAGCTGAACTTCCCCTTTTGGGTGGAGTTTGTTATGCCCTTACTCTAAAAACAAATATACTGTCTGAAACTTGAGACACATTTTCTTAGCATAATAGTGCAAGTTATATTGGTTTGCACTATCAGTTTTTAGTCAGGAAAAAGCAGAGATTGTTATAATGCACACAGTGCAATTTGCAATAACCCAGTCTTAAGAAAAGCGTTGGCTTTACAGTATATCTTACAAATATTTTCCAATATGTAAGAAAAAAACTGCCACAACAAAACCACATGAATCAAAGCTCAGACCAAAATGTTTGTATTTTAGTCCATCTTTAAAGCAATAAACTGTACACTTCTGTGTTATTCGGTACTCTAACATTCTATTTTTGCCCTATCACTGCAGATCTGGAATCTGATGATCCTTTAATATGCAAAGATGTGACCACAGACACATTGACTCTAAATCCACCCTCTAGCAGTGTCACTGGAGGAGCAGGTAATGGAATGGGTTGTATAACGAGGGCAGGCATGCATTCACCTCCTCCAAGACGTGCCTCAGATAATGATCTAAATGGGACATTTATCAGCCAACCATCCCGATTCATTCCTCTTGGTGGATCACGTTTCCTTGAATGTCCAAGTATACGCATTACAAGTGATTCGCCTTCAAACAGTGATGGAGAACAAGAAGAGTCAAATAGGAATGATATTTGGGATGAGAGACCACACCGGGACCAATTGTTCCTCCCACCAGATCCATTTTGTTATAGGGACTCATTTCTAAGCCCCAGTCCAGCAAGCAGCCATTCTTCATGGAGTTTTCTTTCCTCTGAGGCTTCTTCTTGTGATTCTCTTGGACAAATGTGTGAAGAAGTTGAAAGAGAGCTTAATGAAGCAGCCTCGCGATTCACGCTTGCTTCTCCACTGGGCTCTCCTAGGGGCTCGCCAAAACCTTGGGGTGGTCACAATGATGAATTTTGGCCAGCTGGTCCTATTTCAGGTGCTCCTTCTTCATCCCGTGAAGAGTTACTAACACCCTACCATTCTGGCCAGGTTTCAAGACCTACATCTCCCTGTGGTAAAAGAAGGTATTCAAATTCAAATGATGACGGTGTTCGCCAAACCAGCTCCCCTTCTCCATCCCATTCTCGCAGAGGAAGCTTAGGGGATGATAACCTCTCATCAGAACCAGAAGCTTCCCCTAAGCCCACTGAACATAATCAACAAACAACATTAACCTCTCTGGAGAGAGGTGATAACATTCCACAAAAGGCCAGAAGAACCTCAGCAGAGCAGACAGTGGCCCCTGTTAGGCCTGAGGAGTCCGCAAGCCCTGGAAAAGCCTTTTCTTCAGGCTCATCTGTATGTGCAAATGATGAGAGTACTGCAATGTTCACTCAAAACAGAAAAGATAATGTGGGGATGGATTATCTAGCCGTGCCTTCAGCCTTGGCCTGGTCCAAAGCAAGAGTTGGAGGACAAAGTCCAATATTCAGGTAATGGCTAAACAAATCCTTTTTTTTTTGTTTTCTGTGTTTAGTTAATGGAAATGTCTGTATTTAAATGTATATGTACATCACTTCATCATGTATACAAAAATAAGATGATAAACTGGCACTCTACATTGTTAAAAGAAAGAAATAACCTAAAAAATATCTGAACGTAAAGAAAAATGTGTGTGTTGGGCTTAGGGTGCTGATGTGTTAAAGCCAGTATCTACATTATTTTTTATTTTTTTGTTTCTAGTTTTAAATATACCAGAGGAGGTTAGAGCCTCTGTCAGATGTTTATTGTTGCATGTGTCCCCCATGAGGAAAATAACTGTGGCTATTTGCCATTGTGATCCTTGTCGCTGGAAAGAAATGAGGGGACATCCAAAAGAGTAGGTGGGGTTACCATTCTTTTTTCTTTTTATTTTTACTCTCACTTTTTGTAACTTCTGGTACAGGAAGTGAAACCTCTCCAATGGGGACACAGTAGTAAAAAAAAAAAAAAACTAATAGGGAAGGCATCAGTAAATGGTGGACCGCGGTCCAGATCTGGACCGAGTCAATGTCCTATCCTGACTGCCACGGACCTGTAGTTTTGTCCAGAGCCATCACTGCTGTCATTCTCACAAACCTGACAGTGAGAGGCGGGACAGCTCTGTATGGAAGGCGGGGGCTGCCTGAGTTAACAAGCAGGTAATGGTTGCTAGAATGCAGGGCAGTCCTAGCAACCAATCTCCAGCTTGCAGCACCCGCACTCTAGCCAGACCTGCTGTGCCTCTCGTCCTCCTCCCTATCTGTGTTAGGCAGGACAGGAAGGAGGGGGCGATGTGAAGGGGGGCTGAGGACAGATTAGGGGGCACTTAGGCCCCCTTCACTACACTGAGGGCCATAATGAGGGGACTGAGGACAATAAAGGGGGGACCTCAGGACAGTAATAAGGGGACCGAGGACAGTAACGGGGGGACTGAGGACAGTTAAGGGGGGAATTCAGGACAGTAATGGACCAGGCTCAGGACAGTTAAGTGGGGAGCTTAGGACAGTACAGGGGGGGGGGGACTAAGGACAGTAATTGGAGGGGCTGAGGACTGTAATGGAGGAACTGAGGACAGTAATGAGAATGGCTCAGGACAGTTAAGGGGGAGCTCGGGACAGTAATGGGGGGACTGAGGACAGTAATGGGAGGCTCAGTACAGTGATAGGGGGAACCAAGGACAGTAACAGAAGGGAATGAGGACAGTTAAGGGGGGAGTTTAGGACAGTAATGGGGTGGCTCAGGACAGTAATGGAGGGCTCAGGAAAATAATGGGGGGTCTGAGTACAGTAATGGGGGGACTGAGGGAAGTAGTGGATCTACTCAGGACTGAGAATATAGGGGGAATCTGAGGACAGTAATGAGAAGCTGTGGACAGTAATGGGAAGCTGAGAACATTATTTGGGTTGTTGAGGACAGTAATGGGAGGGGCTCAGAACAGTAATGGGGAGACTGAGGACAGTAATGGAGGGCTGAAGACCGTAATGTGAGGGGGTAGGGGCTGAGGATAGTAATGTTAGGATGGGGCTGAGGACCGTAATTGTAAGGGGAAATATCAAGGGGAGTGACTGTGATGTGAAAGGCGGACTGAGGATACTGATGTAAGAACGGGATTGTGATATGAGACTCGATTCAGATCTGTCATACATGTTGCTGGTAGGGAAGCCCATTCATTTAATGGGCTGCCCTACCCAAGAGAAACACAGGGAAAGAAGTCCCAACCCCTTTTTTTTATTTATTTTTTATCCCACCACATCAACCTGTATGGTGCTGCAGCACCATGTGGTTTGGTGCGTAGAAAATGTGCCGTAGGTGCCTATGTGTGGGGGTGCCATTAAAATGAATGGTACCCCCCGGCATCTGCTAAAGTTCAGTGCATTTCTCTGTGGGTCGGGAATGAATGCGATTTCGCACATGTTCTCCAGCCACAGAGATGTGAACCTAGCCTAAAGCCTGATGTACATGGACTGAATAGCGTCCGATACTGGGCGGTTCAACAGCAGCCTATCCGGCAGAAGCCAGCCAAACGTCTGGCTTCTGTCGAATGGGAATGCTGGAAAACCAGCAGCCAATCGGCATCCAATCAGTGCTGCCAGCCACTAAAATTGCATACTCAAAAAATTGCACACTATACTAAAATTGCATACTCAGTGTGTACCCCACATAAGAGGACTCCGAGGCTGTGATGTGAAGGATCTGACTCGTAGCATAAACAATTTTGACCTCTGTTGGTGTGGCGGTGCATCCATAAGGGCGTACGGGCGCCGCCCCCTATCTCCAGCTACCCCCTCTATCACCAATAGATTCATGCATTGCATGAATCTATCCATGGCTGCCGCTGCCACCCCCCTATTTGGGAGCCCGGCCTCTTTTCGAGCGACGGGCGCCTGAATTACAGCGGCAGGGTTTTTTTTTTTTTTTTTTTTTTTAAGCACCTGATTAGAGCCATAAACTCTAATAGGCGTCAAAAAAGGTAAACAGCGAGTGCCATGCTTGGAGCTCGCAGTTCACCCATCTGTGTTAGAAAAGCAAATTAATATTTGCTTTCCTAACACTCAACCGCCTCTCCGCCAATAAGGTGCTCGGGTCTGTTACCTGTCACCTGATTGCCTGAAACGACAGGCGCTGTGAATGGATGCCTATCAGCAGAGGACGGGAGAAGAAGACATCGAGGACATGGAGGAGCGGAGAAGCATGGAGGACACCGCCCGTCGCCCTCACCCGCTGCCCCACCGAGACAGGGTAAGTGTCGCGCAGACAGCGGATGGGAGGGCACAGTGGCGGCATTCGATGGGCACAGTAGCAGCATTCGATGGGCACAGTGGGAGCATTTGATGGCACAGTGGGAGCATTTGATGGCACAGTGGGAGAATTTGATGGCGCAGTGGGAGAATTTGATGGCGCAGTGGCAGCATTTGATGCGCACAGTGGCAGCGTTTGGGCACAGTGGCAGCGTTTGGGCACAGTGGCTACGTTTGATGGGCACAGTGGCTACGTTTGATGGGCACAGTGGCTACGTTTGATGGGCACAGTGGCTACGTTTGATGGGCACAGTGGCTACGTTTGGCACAGTGGCTGCGTTTGATGGGCAGAGTGGCTGCGTTTGATGGGCACAGTGGTGGCTTTTGATGGGCACAGTGGCTGCGTTTGGGCACGGCGAGGCTGCAGTTGATGGGGATTTTTTTTCATAATTTTGCAGTTTGTTTGCGCCCCCCCAAAAAATTTTGAGCACCAGCTGCCACTGCTCTGTTGGAAGAAAATTGTACTACTGATTGGACCTCTGTGAATTTTACTTCACCCCTATGATAGGGTCTTCTCTGCATTGTGTCCAAAAACAAATAACAGAACAATTTTGGCATAAATTTTACATTAAGCACACCGCTTCAGTGCACAGATTCGCACACCATTACAGTTGTCATCCATACAACTGAATGTTTTTAAAGTTCAGATCACGGTTGACAGAACTCTTTCTCCAGAGCAGAGGTTGTATTTTTAGATAATCTCCTCGGCTGGAGCAGAGCAGGAGCCATGTTGAAGTTAGAGCAGAGCTGAAATCTAAATAGGCTGAACTCCAGAGCTTGGAGCTGGAACTAATATTCTGCAGCTGCTCCTCTCAATGCTACTTTACATGACTGTCATACATGCAACTAGCATAGGTCAGTATAATGTAAACAAGGTATGTGGCGCTACCTAACCAGAGTGAAATATCCTATGAAACGAGCAATGATATATATATTTCAATCAATAAATATAATACAATACATAAATAAAATCATATAAGTGCGAAATTGATCAATAATAAAGTGCAATAATGAGTGAATCCAAATGATCAATTTGGATAAGTGCAATGTGGAATAACAAAGTGCAAATGACAAGTGTATCAAAAAAGATCGAACGATGTTCATAAAACAATATTATACTGAATAGATAAATCTTGGAAGATGCAATGATGGATGCAATAAGGTGATATCGTGACACACCTAAGCGTGTAATTAATGTCCAAAAACAGCAAAGAAAAATAAACAGGTGATGGATACGATCCAATGAACCATATAATGTGCCTCCCAGTATCAACGGGGTCAGATCTTCTGATAGCAGTTCAAAAAATAAATAAAGTGCAATATGCGATCGATGAGGCGGAAAAGTCTGATGTTTGTTCCATCCAACTACAATCCGGAGTGCGCCACCTGTTTCCCCCAGCCTCTAACCTCTAGCAGCAGCCCCCAAGGGCCGAATCGAGCAAGAACCAGCAGTAGGTGCAGTTATCCACAGGCGATCAACCTCCGGTATTCGTCACACTGGGGCACACAGGGACAGCCGATATCCAGCACGAGGCTACGATCTCCCAAACTCAGGAAATGCAGTTAGGATAGATGGTGAAAGAAAAAGGTGGCTTCATAGTGTAGTATTTTGCATTTAGAATGTTGCATCATGAGTATGCAGCTTCTTAGTCTTTTAATCCTTGTCTATGCTCCAGTTTAAGCTGGTGTCATGACCGTTCCCCTGGAATCTTCCCCTGGAAAATTGAGGACTTGTTTTAAAGTGATTTTACTGTTTGTTCTAAATGTGTAAATGCTTTAATGAGCATGATCTGGGCACAGGTTTACTATAAGCAAGGATAAAGATGTCATACTATGAGAAGTGTACCTTAAAGGGAACCTGTAACCTGGCCTATTCAGGAAAAGTGAAAGGTTCTGTTTGCTCACAATATTCGTGTAGCATGGTCCCAGGCCTCCTTTGGTCTGAACCTCTAGGGCCAGGGATGGCTAACATCCTTCTGCATGTAGTGGGTTGCGAGGCATAGTGGGTGCAAAGATGGTGAAAGTTATTGGGCGCCAGACGCTTCCTGGATGTAAAAGAGGTTTTATTTCTCTTAACAGTCCTTTTTGTATTTTGGGGGGAAAGAGGGCCAGGACACCCTTAGATAGTTGCAAACTCAATTAGCAGACTCTGAAACTTCAATAGGACAGCCGTGCAGGGAAAGGCCCCAGCAAGGAGCCACATCTGCACGTGTCTCCTATGGCAACAGTCTTTAACAGTTCCTAATTCAACTGAACAATTCCTTCAGCTTCACTAAAACTTCTCCTTTGTAGTTCTTTACCACTCAGCTCTCGGTCTCTCACTAGACTCTGAATCCCTTGAGCTCCTCCGATCTTCCTCAAGTGTCACCCCCATCTCCCGCTTCTCTGCTGGGTTCCTAGCTTGGCACTCTAGATACCTCACGCTTCACCCATGCTGGCCCGCTTGATTCCCACTGAAGTTTCCAGATTCTTCACCGTCCCTGGTTGGTGAGCATGCTGCTCCGGTCCTAGCTTCAGTTATTCACTGTGGTCCCTGGTAATGGGGGGGGGGTTTGTCAGTTTAACCCCCCCCCCCCCAGAGATTCAGTGCAGAAGTAACGTTATGTGTGCTTCAACTACATCGCTGCACTCTGCAGGCACTGACTCACACACGCTCTTGTGTGCTGCCTGAGCCTGCTGTTACACCATCCAACCACCAGGGTGCGCCGGCCCAGGCTGTTGGGCTGAGGGAGGCTCTGTCAGCAGGGAGTGGTGGCTCCATTGATGCTCTGACCCGGCCCTGACCCCCCCCCCCCCATGTAGCCTGTATGTACTCAGAGGCTTGGAGCAGAGAGGGAGCACAGAGTGCCTCCCCTGTACATCTGAGCCCCGCAATGGACCACTTAGAGCCCCGCCCCTGGACTGCTGAAAGCCCCGCCCCTATTGCGGAAAGCCCCGCCCCCCAGACCTCTGAGAGCTGGAGGTGAGCCCGCTGGCCAGGTAGCTCTTTCTGCCAATAGTTGCACACTGCCTGTAGACAGTAGATTCACTCTGATCATTCCCTGTAGTCGCATCCACAGTCTCTGATCATTTCCTGTAGTCGCAGCCGCAGTCTCTGGTCATTTCCTGTAGTCGCAGCCGCAGTCTCTGGTCATTTCCTGTAGTCGCAGCCGCAGTCTCTGGTCATTTCCTGTAGTCGCAGCCGCAGTCTCTGGTCATTTCCTGTAGTCGCAGCCGCAGTCTCTGGTCATTTCCTGTAGTCGCAGCCGCAGTCTCTGGTCATTTCCTGTAGTCGCAGCCGCAGTCTCTGGTCATTTCCTGTAGTCGCAGCCGCAGTCTCTGGTCATTTCCTGTAGTCGCAGCCGCAGTCTCTGGTCATTTCCTGTAGTCGCAGCCGCAGTCTCTGGTCATTTCCTGTAGTCGCAGCCGCAGTCTCTGGTCATTTCCTGTAGTCGCAGCCGCAGTCTCTGGTCATTTCCTGTAGTCGCAGCCGCAGTCTCTGGTCATTTCCTGTAGTCGCAGCCGCAGTCTCTGGTCATTTCCTGTAGTCGCAGCCGCAGTCTCTGGTCATTTCCTGTAGTCGCAGCCGCAGTCTCTGGTCATTTCCTGTAGTCGCAGCCGCAGTCTCTGGTCATTTCCTGTAGTCGCAGCCGCAGTCTCTGGTCATTTCCTGTAGTCGCAGCCGCAGTCTCTGGTCATTTCCTGTAGTCGCAGCCGCAGTCTCTGGTCATTTCCTGTAGTCGCAGCCGCAGTCTCTGGTCATTTCCTGTAGTCGCAGCCGCAGTCTCTGGTCATTTCCTGTAGTCGCAGCCGCAGTCTCTGGTCATTTCCTGTAGTCGCAGCCGCAGTCTCTGGTCATTTCCTGTAGTCGCAGCCGCAGTCTCTGGTCATTTCCTGTAGTCGCAGCCGCAGTCTCTGGTCATTTCCTGTAGTCGCAGCCGCAGTCTCTGGTCATTTCCTGTAGTCGCAGCCGCAGTCTCTGGTCATTTCCTGTAGTCGCAGTCTCTGGTCATTTCCTGTAGTCGCAGTCTCTGGTCATTTCCTGTAGTCGCAGTCTCTGGTCATTTCCTGTAGTCGCAGTCTCTGGTCATTTCCTGTAGTCGCAGTCTCTGGTCATTCCCTGTAGTCGCAGTCTCTGGTCATTCCCTGTAGTCGCAGTCTCTGGTCATTCCCTGTAGTCGCAGTCTCTGGTCATTCCCTGTAGTCGCAGTCTCTGGTCATTCCCTGTAGTCGCAGTCTCTGGTCATTCCCTGTAGTCGCAGTCTCTGGTCATTCCCTGTAGTCGCAGTCTCTGGTCATTCCCTGTAGTCGCAGTCTCTGGTCATTCCCTGTAGTCGCAGTCTCTGGTCATTCCCTGTAGTCGCAGTCTCTGGTCATTCCCTGTAGTCGCAGTCTCTGGTCATTCCCTGTAGTCGCAGTCTCTGGTCATTCCCTGTAGTCGCAGTCTCTGGTCATTCCCTGTAGTCGCAGTCTCTGGTCATTCCCTGTAGTCGCAGTCTCTGGTCATTCCCTGTAGTCGCAGTCTCTGGTCATTCCCTGTAGTCGCAGTCTCTGGTCATTCCCTGTAGTCGCAGTCTCTGGTCATTCCCTGTAGTCGCAGTCTCTGGTCATTCCCTGTAGTCGCAGTCTCTGGTCATTCCCTGTAGTCGCAGTCTCTGGTCATTCCCTGTAGTCGCAGTCTCTGGTCATTCCCTGTAGTCGCAGTCTCTGGTCATTCCTTGTAGTCGCAGTCTCTGGTCATTCCCTGTAGTTGCAGTCTCTGGTCATTCCCTGTAGTTGCAGTCTCTGGTCATTCCCTGTAGTTGCAGTCTCTGGTCATTCCCTGTAGTTGCAGTCTCTGGTCATTCCCTGTAGTTGCAGTCTCTGGTCATTCCCTGTAGTTGCAGTCTCTGGTCATTCCCTGTAGTTGCAGTCTCTGGTCATTCCCTGTAGTTGCAGTCTCTGGTCATTCCCTGTAGTTGCAGTCTCTGGTCATTCCCTGTAGTTGCAGTCTCTGGTCATTCCCTGTAGTTGCAGTCTCTGGTCATTCCCTGTAGTTGCAGTCTCTGGTCATTCCCTGTAGTTGCAGTCTCTGGTCATTCCCTGTAGTTGCAGTCTCTGGTCATTCCCTGTAGTCGCAGTCGCAGTCTCTGGTCATTTCCAGTAGTCGCAGCCGCAGTCTCTGGTCATTTCCAGTAGTCGCAGCCGCAGTCTCTGGTCATTTCCAGTAGTCACATCTGCAGTCTCTGGTCATTCGATGTAGCCACAGTCTCTGGTCATTTCTTGTATTCATAGCCGCAGTCTCTGGTCATTTCCTGTCGTTGCAGACTCTGGTCATTCCTTGTAGTCTCTGGTCATTTCCTGTAGTCGCAGTTTCTGGTCATTCCCTGTAGTCGCAGGTCATTTCCTGTAGTCGCAGTTTCTGGTCATTCCCTGTAGTCGCAGCCGAAGTCTCTGGTCATTCCCTGTAGTCGCAGTCTCTGGCCATTCCCTGTGGTCGCAGTCTCTGGCCATTCCCTGTGGTCGCAGTCTCTGGCCATTCCCTGTAGTCGCGTCCACAGTCTCTGATTATCTGTGTATTTGGCTTGTGGCTGTGGAAATCTGGCTGTGGCTACTGTGATATCAATGGGCAAGTTTAATGGCGGTACCGTGAAGCTAAGCATCAATGTCACAGCAATGTGTAGTCAATGATGCAGCTGCTATGTTCATTTAGAGGTAGGTGGTCAAGGGGTGGTTCTGTTTAATCATCCCCTTTGAGTCCTCGTTCACATTGACTGCGGCTTTGAAATCGTGGAACTTCATCTGAAATCGCATGATTTCAAAGCCGCATGTGAGCACGACTTCAGGTGTGACTTGGAAGACATCTGTGTGGCTTCATGCACGATGTCTATGCAAGTCGCACCTGAAATCACCATAAGTAGTGCACGAACTACGTTTTCAAATCAGTGCAGCATTTGAACATGGCCATTGCCAGCAATAGGGTGTGACTTGTCATGCGATTTGACACAAATCCCACAAGTTGCTCCAATGTGAACGGGGGCTTAGGCCATTCTTATACCCAATCTGGTCATGCCCACTACTCTCTGTGGCATGCTCAACAGATTTTGTTTTTCAACTCTATCCCAGGAGGACTGGTATTTGTCACACTGCTGTAATCTCTAGCAACCAATCAGTGAACGGTAATAAGCAGTAATCTATCACTACCAATCACTGAGCAGTAATGTGCTGCAACCTCTAGCAGCCAGTCAGTGAGCAGTAATGATACACTGTAACCTCTGGCAACCAATCACAATTACTGCCTGATCTGCCACAGTAAACGGATTTTGAAAATGTTTGCCCAGGGTCCATTTAATTTTAAAGAAGGTCCTGGCTCTCGCTGCTCTGCCTCTGCACCTCTGTGCCTCCAGGCTCCCTTATATGAGATCATGTCTTCTTGACTTGTCCAGCCACCAGGACAGGAGGCAGAGTGGGAGCGACCGGCACCTACCCGCCCACCGGTCCTCTCTATTTCTATTGGCTCTGCCTCCTGGCAGTGCTGCTTCCCACCTTTGACTGCCGCTTGGGTAAGGAGCTGGACCCTCAAGGGTGCTGTTAGCCACCAGCCTGCCATGTGGACGTAGATGTGGATGATGTTCTGAAGTGCTGCTGGCTGCTGTCCGTTGACCCAGTCCACCCTGAGTCGCTAGGTGTGTCCCTCTTTCCCTTGTGTCCTCCTCAGTCAGGCTAGCTTAGAACTGCAGTGCTGCAGAATTTCTTCCAGTCATTCTACTGGTATCTGAGATTGTGGCCACTGCTGGCAAAGTTGGTGATTAAGGCGCTGGACTGAGTCTTCCATAATTGCTGTTGTGCTATCCTGTTAGGCACATGTAGCGATTTAGGATCGTGGGCAGTATATTGCTATGATTCTGCCCGCCACCGCGCCCTGATTCCAAATCACACTGCAATGATGCCAAAACACAGCCCATGTGTTTTGTGGTCCATTCATTTTTACTGGCACCATAATGTGGTGTCTTTTTGCTGTGATTGTTGAGCAATTTATCGCACAACAAGCATCCAAAGCCACGCTGTGTTTTGGTACCACTAAAAATGAATGGAACACAAACACGTATGCTACGTTTTGCAACATTGCAGTGTGATTTGGAAATGCGGAAAGAATCACAGCGATTCTGCCCATGATCCCAAATACATGTGAACAGTCAGGGCCTAACAGGCTAACGCAACAGCAATTATGGAAGAGTCGGCCTCAGCATATTTTATAGGTACAAGGAAGCCCAGGTTTTGTTTAACCGTGTCCCTTAAGACCCTCCCGCTATTATGTTTGGCCACACCCACTTTTTTGCAGAGTCGCACGTGCCACAGGACACTGCTTCCCTGTCATGCCCCTCATTCTTAAGCTCAAATGTTTATAGATATGTTCTGTATGCATGGACTCTGCACAGTACCACTTCTCTTGTCTAGTATCCAGGGATAACAAAAAATCAGTGAGTGTGCCGCCTTCCACAAGATGGTGCCCTTTGCACCCGCCCAGTAATATTGGCTATTACAGTGCACCACCCTGTGATAGGCAGTCCAATGGCATAGAGCACTGATCCAACAGGTTTTTTCCATTTTCCGTTCAGCCAGTACCAGGCCTTAGACTGGACAATAGCCAACCTCTCTGGGCAATGTTCATAAAATCTGGAAAAAGGCAAAACTGAAATCGGGTTCGATTTTCAAGAGGATCTGAGAAAATAGAATTAAGGATGTGATTGCTTACTGTGAGCAACACGTAGCCTTTTCTCTTTTCCAGTTTTTATGAATTTGGTGCAATTTGTTTTGTTTAAAAATACTTTTACTTAGTACCTGCTGCTGAACCCCCCCCAGAACAAAATATGATCTACGGCCCTGATAAGGCGGGTGGTTCCTTTGTGGCGACAGCTTCCCTTCTACCTCCGACCACAACAGGCTCCCCAGCCGGCAGAGCTGTCATTTCTGGTTGGACTGCAAGCCGCAATCCCAACCCTGCGCTGCTCTCTTGCTTCTGGATAGGCCCTTACACAGCCTGGCAGCCAGACGCCCCCAGGATAGGCCCAATCTCCGACCTAGCAGCTCGGGGCATTCAACACACGTCCACCCAGACAGACCTCCAGGTAGCACTGAACCCAGATCACCTAACTCCATCCGAATATATAGGCTCTCCCAGCAGGCCAAGGGATTCAAGAAAACCCCTGCCCATTGGCTGAGACACCCCACATACCCATAACCTGACCTTGCGTTGCCCTTCTCATATCTCGTACCACCAAGTACCAGGCCACCTAGTGGTAGAAGAGAAAAGTGCAACAAGGCCAAACTTAGGGAGAAATCGATAGATCTCTATCAATTAACCAGGATAACTACTCCTGGCAAGCAAATTTGTGAGGAGCTCCCTGCCTAAACTCCAGGGTTCTACATTCACAAGATGTCAGCAGGTTATCAGCATGCTGCAGCAGGTCAATTAGGGGAGCTGACAGAGCTCCTCTCAAGCACGTCCGGCCATCTTGACGGTAGCCACGCCCAGCCATACTCACCTTAAGGCCCCTTTCACACTTATACGACTTGTCCCACTATTTTATACTGCAAAATCGTATGACAAGTCATTCTCCATGATTTTCAATGACTACCATTCATATTGGCACGACTTTAAGTCGTGCCGACTTCAAAGTAGTCCCTGCACTACCTTGGTCCAACTTCCATGCGAGTTGTACTCCATAGACCTCAATGTTAAACCCTTAAGTAGCATGCAAATCGTACCTGAATAATATAGACACGATTTCAGCACTACTTTGTAAGCACAAGCTGAGAATGGTTAATGCAAAAGTTGTTGCAAAGTCGTACAAAGCAGTACTGCTCCCAAATCGCAGCAAAATCGTTGTAAAATTGCGTCAAAATAATGGCTGCGAAATCGCGGTAAAATTGCGCGATTTTGAAGTTGTATAAGTGTGAAAGGGGCCTTACTGCTTCTCTGCTGCCCTTTCTTTTCCGCTGCTTTTGGGTATGGGGGGGGTCATGCAACCTCCTCCCATGATGTAGTGCTCAAGCCTACCAGATAATTGCTCAGCCTGAACACTGTCACATTAGAGGGGATGATGTAGCAGGCTACAATGGAGGTAGAAACAGTATAAAGCGCTGTGAAGTTGAGTGTAACTTGGTGGGGATGTGAATTTTGAGTTAAAATGAGTTAAATGCATTCAAGAACCATCCAAACAAAAGATGTACAAAGCCTTACAGTTCATTTTCTTCTGAACGCAGCCACAGAGTAGAAAAACCCGTTTACCGCCTCTCAAAAAACAATTTATTCATTTTAGCTCAAATATTGTTATCCTGAAAGGTTCCCTCCAATTTAACAAAAGTACACAGGTCCACTTTAAAATGAGTTACAACCTATTCTGTTTCCCTGTTCCTTTATGGCTACATAGGATGAACGCTAATGCAACATGTTATTTTGAAATATGTTTATGTATGCATTAAGGTAAAACACCATCTGTGTACAGCATCGCACCCCCCCCCCCCCTATTACTTGAGCACCATCTCAATTCAGTGATGTTGCAGGAGAGTCTTGGCTGGCCGGGACTCTTTCTCCCCATTGGCTGAGACAGCAGCAGGGCACCATTGGCTCCCGCTTTTGTCAATCAAAGTCAGTGAGCCAATAAGGAGAGGGAGGGGGTTAGGGCCGAGCCGCAGCTCTGTGTCTGAATGGACACACAGAGCAGCGGCTGGGCTCAGGTGCCCCCATAGCAAGCTGCGTGCTGTGGGGGCACTTGGCAGGAGGGAGAAGCCAGGAGGGCCGGCAAGGGACCTGAGAAGAGGAGGATCTGGGCTGCACTGTGCAAAATCACTGCACAGGGCAGGTAAGTATGACATGTTTGTTATTTTTAAACAAACAAAAAAACTTTAATATCACTTTAAGTCTAGGCTCTGACTAGGCTGTGCAAGGACATTCACTTTTTTTCTCCTTCAACCACTGTGTGGTAATTTTTGCTGTGTGCTTTGGGTCATGTTAGAAGGTAAACCTTCCTCCCATTGACAACTTTCTGGCAGAGGTCAGCAGATTTTCCTCAACAATTTGATGGTATTTTGCCCCATCCATTTTTCTTCTATCCTGACAAGTACTCGAGTCCCTGCTGCAGAGAAACACCCCCATATCAGAACACCACCTCCATGCTTTGCTGTAGGAATGGTGATATTTGGATGGTGAGCTGTATTGGATTTCCGCCAGACATATTGTTTGGTGTTGAGGCTAAATAATTAAATTTTAGTCTCATCTGACCACCTTAAATGCACCTTGAAGATTCTGAGGTCACATGGAAAAATGTGTTATGGTCACATGAGACTAAAATTGAATCATTTGCCCTCAACACTAAACGATATGTCTGTTGGAAATCCAATACATTCAAATAACATCATTCCTACAGTAAAGCATGGAGGTGGTAATATCCTGTTATGGGGGTGTTTCTCTGCAGCAGGGACTGGAGCACTTGTCAGGATAGAAGGAAAAATGGATGGGGAAAAATACCCAGTTGTCAATGGGAAGAAGGTTTACCTTTCAACATGACAAAAGCACACAGCAAAAATGACCACACAGTGGTTGAAGGAGAAAAAAGGTGAGTGTCCTTGCATGGTTTAGTCAGAGCCCAGACTTAAACCCCGTTGAAAATCTGTGGAATGACTTGAAGACTGCAGTCCAAAAATGGTCACCATTAAATTTAACTGAACTTGAGCAGTTCTGCAAAGAAGAGTGGGCAAATATTCGAAAAAATCTATTTTCTTCATCATTTTAGGCCAATTTGTATTTTGCTACATATTTTTGGTAAAAAAATCGCAATAAGCATATATTTGGTTAAAATATGGAATATTTTTATGGCGTTTTTATTTTTACTAGTAATGGCGGCACTCAGCGATTTTTAACAGGACTGCGACATTGCGGCGGACAAATTTGACACCAAGTGACACTTTTTGGGGACCCGTGACACCAATACAGTGATCAGTGCTAAAAAAAATGCACTGTCACTGTATAAATGACACTGGCAGAGAAAGGGTTAACATCAGGGGTGATCAAAGGGTTAAGTGTGCTCCTAAGGAGTGCTTTCTAACTGGGGGGGGAATGGATGCACTAGAGGAAAAGAGATCCGTATTTCTGCTTAGCAGAAACACAAGATCTCCCTTTTCCTCCCTCACAGAACGACTGTCTGCCTTGTTTACATAGGCAGATCATCGTTCTGCCTTTCCTCCGAATGATCGGCGTGTCCCAGTGGCCATCACGACTGCCGGACCCGCTGATTGGCTCCCGCTGTGTCGAATCACAGCGGGAGCGGGGCTCCGGTGTGCACAAAATGACATACAGATACGTGATTTTGCACAGCCAGGCCACCCTGCCACAGTATATATGCGGTGGGCGGTCCGGAAGCGGTTAGTCGATATATCCCTTGTGATTAAAATGAAGCTGATCCCCCAAAAATTTAAGGAGACATTTTTAAAAAAAAATGTAAGTAATATAAATGATACAAAAAAAAAAGTAAAGCGCCCCCATTCCCCCTGTGCTCATGCACAAATGTGAGCGCATACATAGGTCCCGCACGCATATGTAAACGATGATCGCATCACACAAGCGAGGTATCACCACAAACGACCCTAAACTGGTAACATGTGAAGTCTTTCTTTAAAGCATTGCTTAGGATAATTTCATTTACTATAGTATGTCACCATTCCATGGGCATGTGCAACTTTAAAGCGTGAAATGTTACATATCGTTCTATTCAGGGTAACATTATCTTTTATATTTTACAAAAATATGGTAAATTTGGTATTACATTGTGTTTGTATACACTAAAATTAAAGTGCATTTTATCCTGAAAATGTTGATTTTAAAAATGGCTGCACAAGTTTCTTGCAGCATAAAAAATTACAACTATTTTATTCTCCAGGGTCTTTGCATTCAAAAACTATAGAACGTTTGGGGGTATTATTGTTATTATTATTATTATTATTATTATTATTATTATTCAGGATTTATATAGGGCCAACAGTTTGCGCAGCGCTTTACAACATCGGGGAAGACAGTACAATTACAATACAATTTAATACAGGAGAGATCAGAGGGTCCTGCTCATTAAGAGTTTACAATCTAGAAGGGAGGGTCAGGTGGAACAAAGGGTAGTAGCTGTGGGCGATGATCAAATGGACAAAATGAAAATACAGTTGTTAGGTGTAGGGGAGGGTAGGCTTCTCTGAAGAGGAGGGTTTTCAGGGATCTTCTAAAAGCTAATACAGTAGGAGATAGATGGACAGATTGGGGTAAGGCATTCCATAGGCTTGGAGAGGCTCTGGAAAAGTCCTGGATTCTCAGAAATTTTCTCGCAAAAAAATGCTGATTTTAACATGTATGTTAAAAATGTCAGACCAAACATTTTTTGGTAGAGTCTGTGTTCCTGCTGGGGAGGTTCACCCTCTCTATTTGTCATTGTGACCACTGACTCCAGAGTTGTCACCAGAATAAGAGGTGAGGGGACATCTTCAATGGAAGAGACAACTGTCTACGAGAGATTTGTTTCCATCACTTTGTAGAACTTTCCTCTCACTTCAAGTTGCTGAACAGAAGGTGAGAGGAAATCTCTGCAGCAGGACTCGGACAGTAAAAAATTACATGACCGGGTTTAACCCTGCCCCATTTTCCCCAAAACTGAAAAAAGAAAAAAAATGTCTACACATACACTTTAAGTTGCCAATCCTTCCAACAATGTGCCATTATCTACAAAACCCTGTATTCTGTATTGGATGTATTGGAATTGGAGTAAATTGTTGGCACTCCTTTATGTGCATAGTGCTTGGCCTTTTTTTATTTGATGGCATATAAACTTCAATGCATGAACATGTGACTTTTATTCAGGTCATCCTCTCTACCACCTCTGGACTGGCCACTGCCCAACCAGTTTGAAGGTTTGGAATTGAGAATAGAAGTCCAACCAAGAACCCATCACCGAGCGCATTATGAAACCGAAGGGAGCAGAGGGGCAGTGAAAGCTTCACCAGGGGGACATCCTGTTGTCAAGGTAAGAGTTACATAATACAGGCGATCTACTCTTTCTTTTACTATTGTAAGAATATATAATGAATAAAGCTGTCTTTTGATTGCATAAACTGGCAGGAATATGTATGTACATACTGTACATATTATGCAAAGCTATGTGAACTTTAAAAGTCTGTGCTTTTGAAAGTATGTGTTTACTATATGTTGTGTAATAGTGCTGTGTCATGCTTGATGGCACATGAAATATTGAAACCATTTCCTCCGATCTTCCTCATTTGGAGTGAACACTGTAGTATAGGCACCAAAGCATGAGGCTGGACAAGGAAGGCACAATGCATCAAAATAAAATAAAATAACTGTAAAAAATGGCAATTTCAAATTTAGAACCAAGTTGGACTATTAACAAATCAAAGATAAAGTGCAAAGAGCATTCATCTAAACAATCCTTTACCTATCAAGCAAAAAAAGACAACATAAGGAATATAATACATACAGGGGTTGATTTACTAAAGGCAAAAAGACTGTGCACTTTGGAAAGTGCAGTTGCACATGGCAAGAGCAGTTGCTCCAGAGCTTAGTAAATGAGCAGAAGCTCTGCTGACTTTCATCAACCAATCATGTGCAAGCAAAAATGCTGTCTTTTTAATTTTCCTTGCATGTGATTGGGTATTCTTTGCAAAGTGAAGCTTTACCTCATTTACTAAGCTCTGGAGCAGCTGCACTTGCAGAGTGCAATTGCACTTTCCAAGGTGCACAGTCTATTGGCCTTTAGTAAATCAACCCTACTGCTTAATGCCTAAATAGAAAAAAAGATCACATTTATTTAATAAAGTATTAAAATGACCCTGTCAGACTCTACAAAAATCCAGCAAAAATGTTCCTGCAATAGAAGTAGTATACATATATTACCTTTTCATTGGCCTGTGCCTCCTACCTGTTCCAGCACTGCAACCTCTAACAGGCTCTTCTAGAAGTGCCCCCACCATGCACCGCGGTTTCATCCCTACAGGATGCAGCAATGATATTAGGGTGGAAGAGTGAAGCCACGTGAATCTGGGTCTTATCTTTCTAAAGCTGGCCATACATGCCGTATATACTCGAGTATAAGCCAAGTTTTCCAGCACATTTTTTTGTGCTGAAAGTGCACCCCTCAGCTTATACTCGAGTCAATCACTTTTCTGCAGCAAAAAATGTCATTTTCCGAACCGATTTTGGGGCCCCGTATCACGGGGCCCCTTGGTGCTAGGAACCCCAAATTTGGTGTGCAAACTCAGTACCACAACATATCCAAAGCTGGAATTCTTAGCACCAAGTGGCCCTGAGATACGAGGCCCCAAATTCGGTTCGGGAAATGTCATTCTCTGCTGCTGAAAAGTGCTTGACATTTTCTGAACCGATTTTGGGGCCCCGTATCTCGGGGACACTTAGCGCTAGGAACCCCAACTTTGGATATGTTGTAGTGCTAGTTCCACTGGGTTTGCACACCAACTTTGGGGTTCCTAGCACCAAGTGACCTCGGGATATGGGGCCGCAAAGTCAGTCAACTGTGTCCATCTTTAGCAATGTCATTTCGGGACCCTTTGGGTCCAGAGACCCCAAATTTTGGCTGCAGCTAGGGGGCATCTAGGAAACCTTAACTACTGAGTTTGAAGTTTGGGGGACCTATGGCTGCAAATGGGCACAGTGAGGCATGCAAATGGGCACAGTGATGCTGCAAATGGGCATTGTTGACCCTCTTTTCCACTTACAGTAGCTGCGCATTTCTCACCCTAGGCTTATACTCGAGTCAATACGTCTTCCCAGTTTTTTGTGGTAAAATTAGGTGCCTCGGCTTATATTCGGGTCGACTTATACTCAAGTATATACGGTAGATTGAAATGCAGCCGAAATCGATCCATGTATGGGAAGGCTGATAGTATCCATTTTGATCAATTGATCGACTTGGGTACAACCAGCCTGTCGTATTCTATACATGCAGTTAGTGCCGACAGCTATAGCTGCTAACAGTAATCATTGTGTTCTGTCGACCGGGAAGGCTCCCCACACCCCCTCGGCCAGTCTGCCAGCAAGGGAATCAAGTGATTTTCTTTTCTTTCATCCGCGGTGGTAGAAAAGAAAATCGAATCATCCATGGGATGCTTAAATCCCCACTGGATGACAGTTCTATGTTGCCAAAACAACTTCTTACCTGGTACCCGAGCATGAAGAAGGCATGAGAACCACTCGTGTGTATGCATTTATGCTTGAGCTACTGGGTTCTGTAAATAGCAGGCTTCTTACAACAAAGGAGACCCAGAAAAACATGTGAAAAGATCCTGAAACTCCACCTGGAGAAAGGATCACACAAATTTTAAATGGGATATTGATATTTGCCTGACTAGAAAAAAATAAAAATAAAATAAATAAATAAAAATGTATTTTCTAGTCCCAAGGATAAAGAAAATGAAAAAAGGGATTATATATTCTCTTTCAGTAGCTGTGAATAGTTTGCAGTATGGTAAAACCATAGAAGTAAACTGACGTCACATATCCAGAGGGCCCAGCTAGTACTGTGGTTAGGGGACAGGCTGTAGTTCTGTAGAGCTCATTGGGTGACTAGATGTTTCCCAGCTGTTTTCCTGTCCTCTCAGCTTTCCCACGCTGGCTGTCTTCCTTAGGCTAAAGGATCTCTCACTGATGTTCTGTGTCTTCCTGTATCTGTACATTTCCCAAGTGTTGGTTTACTAAAGGAGTCATTTCACCCTAGTCTACATTTACTTCAAATCAGGTTAAAGAGACTTTTAAAATACAGAAGATTTGCCTGAAACAAGAATCTGACAAATATAACTTTTTGTAAATCAGCTGTCTATTTATGGAATCTGCCATCATCGAAATATTTCTTGAGGCAAAGATTCACTAAGTTGACATCAGCGTCCAAATATTACAGTGTAATACAAAAGTTGCTTATAGTGTCCGGGCATGGAGAAGCGTTGAGCCCTCTGGACAGATCTTATCAGATCCTATGCAGCCGTGTGCAAATCTGCTATTAGATTAAATAAAAGCCAAGCCAATGAATACGGCGTGAATCTAAAAGTAGTCTGTACTGGATGATATGTAGGCCACCATTGCAAAACTACTTTGGAAAATGCTTGCTTCTTGACTGTCTCCGGCTTCTGAGTTTCTGACCCAGTAGTAAGAGAGATTAAGGCTGGTTCACACACTTCAGATGCATTTCTGTATGCGTGTTCCTGATGTACGTTTGATGCATTCTAGTGCCTTTTTTATGCGTTTTTTGATGCATTCCGGTGCATTTCTTTACCCTCTTTTTTTTTTTTACTTCATCTCAATTGAGGACATATGCATTCCGGTGCATTTTTGATCACTTTTGCTGCATTCCAGATGGGTTCCAAACAGAAAATATGTAACATTTTCTACTTTCGTTGCCTGCATTGGAAAGCACTGCACTGGTATGAACTAGGGCCTTTAGAATCCATGTTAAATGGTGACCATGTGTTTTTGATGCAGAATAAAAAAGCAATGGACTGCATTTGGTTTGAACCAGCCCTTTGAAAAAAATAACATCTTGTTCTAGATTGGTGATCTAGAAAGTATAGAAGTTATTGGATCAGATTGACAGCCAGGTAACTAGCATTTTCTACAGCAGAAGTCAGGCATGGCAGCCCTTATATTCTCTCAGTAGAGGTTTCCATTAACAAGTCAACACACTGTTTGCAGTCTCTGTGGAAACCATAATATAATGTGTAACCACTTTGGGAAGAATGTTGACAAATTGTGTAAAGATGGCAGAGATGGCTTTTGGGAGGCATTATACAAATATCAAAATGTGTTGCTGGGTGGATGTCGGTGTGGAGGAGTAGGGGTTTCTAGGCAGACTGCATTATTATTATTATTATTATTATTATTATTATTATTATATAGGATTTATATAGTGCCAACAGTTTGAGCAGCGCTTGACAACGTTAGGGCAGACAGTACAGTTACAATTCAATACAGGAGGAATCTGAGGGCCCTGCTTGTTAGAGCTTACAATCCAGAAAAGAGGGTCAAGTGATACAAAAGATGACACACATTGGTGTAGTGGGTAGCACTCTTGCCTAGCAGTAAAAAGGGTCGCTGGTTCGAATCCCAACCACAACACTACCTGCCTGGAGTTTGCATGTTCTCCCTGTGCCTGCGTGTGTTTCCTCCGGGTACTCTGGTTTCCTCCCACAATCCAAAGACATGCTGGTAGGTTAATTGGCTTCTGTCTACATTGGCCCCAGTATATAAATGTGAGTTAGGGACCCTTAGATTGTAAGCTCCTTGAGGGTAGGGACTAATGTGAATGTACAATGAATATGTAAAGCGCTGCGTAAATTGACAGCGCTATATAAGTACCAATAATAACAACTGTGGGTGATGAACTGATAAAGAATATGAAAGTACAGTTGTTAGGTGGAAGCAGGATAGGCTTCTCTGAAGAGAAGTTTTCAGGGATCGCCTAAAAGTGGATAGAGTTGAAGATGGTTGGACAGATTGGGGTAGGGAATTCCAAAGGATGGGTGAGGCACTGGTGAAGTCCTAGAGGAGAGCATGTGATGAGGTGACAAGGAGCTAGAGTGCAGGAGGTCTTGGGAGAAACAAATAAGATGATTTGGTTGGTATTTTGAAACGTAGCTGGGTAGGGATGAGCTGTGGTGTTTGCCCATTCGCCAAACGGCGAATATTATGGGGCATTTGCGGCAAATTTGAGCGCCGCGGAACGTCCCATAATGCACTGCGAGATCGCAGTGCATTGATGTCTGATGATTGGCCAAAGTAATTAGTGGCAGTGTATTTAATATATATAAATATATAGTGTAGACTAGATATTCAGTGTAGACTCTATATTCAGTCAGTGCAGGCCGTGTAGTATATATAACACAGTTTAAAAGTTAAGGGAAACCCTGCGCCAAAATTTAAAAAACAAAAATGGTGTTGGGTTCCTCTCAAAATCCATACCAGGTCCTTCAGGTCTGGTATGGATTTTAAGAGGAACCCAGCGCAAAAATCCAAAAAAAAGGCATGGGGTCCCCCCCAAATCCATACCAGACCCTTATCCGAGCAAGCAGCCATGGCAAGCCAGGAAAGGGGGAGACGAGCGAGTGAACCATACCAGGCCGCTTGCCCTCAACATAGGGAGGGTGCTTTGGGGTCCCCCCAAAGCACCTTTTCCCCATATTGATGTGGACAAGGGCCTCATTCTCACAACCCTTGCCCGGTGGTTGTGGGGGACTGTGGGTGGGGGGTTTATCTGAGTCAGGAAGCCCCCAGATCCCGCCCGATGTGAATGGGTAGGGGTACATTGTACCCCTACCCATTGACCAAAAAAAGTGTTAAAAAAGTAAAAACGACAGGAGACAGTTTTGGACAATTCCTTTATTTAAAAAAAATTAATTTTGAGGGCAAGCGGCCTGGTATGGTTCAGGAGGGGTGGATGCCGCTCGCTCCCCCCCCCCCTTTCCTGGCCTGCCATGGCTGCTTGCTCGGATAAGGGTCTGGTATGGATTTTGAAGGGGACCCCCACGCCATTTTTAAAAAAAAATTTAGCATGGGGTTCCCCTTAAAATCCATACCTGACCTGAAGGGCCTGGTATGGATTTTGGGGGGGACCCCCACCAATTTTTTTTTTATACATTTTGGCGTGGAGTTCCCCTTAATATCCATACCAGACCTGAAGGGCCCGCCTTTTTTTTTTCAATTTGTTTTTTATCTATATTGCTGGGAGCCGATAATACATTACAGCCGTGATTTTAAATGACATTTTTTTCTTTGGAAATGTAATTTTGCTGTGGTACTGTACTAAACATCGGAAAGATGCGCTACTTTACAAGCAGACTAAGGGGACCCCCAGGCACAATATTTAAAGTAATAAAAATATTTAATTTTTATTTCACTTTAAGCATTATTAAAATCACTGCTCCTGAAAAATCTGGTTGGTTTTTAAAACTTTTTTGCATTGATACATGTCCCCTGGGGCAGTACCTGGGTTCCCATACACTTTTTATGGCAATAATTTGCATATAAGCCTTTAATATGAGCACTTTTGATTTTTCATGTTTGTGTCCCATAGACTTTAATAGGGTTCGCATGTTCGCACAAATTTTTTGTCTGTTTGCATGTTCCGGTGTGAACTGGACCGCAAGGTGTTCGGCTCATCCCTATAGCTGGGGGCAGAGTTGTGGATGGCTTTGTGAGTTATTGTGGGTATTTTGCATTCAATTAGGTGAGTAATAGGGTGAGTGGCAGCCAATGGAGGGATTGTCAGAGAGTGGTAGCAGATGCTGAGCGGTTTGTAAGGTGGATGAGTCTGGCAGCAGCATTCATAACTAGAAAAGCTCTGGGGAAATTGTGTCAAGTGTTCTTGCCTCCACCAGTAGTCTACAAGCATTATCAAGCCTAGCAGATGAAGGTATGACCACATGCAATTGGGGGGGTCTCAGCATCTTGTGTTTACAACCACTGTTTCCTAGCAACGCTCATGCCCTGTTTATGCTTCATAACCACTGCTCAATACACAGGATCGTGATAGCTGTAATAACTGTGCAGTACTTCAAATGGTCGTATTTTAAAAACTATAAATCATACAGCGAAGAGCTTTATATTGTGAGAATCACAAGACCCAGACCTAGATTTTGATGCATAGTATGTCTCTGAAATATTAAAAATAGAGGCACAGTCGCAGTTTAGATGTTGCCCTTCAAATTTGAAGGGGCTAGAGTATAGTTTCAATGAATGTCAATGGACGGCATGAGTTACAAACAAATGGTCATATTATGAAAACGTTTTGATATAAGATTTGTGTAGGTGGGCTTCAAAATGAGGGAGTGGTGGCAGTTTAGAAATCATGTCCTGATTTTTCAGCTTTTGTCACCTTCCACTCTAGTTTTGAACATTTCCCCATTCATTCCTATGGGAGCAATTTTGCCGCAAAAACGACGATATTTCGTGAACCATTTGGCGAAACGTTCCACAAAGTAATAGCACACCAATCAGGAACAGTCCGCACGTTTCGGTATATTACTTGTCTATGTAGTGTAAAAACTGTGGGAGGAGTTAGGGTGGTAAATTTGGCTATAATAATATATATGTGAGATAACAGTAAGTGGTCTTGCTATGCAAGAACACTTAATAAACTGAAGGGGGGATAACCTATTTAAAGGTAAGCCAATGAGGAGGGAGGGCAAGAGATGACCAGGGAGTGAATTAGGAGCTTTGTGGTATCATTTGTTAGGAAGACATGCATTTTGGAGATGTTGCAGAGGTTGAGGCGGCAAGCTTTGGAAAGTGGTTGGATGTGGTGACGAAAGAAGAGTTCAGAGTTCAGGACAACACCTAGCACCTTGGCATGCTGAGATGGGTTGATGGCTGTGGCATTGTTCTTGACAGAGAAATCAGGAGAAGGGGCACGTGGGGGAGGAAATATTATGAGTTTGGTTTTGGACAGCTTGAGTTTGAGGAAGTGGTGTTACTTCCAGACTGATATGTTGGTTAGTAAATTAGTGATGCGTGAGGAGAGAGGAGACTAATGGAGTGAGCTGAGGTGTGGAGAAATAGAGTTGGGTGTGGTCAGCGTAGAAATTATATTGAAAGCCATGGGAGGCTATCAGCTCACCCAGGGAGGATGTGTAGATTAAAAATAGGAGAGGTCCAAGAACAGAACCTTGGGGGACCGCAATGGATAAAGGAAGAGGAGAGAAGGAAGCAGAATTGTAAAAAACACTGAAGGTGCGGTGGGATAGCTAGGATGATAGGCAGCTAAGTGCAGTCATGGAGACCAAAGGAGTAAAGTTTTTTTTAAGGAAGAGGAGGGGTGGATCAACCGTATCAAAGGCATGGAGATTGCCCTAGGTAATGCCCACATCATAGGTGTGTGCAGCCTATTGTTTTAGAGTGTGCACCCCAAAGCTCTATGTGTATGTGTGTATATACTGAATATACAAAAATCAAGATGTGGAAAGAGCCAGTCAATCACTGTGTTCATTAAGAAAAGGGTGGGGCTGGTAACTGACATATTTGCTGGCCCCTTCCCAGCTCTCCACCCTGAAACAATCCTCCCCTGCAGCCAGCGGGAGAGGGGAGGGGGGAACCAAGGGAGCACACAGGGGGGCCTTGGCAGCAGAAAGCAGAGGAATAGGGATGGGGGGAGGGCAGAGGGTACAGCATATACTGGAATCAATCCCCTGAATTTTCCTCCAGTAGCAACTGAATGCCGGTGGGAGGGAGAGGAGGAGAAGCCTACTTTTAGCTGCTACTGGAGGAAAATACAGAACGGTTGCAAATGCCACCCCCCGCTCTCCCACATTTCCAGGTTCCAAGGGTTGGCAAGGAAGGATCGCTGTCTATCCATCACCTGACCATGATCGATGGGTAGATCGCGATCGATAGGTTGCTGACCCCGGATTAGGGTGTTCCCAGGCACATTCAGCACACGCCTATGGCCCACATATGAACTGAAATACAGTGAATGAAAGGGGTAGGTCAGGGACAGAATGGCTGGGGGGAAAAGTGCTGGAAGATGCTGGATATCTTCCAGCCAACAATTGAGTTTGGATGTGTTGCAGCTTTTATTGCACAATGTGAGAAGATTGCAGTGTGCATTGAAATCGAAGCAAGCAATTACAGTACAGGAGGTAGTCTGTACAACTGTGCAAGACTGGAGGTAAGGCTAGAATTCATCTTTAAGAATATACATTCAGCTACTTGCTTGAGATCAGTTTGGCAGACAGTAGATCACATAAATGAAATAAATATTTGTAAAATTTTGGTCATGATTTGTAAATGTCTGTTTTTCACACACCTCTGCCACACTGCATAGCCAGCCAAATCGCCTCACATTTTCCAATTTGGCATCTTCTGATACATAAAACAGTTGCTTAGAAATATTTCCACTTTATTTGTCTGGAGTTCTGCTTTAATCAAGTTCTATTGCACTAACATTATGCAACACTGAAAAAAATCCTGAGAATGTTTATTCACATCTGCCTCCATCCCAGTGGAATTTGCCATCCAATTTTCCTGCCACAGACAGAAAAACACACACTTCAAGGCCAGTTTGGTGAGAAGCCCAATAACCTACCGGCATGTTTTGGATTGTTGGAGGAAACCAAAGCACCCAGAGGAAACCCACATGAACACATGGAACATATACAAAGTCCACACAGACAGCAGCCTGGTTGGAATCAATCATAAAACTCCAGCTCTACAAGACATCAATGCTAACCACTAGGAAAGATTAGCTGATGGGATCTTTTCTACCACTTTTTATAAGATGACCAAATTCTTGCATTTTTAGTCTACATATGAAATCTTGCAGGAAACAGGGTTGTATTTCCACTTTGCACAGCAGTTATGAAATTAAACAAAAATTAACATCTGTGCCTCTAAAATTCTATATGAAAGGGATTTTTTCAAGGTACTTGAAGAGGTTATAGTTAAGTTGATAAGTTTGCATACACATGGAAATTTATGTTGTCCTATTTGGTCCTCTTCAGCTCGTAGGATACAGTGAGAAGCCACTGACCCTCCAGATGTTTATTGGAACAGCGGATGAGCGTAACCTGAGACCTCACGCCTTTTACCAAGTTCATCGCATAACAGGAAAGATGGTGGCTACACCCAGCTATGAAGCTCTTGTAGCAAGCACCAAAGTTCTAGAGATGTCTCTTCTGCCTGAAAACAACATGTGTGCCAAGTAAGATGCATGGCAACATACAGTAGAAACACTGGATTTCTGAAAACACATCTATTGGTGGAATAACCCTAATGAAGGTTCCTTGATCTATGGGGAAGGGAAGCCCTCCCTACTGAAAGCAAGCCAAGGTGACGGGTGGTCCTACTGTAAATGGAACCCCAACACCTGTTTTTATTTGAGTAATTATGCAACAATAATGCATCACCCCCTCTAAATGACAGAAAAAGTAAGGTAAATAAGTGGGACTTTATTTATGCTGCTGGGAGTGAGATTGCAAATTTGGGATACATTTAAAGCCAAGCAAGTTTTATAGTTACATTAAAAACAATAGAGCAGACATAATGGTAGAGAAAGGATAAATGGTCTACGTGTTTCACATGGTGTATGACCGGTCCTCACAGATAAATATTTGCCATCTGAGAGGACCGGTCGTATACCCTATTTAGATGGGAAAGCAGCCTTTTTTGGAACTTTATATATGCCATCAGGAGTGAGAATGCTAATTTGGGATACAATTAAAATCAAGCAAGTTTTATAGCTATATTAAAAACAATAAAGAAGGCATAACAGTAGAGATGGGATAAATGGTCTACGCGTTTCACGTGATGTATTACTGGTCCTCTCAAATAGAATTTTACTATCTGAGAGGACCGGTCATATACCCCATTTAGATGGGAAAGCAGACTTTTTTGGGACTCTAAGGTCCCAGGAGTGAGAATGCAAATTTGAGCTACAATTAAAATCAAACAAGTTTTATAGTTGCATTAAAAACAATAGAGAAGGCATAACAATGGTAGAGATAAGATAACTTGTATTTTATCTGAGCATCTTTGTCTAGGGTCCTCGATCTCCGCCTGTCCCGTTTGTGGGGAGTTATTTGCATAATGCAGTGCACGATCAATGGTGATTGAACGTCTTTGTAAAAATAGAAGAGATGATCCTGATGAAGCAGAAAGCCCTGCAAAACGTGTGGACAGTTTATATTATCTCAACCATTGTTATGCCTTCTCTATTGTTTTTAATGTCACTAATATATATGCCTAGGGACAATTTTACACTTGACTTCTTTGTATTAAAACTCGCTTGATTTTAATCATATCCCATATTTGTTTTTTCACTCCTGGTGTCATATATAAAGTCCCGCTTATTTACCTTACTTTTTGTTTAGGTCACTGTTTCGCTTTCCTTCCCAGCTTTATTGGTTAATTTTACCTTTCAAGAGTTTAAAGTAGAATTCCAGGTATAGATATTTTATACATAGTTTCACTCGTCCAGTTTGAAAAAAATGTAACTACGTACAGCATACCTGCCCTATGTCCTTGGAAGTTAAAAATCATTCAAGCAGTTACTGTTTCTTCAATGATCTTCACTTGCTTCTAGGTCCTCTGCCGAGTGGCTGCCCTGCTGCATTGTGGACACAGGTATTCAGTCGCTTGGCACAGTGCCATTTAGAGAATGCTTTGCATTTTCTGAACAAATGCAAAACCTTCTCTGGATGAGGTGGAGAGTGTGATGTCATCACCCAACCTCGTACATTTAGAGAAGGCTTTGCATCCATTCAGAAAATGCAAAGCATTCTCTGAATGGCACTGTGCCGAGCGGCTGAACACCTGGGTCCACAATGCAGCAGGGCAGCTGCTTGGCAGGGGACCCAGAAGCAAGAGGAGATCACTTTAGTGGCTGTGTCTATTTCAGCTAGGGGTTGATTTACTAAAACTGGAGAGTGCAAAATCTAGTGCAGATCTGCATAAAAACCGCATCAGCTTCCAGGTTTTATTGTCAAAGCTTAAATGAAGAAGCTGAAGTTAGAAGCTGATTGGCTACCATGCACAGCTGCACCAGATTTTGCGCACACTAGTTTTAGTAAATCAACCCCATGGTTACAATGGTCCAAGCTGGGCTGATATAGCTATGAATTAAATATCCATACCTGGAATTCCCATTCTTCATGTTTTTATGCCCTCCATTAAGTTTGGTTAGCTAGAGGCCTATGTGTAACTTGTGGTTAAGGGCTTATGCAAAAGACACATTTCTCCATACAGGAATACCATGTTGTGTATTTTGTTGCCTGGGAGCCCTTGGTGCTTTCTACAGCAGCCCATTGACATGAATGGGTGCAGGCAGCTGTACGCAGCTTGTTTAGGCTGTAAGAGGGAATGTGTGCATAAACCCTAAAGCCTTATACACACTATTCGGTTTTTTTCGTTCAACCCAGCGGGCTGAATGAAAAAAACCTGAAAGCTCAGGAGGAGCCGCTGTACTAACTATGCAATGTTAGTACATCGATCTCCCCCAGCTGAGCTATTGTGTTCTGACAGGGGGACAGCCCCCCTCCGCCAGAACACTTGGCTGAGAGCGCTGACTGGATGTTGATCGGGAGACCTTTTTCGGTCATGCCCCTTTGACAGAAGCCAGCCAACTGGCCGGCTTCTGTCCAACTGGCTGCCATACACACAGGCTAAACGTCAGCCAGTTTCTATTGAATCAGCCGAGCCCAATATTTGGCCCATGAGTACGGCCCTTTAGACAGGCACTTCACCTATTATGATTAAGTGCTCACTGCTTATCTTCTGCAACCAATACAGAGTTCCTGATGAAGTGCATCTAAAGGCAAAACCTTTCATTTTGGATAGAATGGTTAGAAAACCTCAGTTTTTTTTTTTTTTTTTTCTTTAGGATATTTGCCTTCTCTTTGTCCTGGTAACTATTGTCACTAGGACTGTAAATTAAGGAAAATCCAAAATTTGTAGTTGCTACCAGAACAGGAATAGAGGTGGAAATCTTCCAATAGGCACATTTCTTTCTGTGACAACTGCCTATGTGGGGACTTTGTAGAGATTTTTTTTCCTACTGTCTACAGGACAGTAAGTACGGTAATAGAAAATGTCTGGAATGGGACACGGATGGAAAAAAAATCTGACAGGGTTTTAACGCTTTTCTACTCAAAAATGAAAGTTTTGGCTTTAGATGCACTTTAAACAATATGTTGGCTTGCTTGTATGTTGCAATAAAAGTTTCTGTTGTTGCCAATAAAGCTGTTACCTTGTTCTTCCGACACAAAGTGTTGGTATCTAGTGTTGCTATCTGTTGAGGAAGGCCAATACAGTAATTTTGAGGACTACAAATTTGTGGATTCTTATGCCTATGCCTCTCAGCTTTCATGACCATAATGACCACACCTGTATAAAAAATATCAGCTATTTTAGACTGAAAAATGTGTTTTTTACAAAAAGTGTCTGAGAGAAGAACTTCCTGTGATACATAAAGTAACCAATAAAAGGAATGAGTGGTTACTGTGAGCATCAGAGACAGATCTTTTTTCAGATACTTCTCTAAATATGTGTGTTGTTGTGATGCAGTAAATGTCTGATAAAAATGTCTATGTTTCAGTATAGACTGCGCTGGAATTCTAAAGCTTCGAAATTCAGATATTGAGCTCCGGAAGGGTGAGACAGACATTGGCCGAAAGAACACACGTGTTCGACTTGTGTTTCGTGTGCACATTCCGCAGGGTGGTGGGAAAGGTGTCTCTTTACAAGTGGCATCTATACCTATAGAGTGCTGTAAGTAAAACTAAACATATCCCATCACAAGTCTATATGTGCCGGTATTCTTAAAATCTGTAACCATACCAGCCTTACCTTAGGTCCATGAATACAACCTGTACAACAAGGAAGCATTCTATATACATACAGAAATGGGGTTCTACAAGTATGATTATTAGTGTTTGTGAACAGACTTGTATGGAACAAACACAAATGATTACATATGTGCCACGTACTTCACGTGTCCAATTATTCCCATAGTTAAAGACCTCCATCCGGAGAGAAGATGAAAAGTCCATAATGTTGGTCAGGTATTAATAGCGGGAGAGGGCAACGGGAAGTCTGGAAGAAAGTATCTCTAGAAGAGGGTTGGAGGGAGGGCGCTGACAGTGCCATAACAGTTCTGAAAATTATGCTACCTCCTATACCACACACCCTGCTTCCCAAACGCTGCTATCCTAGGCCACGTTTACCATGTTTATGTAATGCATTATAGTTATAATATAAGCTTGACCAGAGAGCCTGGGTTTTCCAGATACAGGAAAGTTTTGATGTGCGAAGCACTATAGGGCTGATATTTAAAATACTAACAACAACATACAAAGCTATCCACAACTGCCACATTACCAATCTCAACTTAAAATATGACCAAAACCATCCACTCGGCTTCTCAAGACCTCTTGCTCTCTAGTTCCCTCATAACCTCCTCCCCATGTTCAGCTCCAAGATATCTCCAAAGCCACGTTTCGGAACTTCCTACCCTACTCTGTCCACTTTAGGGGATAAACAAATGGCAATCGCCCCAACCTATAACTAGATTTTGCAGCAAGGAGCACATAGAAGGGCAAAGCACATCAAAAACAAACCAAAATTCCAAGCTTACTTACCAGCTAGCCTGCAACAAAACTAAATTGACCCTATCTAACAGTTCACCTTAAAAACAAGTGGTTTAGTCGCACACTTTTGCAAACATACACTATATTCCCAAAAGTATTGGGACACCTACACGCACATGAACTTTAATGGCATCCCAGTCTTAGTCTGTAGGGTTCAATATTGAGTTGGCCCACCCTTTGTAGCTATAACAGCTTCAACCCCTCTGGGAAGGCTGTCCACAAGGATTAGGAGTGTGTCTATGGGAATGTTTGACCATTCTCCGAGAACCGCATTTGGGAGACCAGGCACTGATGTTGGATGAGAAGGCCTGGCTCGCAGTCTCCGCTCTAATTCATCCCAAAGGTGTTCTATCAGGTTGAGGTCAGGACTCTGTGTAGGCCAGTCAAGTTCCTCCACCACAAACTTGCTCATCCATGTCTTTATGGACCTTACTTTGTGCACTGGTGCGCAGTCATGTTGGAACAGGAAGAGGCCCCAAACTGTTCCCACAAAGTTGAGAGCATGACATTTTCCAAAATGTCTTGGTATGCTAATGCCTTAAGAGTTCCCTTCACTGGAAGTAAAGGGCCAAGCCCAACCCCTGAAAAACACCACACCATAATCCCCCCTTCCCCAAATTATTTCAACCAGTGCACAAAGCCACGTCCATAAAGACCTGGATGAGCGAGTTTGGCATGGAGGAACTTGACTGGCCTGAACAGAGTCCTGACCTTAAACTGACAGAACACGTTTGGGATGAATTAGAGTGGAGACTGCAAGCCAGGCCTTCTCCAACATCAGTGCCTGACTTCCCAAATGTGCTTCTGGAAGAATGATCAAACATTCCCATAGACCTACTCCTAAACCTTGTGGAAAGCCTTCCCAGAAGAGTCTCAGAAGAGGGTGGGCCAACTCAATATTGAACCCTATGGACTAAGACTGGGATGCCATTAAGGTTCATGTACATGTAAAGGCAGGCCTACCAATACTTTTGACAATATAGTGTGTGTAAGCCACAGTGGCCACGTCAAGGTACCCCAGTGTACTGCATTCATAACTTGGAGCACATATCTAGCAGTGGATAGATTAGGGCTGGTTTGCCTGAGGGAAGCCCACCCATTAAAGGTACAAGGATGCACGGGGCACCCAGCAAGGACACAATGGCAGTTGAAGGTATCCAGTGCATCTCTGCATCAATTCACAAACTGTACAAACAAATGGTCACCACCTTAACCTAGAACAAGCCTTTGCAGCAAAGAGCCCATTGCAAGGCAACGCACATCACTTTTAGGGGATCCCTGAAAATTATTCTATTCAGGGAAGCCTATCCTTCCCTTCTACCTTCTCCATGAGCTAATAACTACAGTTATTATCTTTTGTACTATCTGCCCCTCCCTTTTAGATTGTAATCTCCCACGAGTATGGCTCGCCTAATCCCCTTGTATTGTATTGTAAAGACAGCCATACATGGATCGAAATATGCCTGGTTATAAGTTGATCCGTCGTTAAGCTTGGGTACAACCAGCCAGGATTTTTCTACATTAGATTACTACCAGCAGCGATCATTGTATTCTGCTGGCCAGAAAGAATCCCTATGCCCCCCACTGACAGAATACATTAGCACTGTGGGAGGCATTCCCCGTCAACACTGACTGTGTTGATAGTGGAGTCCAGAAATTTTCTTTCCCTCCAACTACAATGGAAGGAAAGAAAATCATGTCATATATGCGCTGCTTAACTGTACCCTTTCCCTTTAGATCGTAAAGCACTGCACAGATGATTGGCGCTATATAAATCTTGTATAATAATAATAATTAGACTGTAAATGCAACTCTGAAAGACAGTGTAGACAGAGTAGGGACTGTGCAGTATATGTGAGAGTTTAATCTAAAGTTACATTTGTGCATTTTTACACTCCATAATCAATTTTCTGCTTCATGGTTAGGAGAATTCAGAACATCCCAAATATCTTTTTATCATGCTGGTTATGCTGCATATTCCCTTTCACTTATAAGTATAGTTATTGTGTAGTCTTGTCCAGGATGCCTCGCTTTTTCAGATATGGGATCTTTTTGATGTACAGGGCACTATGGGGCTGATATATAAAAACTGAAGGAACAAAAACTGACGCAAAAGAAGCTCATTTGTTAAAGCAGAGTTCCGCCCCCCCCCTCCAAAAATTTTAAGTCAGCAGCTACAAATACTGTAGCTGCTGACTTTTAATATTAGGACACTTGTCTGTCCTGGAATCCAGCAATGTTGGCACCCCAGCCGATGTTTCCATCGGCTGTTGGGTGATTCGGGTGCCTTGCTGCTTCACAGGCGGTTCCCTACTGGTCATGCACGAAGCTCGCTGCGCTTTCTTACTGGTCCAGCAGCAAGGGAAGGAGGAGGAGGAGGGAGGAGGAGGGGGGCCACAGGAAGGTCCGACAGAAGTGGGGACAGAGTACCTGTCAATAACAGGTACCCCCCCCCCCCCGAAATGTGGCACCAGAGGGGGGGAGGAATCAGATAAGCGATGCATACTAGCATATTATGCCTTTGTCTTGCAGGTTTACAACCGCTTTAAAGTGATTCTAAAGCCTAAACATTTTTTACTTTAATGTGACAAATGCGCCAAAGCAGCACATGCACCTTTTTTTGGCAGTGAGCCATGCACATTTTGTTGCACGATCATTACCCATATTTGGGTGCCATCAAGAAAAAAGGGAACCCAAAGCACAATGCGTATATAAGCACATTTTTGGGCATTCCCAGAAACACAGGCAGAAATGCGCAATTTAATGATACCTCTATTATGCTGTGAACTATAGGTATAATTATTTTTGTCATGGGTTCCTGAAGACCTGAAAAATATTTTAAAGAGTCCTCGGGGATAAAAAGTTAAACTCTGGTTTAGATGCTATCTCAATTTAGACATGATGGTGTTCTCATGGTACCAGGATGGTCATATAATGGCAAATATTTTCTATCTTTATTTTATGCACAATAAATACATTCCATTAAGTTGGTGACATTTAGGTTGATGCCTATGTTATTAAACAAAGAACAATCTGCGTTTACACTTGATTCCACATACTTTTTGAGTTCAGGGATGAGATTCTACATGTTAAACATAGTCGGGTATAGGGAAACAAGCAGAAAAACACTCAAGTGTGAATGGGGGTTAATAGTGAGTGTTCTTAAAGCCCAACTCCACGCAAAAAAAACTGCATGGGTTAACTGCTTGTTTTGTTCAGGGACGACAAGAAAGCTGTATACTCACCTGATCCTCTGCTCCAGCAGAAAACGGCGCTCCCCCACAATCCAGAGGTGGTTTACACCTGGTGTCCTTACAGCCAGAGCAGGTCTATGGGCTTGGAAATGTCCACCGCACAAGACCGCTAGCGTGCGGGAGACAGGAACAGCAGGGGTCAATCTTGTGTGTGGAGGATCATAGGATTAGGTAAGTATGTCTGCCTTCCCCAATCCCCTAGTTAAAAATGAGTAGTTAACCCTTGCAATGCGGGCACTGCCCCACTGCAAGGGAATACTTTTTTTTGTCCGGAGTTGGGCTTTAAGTGTGCTGCACTCTATAACATCTTGCAGACAGTGTAGCCAAACGTGTAATGAATTGTGTCTCAAATACAACCAGCCAGGCTTTTCTGAATGTAGGAATTGCTAATAAAATACTTTGCGGTAGCAGAAGTAAGCGCAAAAGATAAGAAATTTGTATGATACTGTGAAACCTATTTATAAATGGTGGCCAATTACCAATATTTTAATTGAACTTTATATATATATATATATATATATATATATAATACCTCCCAACATTTTGAGATGGAAATGAGGGACACCTATTAGCAAATGTATGTAGGCATAGACACATACCCTGCCACGCCCCCATAAAGAAGAATTATACAAGAATAATTATTAATTAAACCCACAAGTGCTTTTTTTAACACTTCTGTTCCTTTATATTGGCCTTTGAGATGTACAAATGCAACAATTTAGAGAATGGATTAAAGTTTTAACACGGGGAAACCCTTTTTGATAGATGAATAGTGCATTTCACATACAGGTATATGCATCAGACCAAAATGAGGAGGAATGAGGGACAGGGGGACATTGCTCATAATCGGGGACAGTCCCTCGAAATCAGGGACAGTTAGGAGATAGATATATATATATATATATATATCTATCTCCTAACTCTATATATATATTACATACACTTCCACACAAACAGCGAATACGCAATACATCAAAGGACAAACTGGGTTCCATAATTATAAAGATGCTTTATAATTACATACTTCTAAAGCACCAAAGAGGAACTTGAAAGCTCAAAATAAAAAACGGTATATTGCTCTTAAACAGCATTAGAATTAGGCCTTACTGGCTAAAAGAAATGGCAGAAAGGAGAAATGAAAAAAAAATCTCCTTCCTGTGGCCCCAACTTCCAGCAGAAGCATTGTGGAGGCTGTCAGCAGCCCTACCTTCAGTCCCCTTTCCTGTACTGAAATTGCTTACTCTGCTTTCACTGCAAACTTTTCAGTGTGTATTAGAGATGGGCCGAACACCCCCTGTTTGGTTCACAGCAGAACTCCCAAACGGGGGAAAAGTTCTAACCAGAACGGCGAACCCCATTGAATTCTATGGGAGCTGAACAGGAAAAATTTAAGGTGCCCATTTTGAAGGCTTATATGCAAGCAATTGGCTATAAAAGGGGTATGGGGTTCTGGGTACTGCCGTGGGGGACATGTATCACTGCAAATTTTTTTTTTTTTTAACACAATAGTTTTTTCAGGAGCAGTGATTTTAATGATGCTTAAAGTGCAACAATAAAAACAAAGAAGTCCTTTAAATATAGTGCCTGGGAGGTCCGCTTGGTCTGCCTGTAAAGTGGCATATCTGTAGTATGCATAGAGCATGCTGCAGCAAAAATGACATTTCTAAAGAAAAAAAAAAAGTCAAATCACATTTAAATTGACTCGTAGTTGCAATTGCACCCTTATCCGAGCAAGCAGCCTGGCAGGTCAGGAAAAGGGGGGGACAAGCGAGTGCCCCCCCGACCTAAGCCATGCCAGGCCACATACCCTCAACATAGGGGGGGTGCTTTGTTGATGGGACAAGGGTCTCTTCCCCACAATCCTGGCCGGTGGTTGTGGGGGTATGCGGTCAGGGCCCTTATAGGAATATGGAAGCATCCTTTAACAAGGGGCCCCCTCAGATCCCTCCCCCCCCCCATGTGAATGAGTATAGGGTACATAGTACCCCGTACCATTCACCAAAAAAGTGTCAAAAAGTAATAAAAACACAAAGACTCAACTGCTGAAAAAAACAAATAGGTGAAATACAGATTAAAACAGTACACAGGGAAAAAGTGCCAAAATAGCATCACACTCTGAGTCCTTTCTAAACACACCTCTATTTTTCTCCGGTTTACCCAGCTCAGCGTTCAGCACAAGAGCTCCCTCAAGTGGAAAACTACAGTCTCAGCGCGTGTTCAGTAAATGGTCGGGAAGAATTGCTCCTGTGTGGTTCTAACTTCCTTTCAGATTCAAAAGTGATCTTCTTAGAGAAGGGACCAGGTAAGAAATTAAGTCCCTCCCAAATACAGGAGAAGCAACAAAACCTTTACTTCTGTTGCTTTGCTGCACTGGGACCCTGGATCCAAATAACCAGGATTCTACAGTCCTATGTTTTCTAGTTTACATGGATGTTTTTCTAGTGCTAAAACCCAAGTCTTAAAGGGGGAGTTAGGCTTTAAAGTGTATGTGAACTCTAACAATAAACGTCTCATTTGCTCCCCTTTGGTCTGCTAAACATGACATTGAAAGCATTATCGGTGTATAAAAAATATCCTGTTGATCCTGCCAGAAATCCTGTGAGTTCACAACTTCCTGTGTACTCTGCCTATGTTGTAGTCTGATCAGTGTTATTGTTTCCAGTTCTCTCTGTGAAGCAAAGCTGCAGCCCCACCCACACACCCATGTTATGGAGATGAGGAGAGGTGTTATGTAATCCTAGAGTGGTTATAGAGTGACAAAGCTACTCCTCCACACATACAGTAGGGTAAGTGATTATTGTCACTGTAGGACAGGAAGTGTGTTACAGGCAGGATTACCATGTGAAAATAAAGAAAGAAGATGCCTGAGAAAAAACTAATGCAGCTACTATATCTAAGAACTGATGTATGATAATATATTACATTTTTGTTCTTCGGTATAGATACAATTTAAAGCTTACTAATAGTTTTTTAATAAGCATAAGGGATGGTACTAACATTGTATGAAAACTATCCCTTGAGCTGGTAGCTGCTTGTAAGTACAATGAAATAGTTGGAAAAGTGCTGTCCCAGCCAGCAGGGTGGGAGTTAGTGCCTTTCCTGGTTCTTTGGTCTTTTGCTGGGTTCTTCTCTGGGTCCAGCCTACGAATCCTGTGACATATAAATTGGGACAGTGGTCTGATACGAGGGTTCAGGTCAGCCCTGAGAGAGAACCCCCCCAGGAGAGGTAGTTGGGGAGGGTTGTGGGGCTTTTCCCTGTGGAGATCCCAAGAGAGAGAGAGAAAGCTAAAACCGGAGAGAGACGGGGATGGAGAATGTTACCCGTGAAGAGCAGAAGGTTATTTATCAATCAATGTAATTTAAATTTATTGAAAACTGGCGTTCACCACGATGACACGGGACTGGACCATGCCTCCTGAAGGACTTACTCCTGCATGAGAGTGCCTCTGAAGGACTGTAATTGCACAGACTTCACCTTTTGCAGGTATGCCAGGGCAGCACAAGTCTGTAGCTAGAGTCAGCGAAATAGGGAAGAATTAGGCCTTTTGTATGTTGAATATGTTGGACATGGAAATGTTCATTTTGCACTTTTCTCAAATAAAAAGTTACTAAAGAGGTGTATCACAAGAAACTGGCGCACACATGGTTTATTGAGTGGGTCTTAATACATATTGTTATGAAGACATCTGTGTGGAATGGTTACCTAGAGTAACAAAAGTTGAACAAGCAGCCTGTCGATAGCGTGTACCTGTTATTGGTGGAACGGCCTCTAGCAGCGAGGAAGATGTTGTTGGCACTCCTGTCAGGAGCATGTAACGCTCCTGCTCCCCATTTCAGCATCCTGGTTTTGGTTGTGGCATTCTCCTTGTCTGTCAGTCCACCTGCAAGGTGATTGATGTGACCAGTCTCTGGGTGAAAACTAAACCCTGATTTATTCTAAGGCTTCAAAGAGAACTAAAAAAAATAATAAACTGACGAGCGGGACAACCTTGTGGACCATACCTCTACCTTTCAACCCTTTTTCTTCTTTCTCTTTCCTTTTCTCCACCTTACGATTAAAGCTCATTATCAGAATTTATTTGACCTATATACACTCTACTTGTAAACAATATGTATAGTAGGTATAAATCATTTAATTACCTACAAAAGTAACTAAGGAAATGATATATATCTTTAATTTAGGTTTACGTGAACCCAATGTTTAATATTTGAAATTTCATGATATTTACCTATATAAACCCTACTGTAAAACAATGAGCTTACTTTATAGATCCTTGTAAACTTACTTTATGTATCTTTATAACATTGTATACTCAATAAACTTCTTTTGACAAGGAAAACTAAACCTGATTTAAGCTAGCCAAGCCTGCAGTCTCATGCTTGTGATATTGTGTGTAATACATGCTCCAAGCTCCCTGTCCTGCTCTGCTGTTTGGATCCCCTTGTTGATGACCTTCGATCAAATATCAGACTATTCTCTGAACTCTGCCTGCCTTTTGACTATGGATTGACCCTGATTATTCTGAATTTTGTCTGCCTTGTACCTGGACTGTCATTGAACCACTCTGCCTGTCTGCCAACTGCAGGTACCTGTTTGCTTTGCTCAGTTCGTGCCTGCCCCAGTGTGGTGGCCAGGCACTATAGCATTGTGTATAAATCCTGAGGGCAACTGAGTACTGGCAGGCCTGCTTGCCTTATGGGAAAGAAGACTGCTATAGGTGAACATAGAAGATAGCTATAGTGTCTGACCACTTGCGTTAAGGATAAGCGTGACAACCTCTTCCGTCTATGATCTGTTTCCCAGAGCAACCGGAGCAGATGCACGCCCCAAAGGTTCCCATCTTGTACAGAGCTAATGGAGGTTCAAGAGTTAAGTTGAGTGCACTTGTGGAGCCCACGCAGAGTGCATGGTGGGGCTCACTCTGCTATTGTAGAGTTGTAGTGGAAAAAGCTGGACAGCTGGATGTGGACAGAGCTCAGCATGTCCCTCCTAAATGCTTATTACAGAGAAGGTGTACATTGTCACAGCTGCAGTGTAAGTGTACATGGGGCTAGTTCATCTCTAGGAGTAGAGGCCCCGCCTTAAGGTCGATTATTCCCCCACAGCAGCCTCAGCCTGTTCCAGGGCATTGATGAAGACGGCACAATGCAAAGGTACCCCATGTGTAATAAAGTGTCCCTCTACAAAGTGCCTAGCGTAGCTCAGAAGAACCCACCCAGGGGGTAGGCCTCTCATGTGACCCTTGCTTGGCACCCAATGAAGAGGGAAACATGATGTGACAAAGAACCACCACCCTACCCTAACATGCTCTATTTGTTGAAAAACAAAAGTCTTCTGCCCCCCCCCCCCCCTTCTCTATATCCCCTGCAGCAGTAATTTTTTGGTGCTACCGTGGTTAATACAAGTCGCTGAACCTGCCCCAGGTACTCATCAAAAGTGACAACTATTCCTTCCCTTTCACCCCCCCCCCCTCCGCTTCTCTTCATAGAAGCTTACTATATTTTCCCACAATGAAAAGCACTGTATAAATGGTGGACGGGCGGTTAAACGAAAAGTCCACCCCCTTCATTCATAGCTTTTAATTTCTGGAAGCTTTGGTACAGCTTCTATAAATGGAGGAGGGGTAAAACGGGTAGGGATGGGCATAGTCAGCACTTCTGACAAGTCCCTGTCATGGGTCTAGCAGCTTTTATTAACCCCCTCAGCACCAGGAGATTGCAGCAGTATGGATGGGGGGGAGGACTTCGGTTTTTATTTAACAGAGCAGCCACCAGCAAGGGACTCTTCTCATTCAATGCATTCAATGTATATACCATCACTCGTGCTAATTTAAAAAAAAAAAAATTAAATTATGTAATCTTAAGGATTCCTCCCACATGGTGCTAAGGTAATTGTTCCTGCATGAAAGGGGCCCTGGAATATGTGATTGTATGTAAGATATATGACTGTAGGCCCCAATGTGGACAGGGACTGACCTGAATAGTGAAAATTCTCTCAATAATATCCTGCATAAAATGTTGGCATGATATACAAATACCCAAGACATTACTTAATCTGTGTTTTCTTGCTCCCAACAGATGGAAAACTGCAATGGGAAGAGGAAGCAAAAGTAAACAGATTGAAAAGTAATGAGGTATAATGTGCACTTTTTTAGTATTCTTAAAATTGTTCTTTTTTAAAGTATCCTCAAGCTTAGCATGCTTCTGATAATGTGATTTACATGAGGAGGTTCCATTTTTTTTCTGCTCCATGTGGCATCTGCCAGATTTATTTTACATGTTTGACCCCTCTTCTGGAATGTACATCATAATGTGAGAAAGCATTACCTGAATACCATTTGTAAGATCCGCATAAACTTTACACATAACTTTACAAGCAAACAGATACAACGTCTTTAAAATGCAATGCTTGTTACTCAGCGAGAAACAAATGTTTAAAGTGGAACTTTAATCAGAAAATGAAGTCTTGCTAGACCACTCCAGGCTGGCCCATTTTGCAGGTAGAGCTATGTAAAACATTAAAAATAAACGCCTATACTGTTGAAAATCCAGAAATACACTGTCTCGCCCTGCTCTGCAAATGCTTAGTTTCTCTTTTTCTAAGCACTGTGCCAAAAATGCAAAGGCCGATCTGCTGACAGCCTAAAAATGGTAGTAAACCCGCAGCTACTGTAAAAATGTTTTCCCTGCAAGGCAATTGCATAATGTGCTAGTATGCATCGCTATACTATGAGAAACTTACCTTAGAACGAAGCCCTCCAGCGCTGTCACCACTGAGAGGACTGACATCTTCCCCTGTCTTCCTCCGGCTAAATGAGTGGCCAGGGGAGCGATGGCGTCACTGCCACGCATGCAGGAGCCATTTCCGGCACGGGCTCTGAAGGCCCGGCACTGTAAGCTGGACCTTCAGAGCACATGCGCCGATGATGTCATCAGCTGCATGCACTCTGAATATCTCCTAAACTGTGCAGGTTTAGGGGATATTCACAGTACCTACATGTAAGCCTTATTATAGGCTTACCTGTAGATAAAAGTGCTGCTACCACTTCAAAGCTTAATTAAACCCTCCTATCCCTAAGGCCTCATATTTTTTTTTTTTTTTGTGCCCTTGCAAAACGTGTGCAGAAAAACTGACATCTCTGCACCATGGTGTAAGTTTTTCTGCATGCGTTTTGCAAGGGCACAAAAAAAAATACAATTGTTCTCTACGTGCCCTGTTCACACCACAACACTGGTATCACGTGCAGATTGTTTTCTGGACAGGAATCTGCAATGTGTATGCAGTTTTCTGCACGGAAAAAAACTGACATGACATCAACATTGGTGTGAATAGGGCACATAACTGACACGCATAAAAACTGATATCAGCGTGCATAAAAACTGGTGACCAGGTATATGAAAACTGAGGTAAACTGATGTCTCTGCAAGTTAAATCTGCGTGGTTTTCCCATCAGTTTATATAAGTTTTCATGCACGTATGGTGTGAAGGAGCCCTTCTGTTTGATTTGCAACTGCCATGGTGCTGCACATGTGGTCAGTTATGACACCGGCCATTTGATGGTTTGACAGTTAGGTTGAGGACACAAGCAAATGTGACAGTTGGCAATCCCAGCATTTCAGGAACGGAACTGTCTTTTGAAACCATTAAATTGATGAGTTTAGTTCCGCTTTATGATTTACTGCTGTTCAGGGGCTCTGGGCTTCAGCAAAATGGCAGTCTTCAGCAAGAAGAAACAGGAGTAATGCTGGAGGCAATTTACAGCACACACTCATTTTGGTAGTAGAATTATTAATGTGGAATAGATGTTCCTTGCTAAAAAAAAAAAACATTTTTTATCAAGTTGCTATGGGAACATTTCTGCTTTAAGTGGAATTAAACCTAAAAAATAAAAAACTGCTCACAGGTAGATTTCTTTTTTTATGACAGAAGAGACCCTATTAGTCTTTTCTCTGACAAACCCTTAAACCCTTCTCCCTGCCTGTCAGCGTTTGTGTACATTGGAGATGCACAAGTACAGCTCAGCATGTGTTTACGGCACCCCTCTGTTGATATGGCTCCCATGTACATGTGCATTGTCTACAGGACAGAAAGTAATTTTATGAAGGTTGCCTTCTGAAAATGTTAGTTGCCGGACTATAATGTTCACCCATTGGCTTCAATACGTCAGTGACCCAGGAAATACATGCGTATCAGGGGTTATAACTTGGCTGTGACATCACTTTGTGAATGTATGTTCCAGGTCGGTGAATCGGAAAGTCCTAAACTCGGGAGATCTGCTAAGCAATTAGAATTTTAAGAAGAAGGTCACTATTGACAGCTTCCATGTTTCTCTTAGCATAGGTTTGGTTTAAAGCAGATTTCATTGATTGTTGGCTAGTTCCTGTGGTTTACTATCCAGTGCACATTGCTCCATTTGTACTTCCCTTTTCTTCCATTGACCAAGAAAGATCTTTTTTCCATCTGCTATTCAGGATTTCCCATAATGACCTGTCAAGAGAGAAACACAGAGGGTACCATCTTTCTACAAGTGCTAGTAGCTATGTTGTAATGCTGACCCTTGGACATTGTCTGTCTGATTTTCCTGATCTGCATACTTGTTCGGAGTCAGTGACATAAAAAGGACTGAAGCCAACAGGTCAGCACAACAGGCAGGTAGCTAGTATAGTCAGAAAAGCTTAGATGTCAGAGAAAGTCTACCTCGACCAGTATGTGTTCCTCTGCTGCCAGCTAGTGTTGAAAACACACTACTACTCAGACATACATTTTTATTATTGAATGTTTATTGTTTTTACAAATATGATAAAGGAGGATTACATGTATTCATTTGCTTTCCATTCTCCAGTCACTGCTCTCTGTGCAAGTCCCAGAATATTGTAATAAGGAGATAACACGCCCCCTACAGGTCTACTTCTATATCTCCAATGGACGCAGAAAAAGAAGTCCTATGCAAAGTTTTCGGTACCTACCAAGTGAGTGCCTCAAAAGTCCTTAGGTGGAAACTTTTAAGGCTTTTGTTTTATTGTATGTTATATGTTTGCAAATTGATCTTTGACATCATGTTTTCATAATTATTATAGGTTATGGGTATTATATTTTTATTTTGCAAATAGACATTTAATACAAGGTTAGTTGAGTTATCTTTATAAGAGAGTCTAGCACTGCCTGCTCACATATTGATTTACTTTCCACATGGGTTCTATGAACTAGCTAGACAGAGCTGGGTGTCCCTGCTCAGACTTAGTTGGCTGTTTGAATAGACTCAAATAGCTGGAGATCGAATTATACAGGTTGTTAGGTTATTCAGAACATAGCACACCACCTAAAAATAGGAAATACACAATGTTTACCTTCCTAAAAGAAGAACAAAATCATTTTAACCTCTTGCTGACTGCAAGGATATGCAGTGACAGGAAAAGTGGGCTTTAATGCCCAGTCACCATGCATATGCGTCTACGGTGGTTTAAGGTTGTGAGCTGAGAGTGTGCTCGCTGTACGCTCCCAATGCACTGACCAAACTATCACCAAGTAATAATAAGAAAATTCCATATTGATATCTAATTTTGTGATATATTATTAGATACTTTAGGACAGGATAGGAATGTGAATCTAATACACGTAGACCAAGGTTAGTAGTAGAAGCCTCCATCTGCTAGTGTCCTTTAAAGAGGATTTTGGAAGCCATTGCTGACCTCATTCTGAGAATGCTAGTTGCCTTGTTGTCCCTGGCTTTTCAGACGTGAAAAAGAATGCAGGTTTAAAAGCTATCAGACCAGCATAATAACCAGGCAATTGCCATTTATTTTTCTAAGGGGAAGTCCAGTAGTGGCAACTTCATTGGCAAAATCTACAGGTTTCTTTTGAGCATACCATAGGTGCAGTGTGTTATTATATATGTTGTATTACACATAAAATGTGGATAAATCTGCATGTAATGTTAAAAAAACACAAATCTGTTGCGCTAAATATAAAAATAAATATAGGGAAAGCTGCTAACACAATTGCTGGAAACAATTGGAGTAATATAAAAAAAAGGGTGTAGCACTTAAACTTATAAACAAAGTTCAAAATAGGAAAAAGTTCTAAATATAAGTAAAGTGGAGCCAATCAGCCATCACCATCGAAGATAAACAAATCTTCTATTGGACGAGATCCACCATGAAGGGAACTTCAGAGGGAAATAGAATCACCATTACCCAAACTGACTGACCCTTTACCATCAGTGTATGGGTTATACACATGAAATGTAATCAAATGATGGAATACGATCCTCCTAGAAACAAAAGCGGTCCTCTGCTCTTACACTTCCAAAGCATTCCTCTCTCTCTGGACCGGGTGAAAGATTCTAGGAAACCCTCCTCACAACAGGATAAAGTGCCAGGTGTGTTCTGGTGGGCGTATGAAACCAACGACAAGCTGTGATACAGCTTGTAAATAAACCAGGCACACAATCGTTTTGGAATCCTAATATGGTGGACAATATAGGGGGAGGATGACCAGGATAGCCAGGCAGACCAGGGTGGCTCCGTCCACACGATCAATGTGTCAGCGGCAAGGAGGACCTTAGCAGAGATTTAAAAACATCCAGAGTTGTCACTGCAGAGTAATCAGACTGGTTACAAACCAGTAACCAATCTGATTACTCTGCAGTGACAACTCTGGATGTTTTTAAATCTCTGCTAAGGTCCTCCTTTTTCTATTTTGAATTTTGTATATTATATTATTATATTTATAAGTTTAAGCGCTACACCCTTTTTTTATGTGATATTATAACACAGTATAGATTAGGGGTAGCGATTTAAAATTCAAGGAGGTCCGGTCACTAAAAAAAATTTCCTGCCCGAGGTCTGAATCACAAGTCTGCGTCATGAAAGATTGTATGCGTCTTTCCTTTTTTTGGCGCAAGCTGCGCTTTTCTTACTGTATCCTCCACACACACTGGTAATACTCTGTAAGTGTAAATGTCCCCAATAGTTTCCCCCCTTACATCAGTGTGCCCCCTTACATCATTTGTCCCCATCAGAGTGCCCCCTTACATAAGGTGCCATCATCAGAGTGCCCATTTACATCAGGTGTGCCCATCACATCAGGTGTGCCCATCAGAGTGCTCCTTTACATCAGGTGTCCCCATCAGTATGCCCCTTTACATCAGGTGTCCCCATTACAGTGCCACTTTACACCAGGTGTTCCCATCAGAGTGCCCCCTTAACATAAGGTGTCCCATCAGAGTGCCCCCTTAACATAATGTGCTAATCAGTGTGCCCCCTTAACATATGTGCCAATCAGTGTGCCCCCACTGACATATGTGCTGCAGTCTTCTATCCTCTCTCCCTCTTCACAGACTGATAGGCCATTGGCTCCTGTTGCTGTTAGTCAAATTCAGTGAGGAGGGAGCTGGGGCTGGGCTAGGCTAGGCTATGCTGTGTTTATCTATAGATGCACACAGCCTGGCTCAGGATCAAGCCTGAACAAATGGCTCCATAGCAAGCGGCTTCTTATGGGGGCACTTGAAGAGCAGGAGCCTGGGGCACCAGTGGGGGACCCCAGAAGAGGAGGTTCCTGGCCATCTGTGCAATGCTATTGCACAGAGTGGGTAAGTATAAGATGTTTATTTTAGGGGAAAAAAAAGCCTTTAGGACCACTTTAGGATGGTATTCATGTAGTATCTGTACACTTCAGCATTTTTTTATAAGTAAAAGTGAATGGCATAGGAACACTATGACAGAAGAACATATGTGCATTATAAATTCTTGTTATTTAACACGTATAGAGCCTAATATTTGTAAATACATTTTACAGACTTTTTTTTATTGTATATGATTAGTATTTTTTTTCTTTTTTTTTCTGTCTACTTTTCCCTTTCCTCTTAATGCTTCTTCTTTGCAGTCATATTTAAAGAGGAACCTCTTCCTGAGATAGCCTTACATAGGTTTCCCTCTGCCCCTCTCCCTCCCCCTTGTCATATCCCTTTAGATCCAACGCAAATAGACTTGTCTACAACCTTTGCCCCTCATTTACCATCAAACTTACCTGAAACTCCCATGGAGGTGTCTCCTTATTATACATCTTCACACCAGGAAAAAATATTCCCAGGTACTCCAGACTGCGGTATAGGAAGTAGTTCCTTTTTGGGGTGCTACTTTAATCCCCCAGTAGCTCCAGAGTTTAAAGCTCCCATCCCCTATCAAGAGAACAATAGTGATGTTTCATTAACGTTGCCCTTTCAATCAAACACCAGCTCTCCTCTTCCACCAAGTCCAGTTCCCTGGTCTCCACAGCCGTGCTCTTCCCAATCTTCATGTTCAACTACATTTAGTGGATCCTTGCTTTCCCATTTAAATTCACCCAGCAAAATGGAGGAGAGAGGTACAGGTCTACATCAGAACTACCCTTCTTCCCCTATTTTACCAAGTCTAGATTTTGAAACAAATGTACATCATTTTGTCCCAGATTATCAGCAATACCCAGCCTGTGCTCCTCCCACGTACACCACATTAGGTGAAAGTAGGTCCCTAGATACAATGCAAGCTAAACTTTCTTCCACATCTCCAGAAGTGGCCATAGGAGAACCATGCACTAATAATCAACATTTTACTGCAAACACAATGTCCAATCATCCTGTAAATCTAACACAAGCATTAAACTCAAAAACAGAAGATGGGTCTGTTAATCATTCAGAATTTTCTGTGCCCAAAGAGAACAATGTGCAACAAGCATTTTCTACCCCTTACCAAAGCTTGACCAACTGCACCAGCCAACTTACCAACCTTTGCCCTTCTACACATCCTGCTCCCTTATCTTCACCTTCTTCCCCACTCATTCCTAGTGCTGCAATTCCTAGTCAAAAAGGATTATGTGATGTTTCATTGGACATGTCATCAAATCAGACTGAGAAAGATACTTGTTACCAGGAACATTCTGAAGAATATGCTAAATCTTCCAGTAACGAGGAAAGAGATTTGGGAAAGGAAAGCCAAGGGTTTGAAAGCCCTTTCCATTCTATTCCAATCCAGGGGATCACACTGGAAGAAGGTACGATAAACGTTAAACCTGCATTGGTTTATATAATTAAAAATGGTTTTAAATAAGGTTTCAAGTGTCTAAATCAATGGGAGGTAGTTTAGATGAGGAAAAGATGATCCGCACTCCAGTGATTGCTCTTAAAAAGTGTAATATTTATTGACAAGCCACAGTGACAAAACGCAAATGAGAACAGTTGACGCGTTTCAGCCTATAGGGCCTTAGTCAGGTAGTTTAGATGATCTTGAGATTGTAGCAAAGACCTTTTGCTACACAGCAGTTAGATATCTGGTTATCCTAGGACTAGGGATAAGCCGAACACCCCCGGTTCGGTTCGCACCAGAACATGCAAACAGACAAAAAATTTGTGCAAACATGCGAACACCGTTAAAGTCTATGGGACACGAACATGAAAAATCAAAAGTGCTCATTTTAAAGGCTTATATGCAATTTTTGCCATAAAAAGTGTATGGGGACCTGGGTCCTGCCCCAGGGGACATGTATCAATGCAAAAATAAGTTTTAATAATGCTTAAAGTGAAACAATAAAAATGAAATATTCCTTTAAATATCGTGCCTGGGGGTCCCCTTAGTCTGCCTGTAAAGTAACGCAACTTTACAATGTTTATTACAGTACCCCAGCAAAATTACATTTCTAAAGGAAAAAATGTCATTTAAAATTGCTCACGGCTTTAATGTATTGTCGGCTCCCAATAATATAGATGGAAAACCATTGAAAAAAACAGCGTGCAGTCGTCGCCCCCCCGCCCCCCCAGTCCATGCCAGGCCCTTCAGGTCTGGTATTAATATTAAGGGGGACTCCATGCCTAGATGTAAAAAAAATGGTGTGGGATTCCCCTCTAAAATCCGTTCCAGACCCTTATCCGAGCAAACAGCCATGGCAGGCCAGGAGGGGGGGGGGGCGAGAAAGTGCCCCCCTCTCCTGAACCATACTAGGCCGCTTGCCCTCAACATGAAGAGGGTGCTTTGGGGTCCCCCCTTAAGCGCCTTGTCCCCACTATTTATGGCGCCACTGCTGTGTCTCAGCCAATTGGGAGGAGTGTTCCGGTTGGCTTAGATACTCGTGGACATAGGGGGGTGCTGGGGAGGCTTCTGCACACAAGGTTTTTTATCTTGACGCAAAGAATTCATTAAGTTAAAAAACCTTCTGCCTTTACAACTCCTTTAAATATAAAACTATTAAACAATATGCATTCAATAGACTAGAAAATATTTTCGGATGTAAACCCTCACATATATCCAGTGAAGCGAATGGCCTCAGATGATACACAGAGATGAAACGAATCTCACTACATAAGTTTAACATGTATATCTGCTGTCTTCAGCTTTATATATTCTTTAGAAAGTTCACATCATGTTAGAGATTTTCTCTTCCTGTTCAGCACTGGGAGTGGATTCTTGGAATACAGCCAAGACAGCTGATTGGAGGAAAGGCACACACCACCACTCCACGTAGGCAGAGACTTGCAGAGCCGTGCTGTGACAAGACAAGCTCTCTGCTAATCTATTTATAGCAACCTCCCTCAACACAAAATTCAGGCTGGTTTTATCTTGGTTGACAGAGAACTTATCAGAAGTTATGCTGATAACAGAAGAACAGAGCAGGATAAAGCCACGGGACTTAGGGCTTTTAAGAGAGCTAAGAAAACACTGCAGATATATACTGTATGCCCAGTTCAGATTTTCATGAGTTGGGTTTACATCCACTTTAAAGTACCAAACTGTGTGTTTCTAATTATGATCTAAACACCAGCTACATTTTTGGCCAGTGTAGTTGCACAAACTGCATGATCAAAAACCAACTACAATGCTTTTTGGATTTCTACAATTGATAGCTTAGAAATACACTGCTTGACTTGTGTAATGATTGTTATAGAATGTCATTATTAAAGGTCTATTTATGTGTAACCTAAAAGAGCTTTTTTGGGTTGCCTCGATCGTTCTGCAGCTCTCCCCTAATTCAACATACTTACTTTGAATAATCAACTGGACAATGTGGTGTTATTAAAAAGGAACTGAACTGTGGAAGCTGTGCCAATAAAAGGCAAGTAAGGGCAAAGGACTTTCTCCATTACTGATTACATGCCTTCTTCTTGAGGTAGGGTGACCATCTTGGCAAGGCAGGGCTTGTTTCCTTATGTCAGTACTGCACCCTCTGATGACTAGTGAACTGATGACTAGTGGGGTTATGATAAAGAAACAACAGAAGAGATGAAGAAAGCACAGGAAAAAATATTTGCACTCCAGGTCCTCAGATGCAATTTCCTCTCCAGCAAGGAGAGCAGTAAGCAGCACAGATGTGACATCACCAAATCTCACTCCAGGTCTAGTGAGTCAAAGGCACAGTACCTTAGATGACATTACACTGCAGATATACATCTGTGAGGCTACAGAACAGGAGTGCCTAAGTAAAGTCACATGCCAGGAAATTCACTGTTTTTAAGGAAATTTTTAACAAAAGGGTAACATTTTAAAAGTACTGCTTATGCAAAATTAAAACCTCCTATAAGATAGCTAATCTACGCTATTTGAGTTCAGGTCCACTTCAGTGCAATATGTCATCCAAAATTCACTCTGCAGTTTGACTGATCGTATAATTGTGTAATTAAATGTGGGTGGGTTTTGGCTGACCTTTTAGTTTAGAATTCAATACCTTTTAGGTATAGGATCCTTATAGATTGGAACAGAACTATAGAATTAATTCCCTTTATATTCAAATAGAGAAATTAAATTTCATCTTACATTTGCTGTTTAATATATTTCATATATTTAATACATCCATTAAAAATGAATTACATTTGCCACGCCAATATGAACATTGTTCATTTTAAATACTGTATGAGCATCACATATTATCAAATGTAGATTTTTAGAATGCAGGAATATATATCTGTGTAACGTATTTTGTATATCTGTGAGTTGGTGACAACAGAGCTACCCAAGTATGTCTAGTCTGTGCCAAAGGAAATTACTTACATGTTGCAGCTTACTTTGTTTCTTTCTTTCCACTGCAGTAAGTGAATTCATAGGTCAAGACCTACACCGTTTTCCAGAGCCGCGTCAGAATTAAAACATGGCACCTAATCAAGAATAACAGTCATCTTTAACCATCCCAGAGAAAATACACATTTCGGTAGCAAATGCATCCAGAGCAAGCTTTGGATAATTGTGGAGCAGCAGAATATCTACATTCTTCAGAAGTATAAACCAATCACTGAGAGTAGATGCTCACTAGCAGGATATGTTCCATTTTCTGCCTTATTTTGGAATATTTTACATTTTCAGCTTTTCTGTAGCATAAAGCATTGTATTTGTTCATGTAATTGATATGATGTGACTGTCAAACAGTCTTTTGTATATAACGAGGGTACCTGCAATGAACCTCCACTTTCCGATACCAGTAACGTTTAAACATGGCTCTGTAGTTACTTTCCAGTCTTTCTGTATGAAATCAAATTTTCCCAATTAAAAATGACAGCCATAACAGATTTTAAGATCTGACAGATGTTTTAAGATCGGATTCTTTCTCCCAATCATCATAGGATCAGAACCATAAAAACCTCCATGCCTATGTCACATAAAATAGATCGCATTATCCGATCAAGTTATAACAAGCAATAGCTTATTTCATGTAGATGCATGCAGAAAGATTTGTTCTATTTGTCTGTAGCAGCATGCTCTTCCTTTTTTTTTTCTATTACACACTGGCAGCACAAGCTTCCATCGTGCCAAACGTGTTGATATGGAATACTGACCAACAGTATTTTTTATCAAGTTCTAGTTATTCTAATGCATGGTTGGCCAACAGGTCATACACGTCATCATGCTGGCCAACATAGTCTTTGTATGCAGTAAATAATAATTTTATCAACTGCTTTCTGCAGTGTTACCTCTCTTTTAATCAGCAGTTGCATAGAGAAGAATCACAGCCAAACTACAGTGATTTCCTTGTTAATAACCATTAAAAATTGTACATAAATCCATGCGTTCTGTCCTCATGGAAGACCAATGTTCCATCAGCAGGGAACTCAAGGAACAGGTCAGTTGCTGGCCCTATAAGATGACATGAAAAGGCTTGCTGTTCTGTTTTTTTCTATGAACACCCTCATTGTTGGATGTCAGATTATTTTTCTCAGGTAACAAAAACAGTTGCAAAGGGCCAGTGTGGTTCTCACAAGTTTTGATTGAATTTTACAGTTTTTAGGGGGCTTATTCTTTGTTTAGATTTGTTATTCATCATAACACGAGACTGGAATATACTGTGCAGTCTCACCTTGTTTGAACTTTTTGAAAAACCCCAGTTTGTCTTTGTAATACCCACGTTAGAAGATGAATTGCACTTAGACTACATTTTCTTTAGCTTCAGCAATTCTAAATCCACTTATGTAGGACTTATGTCTTTCCTGTGCTACTGAAGCACATTACGTAGCCATTGTATCGTTTGTAGCTTTTGCCTATTCTTCATCCGTTCTCAGTTGCATCCTGGGAAAAGCCATGGTGGAGTAGAAAATCCAGACTGGGCTCACGTAATCAGATATCAGTGAAGTACAGTTTGGACAGAAACTGAATGGAGCATCCAGAGGAAACACACAAACACTAGGGAAACATATTAAGGGTGTTTCTATTCTAATTAATACAGGAAGTCTGGTAAAATGTAGATCCTTGCACGTAATAAGACTGATTTACTAAAGGAATTGAGGATCTCCACAAAACGTATTAGTGTTACTAAACCCAGGACCCTGCATTCATTATATCTGGTCTCCCACAGTACACAGAAAATGGAAATGGAAATAAACACTGCTAAATACCTTTTCTCGTCAGCAGTATATAACAGTCTTGTGACTTCTATCAGTGTCTCATGAGAGCTTGTAGGAGGAGTTTTCATTCTCCTCTGACTGTCCTTTTAGGCTGCATGAGTCCTGACCTTCTGTCTGGACAGTGCTGATTGACACTGTGCTGATCATATACACCCTTCCAAGAAAAAAAAAAACTCCAGCAATACACACCAAACTGAGCATGTGCAGAGTGCCCCCAAGGCTCTGTACTATCAGGAGATGGATTGGAGACTGTGTGGGGGGGGGGGTCAAGAGAAGACAGGATCAAACAGCCTTTTTACACAATGCAGAGGATTAACCCCTTAGGTTTCACAATGAGTATAACAAGCATGCTTTACTGCATATACAGACATATTTTACTGTTGTGGGTTTGGTAACACTTTAAATATTCCCTTTAATTATCCAGTCATGTGAAAAGCAATTTCCTGTTTGCTTATTTTATCTGAACATGGTTATTAAAAGTCAACATGATTGTATAAGGCAGCCCATAGATGATTCATTTTTGTTTGTTCAACCACACATTCTAGGTGGATGGGGGAATTCTCTTCCCTGAGCCTTTGTACTCTGACAGCAGGGAGTCTTCCACGCAGTCAGAATACACTGATCAGAATTGTTGGCTATAGCCCATGGTGCTGATCAAGCAGAAATTTTACAACAGGGCAGATGTCGATCAAAAATTGACTTCTGTACAACCACCCTGCCCAAACATGGATCAAAATTCGGCTGGTGCCTGCTGGACTGACTAAATTTGATCCATGTATGGCGAACTTAACTGAAGTTAATATTTACAGAATTTATTGTGTGGAAATCCTAAACTCCTTACGTAAATCACCCCAATAATGTCTAGGTTCATCCCTTCCAACATATACTATGTCCTGCAGATTGACAGCAATCTCATTTTGGAATAAAACTGGTAAAACTGCCGTTGCATTATTACATGTTAATTAGGAGGCACGGCCATACACAAGAACAGAAAATCTAACCTTTGTGCTTATGCTTGGCAATAAGGGGTTTTAAATCAAAGAGACAAATTTATTTTTTACAGAAATGGTTCTAGATTTCCAAACATTATAGAGAAATTGATGCAGCTTCTTTTTAAAGAACAAGTACAAGTAAAGAAGAATTACTATGTAAACTAAATGAAAACGAGAGCCAACAATGCAACCCTGTATTTAATTTTGCTCTGTTGAGACCAAAAAAATACCAAAAATGGTGTCTGAGATGCAAAGGTTTACCTATAGTGGCCTTCAGGGAATTACAGCACTGTGCTACTTCCATTGTCCCCTTGTGTAATGCATATGACCACAATGCCTTGCCCAGTGTAGCACTAAGTTTTACAGATAGGTCTTCTGTATCTCTGCCCCAGCAAATGATTTATCACTATTTATGTATCTATTATTTTTATATATGCCAGTCTGGCAATTGGTAAGTTTGTATTTTGCTATCAGTCTATTAAAAAGATGGATCCTTTTTGTATGGTCCTTTATTGACTGTTTTTTATTGTATTTACTTATTCTGAATTTAGTGGTTGGAATGATGTACTTATATAAAACAAGATAAAACACAAAATTGCAAAATTCATCTCTATCGGGGGTTTAATGCAAGATTTAAAAAAAGGAAATTCTAGTCATGTCTTGCATTACATTTTTCATATTCTGCTTGGGCACCACATGCTTGACAAGACATATGATGACCTGACATGCAGTCCATTAGCAACAGCACATAAAAGACCCACATCATAAAAAAATGCAGACTTCTCCTTGCTCCTCATCTGGGATCTCTCCCCTGCTATACCTCAAGTCTTCTCAAAAACCTTCACTGAGAGGAATGATGGTATAGTAATGGATGCCACAGGTACTTGCACCCAATCTGCTAGCAGTACACCACCTGTTGATTTCACCAGGCAAATTTTGCTACCCCAGTTGCTGAACCGTAAAAAATAAATACTGTCCCAGCCATCCACATGCTCAGTATCTAAATTCTAGCTTGGCCAAACTGCTAGCACTACAACTGCTGCCTTTTTATCTCTGCCTCCTTTCGTGAATTTGCAGAATGTGCTGTACCACAGTGGAAGGTTCCAAAAAGAAATTTCTTTTCACGTAAGGCCATTCCAGCTCTGTACCATCATGTGGAAGGCAATGTTTTGGCCTTGTTGGACAGGGCGGTCAGTAGCAGTTCACATTACTGCTGACCCGTGGTCCAGCAGGCATGGTCAGGGATGTTACATTTCCTTTATGGCGCACTGGGTAACTCTGCTGGCAACTGGGAAGGATGCAGGAGAGGGTTCAGTGCTGGAGCTTGCTTCGCCACCACACATCCAAAAAAGCTGTTTTTGATTCTGCCACATCTGTCTGCTCCACCGCCTCCTTTTCTTCTTCCTCTATGGCCTCTTCTGCTGAATTGTCCTCTGAACCAGCAGTGCTCCCAAAGCGTTTAAGGGGCTGAACAAGCAGTCAGGCTAAAAGATGCCATGCGGTGCTTCAGTTGGTCTGTCTAAGGGACAGGAGCCACACCAGGGCAGAGATTCTGTCAGCTCTGCAGGGGCAGTCCCAGAGGTGGTTGCCACCACTACAGCTTGAGCCAAGAATGGTTGTAAGTAGGGTTGTCCCGATACCGATACTAGTATCGGTATCGGCACCGATACCGAGCATTTGCCCAAGTACTTGTACTCGGGCAAATGCTCCCGATGCTTCCCCCGATACCTGGAAGACAGCTGTGATCGGCGCGTGGGGGAGTTACAAGATTCTCCCCCAGCGGCTTTCACCAGCTTTAGTGACATACAGCGGTGATCGCTCACAGCTGACTGTCACTGCATCCTCCTCCGTGCCCCCTCCTTTCCTCTGTGCCTCTCCGCTGTCCTCTTCGTTCCTCTCTCCTTATCTGTCCCCCTCCGTTCTACTCTCCTTATCTGTCCCCTGCATTCCTCTCTCCTTATCTGTCCCCTCTTCTCCCCCTCCGTTCCTCCGTCCCCCTCCTCCTTCCTTTGTGTATGGAGAGAGTCAGCTGACTCTGTCCATTCACATAACTGAAACATTGTAATCTCCTGTGATTACGATGTGTCAGTTTATGAATGGAGAGAAGCTGCTGTCTTCTCTCCATTGATTCTCAGTGCAGCTGACGCTGCAGAGAAAGGGACTGGGGAATCTCTATCCTCTGTCTCTTTCTCTGTCTCAAGGGGGAGATATCAGAGGTCTGTTAAGACCCCTGATATCTCACCAAAGCCCCCCAAAAGGGCTGATTAAAAAAAAAAAAAAAAAAACAAAGAATAAAAAAATATTATTGGAAAAAATAAAAATTGTAAAAAAAAAACACACACACATACAACGTTCACCCCCCCCCCCCAAAAAAAATAGCAAAAAAAAAACACTGTCACATGACATTAAAAAAAAAGTATCGGTAATCGGTATCGGCGAGTACTTGAAAAAAAGTATCGGTACTTGTACTCGGTCCTAAAAAAGTGGTATCGGGACAACCCTAGTTGTAAGCAATAATGGCACCAACATTCTCTCTGTCCTCCAACAGGGACACTTGACACATGTTCCATGCTTGGCACATGCCCTGAATTTAGTGGTGCAGCGTTTCTTGAAATGGTACCCAGGCTTACAAGATCTTCTGAGGCAGGCCAGAAAAGCCTGTGGCCATTTCCGGCGGTCATACAATGCCAGTGCTTGGCTGGCTGACATTCAATGGGAATTCAACCTGCCCATCAACCGCCTCATTTGTGACATGCCCACCAGGTGGAACTCAACACTGGCAATGCTGCAGCGGCTGCACACGCAGCAGAGGGCCGTCAATGCCATACTCACCTGTGTGAGTATGGCACAAGGACAGGCTCAGGGGAATTTGGCTTCTTTGCACCACGCCAGGGGCTGCTGATTAAAGGATGCATTAACTGTCCTGTCACCATTTGAGAAGGCCATAAGGATGGTGAGCCGTGACAATGCATGCATCAGTGACACTATCCCTCTAGTCTTCCTGCTGGAGCACACGCTTCATGGAATCATGGGCAGGGCACTGCGGGAGGAAGAGGAGGAGTTCCTTTCCTCTCAAGGCCCCTTTATGCAGATACCATTCCTGCGCGACCACCAAACACACAGGAGGAAGAGGATGAGGAGGATTGTGTCAGCATGGATGTAGAGAATAACATACAGCAGTCTTCAAGGGATGGCTTTCAGTCCCCAGAAATCCCAGGAGTTGTATGTGGCTGGGAGGAGTTAGTTCCTGACAATGTCATCCTTAGTGACCCAGAGGACTCTGAATCTCATGCCTCCTCAAACTTACGCTGCATGGGCTCCCTGACTCTGCAAAGCCTTCGAAAGGACCCGAGGATTTGTGGTATCAAGGAGAGGGATCATTACTGGCTGGCAACCCTTCTTGATCCATGTTACAAAGGTAAAGTTGCAGAGCTCATCCTGCCTTTGCAGAGGGAGCAGAGTATGAAACATCTTAACCCTGGGAGGTTACCATTTCCTGAACAACGTGTTTTTGAGGCTTCGTTCGATCAGGGGAAGAGCGGTGGAGAAGGCAGCAGGCATGTGAGGTAATGCAACAGGCCTTTGAGTCCCCTTGTTTGTCATTTACTATTAGGAATTGGGTACGATGTACCAGATACCAATTCACATAAGGGGGGGAAAGGTCTGGGGGCATAAAGGGGGCTTCCAGATTCCGATAAGCCTCCCACCAGCAGACCCCGACAACCACAGTCCAGGGTTGTCGGGAAAAGGCTTGTCATGACCTTGCAGTAATACTTTCCTGACCTGTCTGTCTCTTACCTGGTCTGTGTATCAGCCTTGAGGCTTGTACTCTCACACCTGCATGCTTAAGTAATCTTCCCTCAGTGTGGCTCCAACCTAGCCTCAACAGGAACCACTATTTAACACCGTATTCTCCAAGCCTGCCTTGCCGTGCAATATTGTGTGTTTGGCTTCCTGTTTCCTGCTTGCCGTGTGCTCTACTTGTCTGTTACCGATCTTGGCGTGTTCCCGACGATCTCTGTCTGCTTGTGACCCTGACCTTTGGCGTGTTTTCGACTATCCCTTTTTGCCTGTGACCCTGACCTTTGGCGTGTTCTCTGTTATCCTTGTCTGCTAGTCGCCCTGACATTTGGCTACCTCCGTACTATCCTTTGCTGTCCTGGGCTGCTGTTTCCTCTCCATCCTCCTGTAGCCTACCGTGAGCGTGAGCTGGGAGACCCTGGGGGCCGCGACCTGGAGCCAGTTGCAGCCCAGTCCATCCTCACCACTAGAGGCTCTGGTGAACACCTGCTAGCTCTTAGACTCCGCGCCCTGGGGAATCTATGCTCTAGCTCCCTGTGGAATCCGTGTTGATGCTCCAGGGGACCTGCCTTCCTCAACCACCCCAAGTTCCATCCGCAGCAGTCAGCCTTAGAATCCACTACCTTAGCGGTGCACTCCTGACCCCAACGGGGTGCATCTGTCACCTGGTCTCAGGTGACTGGCCTCTTCCTGCCGGCCTCAAGTCCACACAGCGCTTTCTTGGGTCTTGGGACTAATTATTACAGGCAGTTCATTAGGAATTACTCCTCTATTGCTGCGCCAATTATCGCCTTGACCAAGAAGGGTGCTAATGCCAAGGAGTGGTGCCCTGAAGCTGTCTCTGCCTTTCATGATTTGAAACAGGCCTTCATTTCTGGACATTTGTTGAGGTGACCTGACCCGGGGGATTCATTTTTTTATTGAAGTGGATGCTTCCTCAACTGGGGTGTGTGCTCCTTCAATTCCTTGGGGAAATAACGTCTACCATGTGCATTTTTTTCTCCAGAAAATTTTCTCAGGCGGAGAAGAATTACGCTATTGGTGATCGGGAACTTATTGCAAATAAATTGGCGTTGGAGGAGTGGTGTCATCTCTTGGAGGGTTCCCCACATTCCATAACAATTTTCACTGACCATAAAAATCTGCAGTACTTACAGAATGCCAAACGATTGAATCCCAGACAAGCCAGGTAGAGTCTCTTCTTTTCCCGTTTTAACTTCACCATTACGTTCAAACCTGGTTTCTGCAACAGAGAGGTAAATGAGAAATCCTGGACAGCCGCACTCAAAAGTAATCTTCGATCTTTATTTAAATATAATCATAAAAATACATGCCACAGCATCACGAAGCAGGAAAGCTGACGTGTTTCACACTGTAGTCAGTGTTTAATCATTAATGATTAAGCACTGACTATAGTGTGAAACGCATCAGCTTTCTTGCTTCGTGATGCTGTGGCATGTATTTTTATGATTATATTTAAATAAAGATCGAAGATTACTTTTGAGTGCGGCTGTCCAGGATTTCTCGTTTACCTCTCAATTACCAGCATTGTCTGCACCTGTTACTTCCAGCATGGAGAAAAGGTTTGTTCCTCACAGACCTCTTTCAGAGCGGTGATATTTTTCTCTCTCTGCTACTTCTGGTTTCTGCAACAGTGGGGCTGATGCACTCTCTAGGTCTTTTGACATTCAAGATGAGGAGCCTACCATTGAACCTGAGCCGATTTATCCCTACTTCATGCATCCTTGCCAATTTTACCACCCTGAAGTAAAAAATTCCTCCTGGCAAGACCTTCATCCCCACTGAGCTAAGAGCTAAGATCCTTTGTTGGGGACATGACTCCAAGGTGGCAGGTCATGCTGGGTTTCTTCGATCCTTCCTCCTCATCAGTCGCCACTACTGGTGGCCTACTCTCTGTTCGGATGTCAAAGACTATGTTAAGGCTTGTCATGTCTGTGCCCAGTCTAAGTCCTCCACGCAGGCTCCTGCTGGTCTTCTCAAGCTGTTGCCCATTCCCAAGGAGCCCTGGTCTCACACAGCAATGGACTTCATAACCGATCTTCCACCTTCTGAAAAAAATACGGTCATTTGGGTGGTAATTGATCATTTCTCCAAGATGGCCCATTTTGTTCCTCTTCCTGGTCTCTCTTCTGCTCCTGCCTTGGTTCCCATTTTCGTACAAGAGATTTTCTGTCTTTGTGGTGTCCCTTCCCATGTAGTTTCGGACAGGGGTGTTCAGTTTACTTCTCGCTTTTGGAGAGCCTTTTGCAAATCCCTCAACATTACCTTGGATTTTACCTCTTCTTACCATCCCCAATCCAATGGCCAGACTGAGAGGGTTAATCCGGAGTTTGAAGTCTTTCTCCGTACCTTGGTCTCGGCTCATCACTACTCCCGTGGGCAGAGTTCTCCCACAACAATCATGTCGACGGCAGTTCTCAGAAGACACCCTTTGTCCCTGTTTATGGAAGACATCCTCAGCTCCCTCTTCCTATGACCTGTTCTTCCGACATCCCAGCTTTGGCTACCGTTCAGGAACCATTCAATTCCATGTGGGTTGACGTTCATGATTCCCTCCAGAAAGCTGCCAACAAATTCAAACGTTTTGCTGACCATAGCAGGCGTAAGCCGTAGGGTTGCCACCTCATCCCTTTAAACCCGAACACATATTAATTACACAGGTTCTGTGGCTGATTAAGATGGTAATTAAACTCACTTGGTGCCTTATCTGCATTTAATTAGCCTCAGAACCTGTGTATTTCAAAGGTGTTCGGGTTTAAAGGGATGAGGTGGCAACTCTAGTAAGCCGCCTTCTCTACAGCTAGGAGACAAGGTCTAGCTTTCTACCAGGAACATCAGACTCCGGGTTCCTTCTCTCAAGTTTGCCCCAAGATTCATTGGTGCTTACAATATAATTTCTAAGCCGAATCCTGTTTGTTTTAAACTCCAGATGTCTAAAAGCCTCAGGATCTCAAACTCATTTCATGTATCCCTTCTGAAATCTTTAGTTTTCAATAAGTTCTCTCGTCCTCTCCCTACCTTGGCTCCAGTCTCTGAAGATGATCAGGCGTACGAGGTTAATCAAATTTTGGATTTTCGCTTCTGTAAAGGTGTCCTTCAATATCTCGTGGACTGGAAAGGTTTCGGTCCTGAGGAGAGATCTTTGATTTCTGCATCTGAAATCTTCACACCTCATCTTCTGAGGAAGTTCCATTTGAAGCTTCTCTCCAAGCCTGGTCCCAAGCGGGGGAGGCCTCGTAAGGGGGGGGGGGGGGTACTGTCATTAACTTGCAGTAATACTTTCATGACCTGTCTGTCTCTTACCTGGTCTGTGTATCAGCCTTGAGGCTTGTACTCACACCTGAATGCTTAGGTAATCTTCCCTCAGTGTGGCTCCACCCTAGCCTCAGCAGGAACCACTATTTAACACCGTATTCTCCAAGCCTGCCTTGCTGTGCAATATTGTGTGTTTGGCTTCCTGTTTCCTGCTTGCCGCGTGCTCTACATTTGTCTCTGTTACCGATCTTGGCATGTTCCCAACTATCCCTGTCTGCTTGTGACCCTGACCTTTGGCGTGTTCTCGACTATCCCTGTTTGCCTGTGACCCCGACCTTTGGCGTATTCTCTGTTATCCTTGTCTGCTAGTCGCCCTGACATTTGGCTACCTCTTTACTATCCCTTGTTGCTGTTTCCTCTCTATCCTCCTGTAGCCTACCATGAGCGTGAGCTGGGAGACCCTGGGGGCCGCGACCTGGAGCCAGTTGCAACCCTGTACATCCTTACCACTAGGGGCTATAGGGAACACCTGCTGGCTCTTAGACTCCGCGCCCTGGGGAATCTATGCTCTAGCTCCCTGTGGAATCCGTGTTGGTGCTCCAGGGGACCTGCTTTCCTCAACCACCCCGAGTTCCATCCGCAGAAGTCAGCCTTAGGGTCCACTACCTTAGCAGTGCACTCCTGACCCCAACGGGGTGCATCTGTAACCTGGCCTATGGTGACCTGACAAGGCCCTTGTCCCTATCAACACGGGGACAAGGTGCTTTCAGGTGGGGGGCGCAGAGCCCCCCCTGCCCCAAAGCACCCAACCCCTTATGTTGAGGGCATGTGGCCTGGTATGGTTCAGGAGGGGGGCGCTCACTCATCCCCCCTTTTCTCGACCTGCCAGGCTGCATGCCCGGATAAAGGTCTGGTATGGATTTTGGGGTTGACCTACGCCATTTTTTAAAAAGATTTGGGCGTGGGGTTCCCTTTAAAGTCAATACCAGACCCAAAAGGCCTGGTATGGACTGGGGGGGGGACCCTACGCCTTTTTTTAAAAAAATTTTTGAATTTGCATTGCTGGGAACCGGCAATACATTACAGCCAGGAGCAAGTTTGAATTACATTTTTTCCTTTAGAAATGTCATTATTGCTGCAGCATGTTCTATACATTGTAAAGATGGAAGACTTAACAGGCAGAATAAGGGGGCTCCTCAAGCACGATATTTAAAGGAATTTTTAATTTTTATTGTTTCACTTAAAGCATCATTTAAAATCACTGCTCCTTTAAAAAAAATGATAATTTAAAAAAAAAATTGCATTGATACATGTCCCCCAGGGTAGTACCCAGGTCCCCATACATTTTTATGGCAATAACTTGCATTTAAGCCTTTAAAATAAGGACTTTTGATTTTTCATGCCCATAGACTTTAATAAAGTTTGCATGTTCGCTAGAACATTTTCCCTCTTCGAGATGTTCTGGTGCGAACCAAACAGGGGGGGTGTTTGGCCCATCACTATGCTCCACCAATGCAGCATTCCGCTGAAGGGGATTCTTAATAGTAAACAACAAACAAGGGGACTCAAAGGCCTGGTGCATTACCACACAAGTATTCTGTTAAATATAAAATAATGCTAAATGCATACTCACAGAATGCAACAACCAAAAAGCAACGTACAAAAGATCAAATTGCAATGTGGTCAGGCTGAAGATGTGTGTCACCAGAACCCAAAAACCCTATAACTAGCATTTACGGCAAGGTGCGCATGGATATGCATGGCTATGCATATTAAAAACAGCAGAAAACTTCCCAACACACTTATTAGCTAGCCTGCAAAAGAATTAAATTAGCCTGGTCTAACAGTTCATGTTAAAGACAGAGGGTTTAGTTGCACACATTCACAAATATACGGTATCTCACAAGTGAGTACACCCCTCACATTTTTGAAAATATTTTATTATACTGTATCTTTTCATGTGACAACACTGAAGAAATTACACTTTGCTACAATGCAAAGTAGTGAGTGTACAGCTTGTATAACAGTGTAAATTTGCTGTTCCCTCAAAATAATTCAACACACAGCCATTCATGTCTAAACTGCTGGCAACAAAAGTGAGTACACCCCTAAGTGAAAATGTCCAAATTGGGCCCAATTAGCCATTTTCCCTCCCCGGTGTCATGTGACTCGTTAGTGTTACAAGGCCTCAGGTGTGTTAAATTTGGTGTTATTGCTCTCACTCTCTCATACTGGTCACTGGAAGTTCAACATGGCACCTCATGGCAAAGAACTCTCTGAGGATCTGAAAAAAAGAATTGTTGCTCTACATAAAGATGGCCTAGGTTATAAGAAGATTGCCAAGACCCTGAAACTGAGCTGCAGAACGGTGGCCAAGACCATACAGTAGTTTAATAAGACAGGCTTCACTCAGAACAGGCCTCACCATAGTCGACCAAAGAAGTTGAGTGCACGTGCTCAGTGTCATATCCAGAGGTTGTCTTTGGGAAATAGACGTGCTGCCAGCATTGTTGCAGAGGTTGTAGGGGTGGGGTCAGCCTGGCAGTGTTCAGAGCATAAGCTGCACACTGCATCAAATTGGTCTGCATGGCTGTCGTCCCAGAAGGAAGCCTCTTCTAAAGATGATGTACAAGTAAGCCTGCTGAAGACAAGCAGACTAAGGACATAGATTACTAGAACGATGTCCTGTGGTCTATTGAGACCAAGATAAACTTATTTGGTTCAGATGGTGTCAAGCGTGTACGGCGGCAACCAGGTGAGGAGTACAAAGAGTGTCTTGCCTACAGTCAAGAATGGTGGTGGGAGTGTCATGGTCTGGGGATGCATGAGTGCATTAATGTCTAAACCGCTGGAAACAAAAGTGAGTACACCCCTAAGTGTCCAAATTGGGCCCAAAGTGTCAATATTTTATGTGGCCACCATTATTTTCCAACACTGCCTTAACCCTCTTGGGCATGATGCTGAGCACATGCACTCAACTTCTTTGGTCGACCATGGTGAGGCCTGTTCTGAGTGGAACCTGTCCTGTTAAACTGCTGTATGGTCTTGACCACCGTGCTGCAGCTCAGTTTCAGGGTCTTGGCAATCATCTTATAGCCTAGGCCATCTTTATGTAGAGCAGCAATTCTTTTTTTCAGATCCTCAGAGAGTTCTTTGCCATAAGGTGCCATGTTGAACTTCCAGTGACCAGTATAAGAGAGTGAGAGCAATAACACCAAATTTAATACACCTGCTCCCCATTCACACCTGAGGCCTTGTAACACTAACGAGTCACATGACACCGGAGAGGGAAAATGGCTAATTGGGCCAAATTTGGACATTTTCACTTAGGGATGTACTCACTTTTCTTGCCAATGGTTTAGACGTTAATGGCTGTGTGTTGAGTTATTTTGGGGGGACAGCAATTTTTTTTTTTTTCTTAAATAATTTTTATTAACATTTCTTAGTTTACATACACCATTAAAAACATCCTCAATTTCATGTAAACATGCTCTACAGGGAAAGGGGCCTTGTATCCTTCCACCAGTCCCCCCTCCCTCCCATTGAATCTACAGAATCTATCCAGTAGCTAATTTCATATGGTACAATAGGACGACAGGAATCTGTTTACCCCCATACCCTCCCACCTTCCCCTTGCCCTCGTCCCACCCTGAGCCAGAACTTTCGTTTATTCCTGACACCCTATGCTTGCCAACCAGGGGTTCCACATCTTCTCAAATTTTTCAAGGTTCCCTCTTCTGATATATAGGGCTCTCTCTTTCCATATTACGTCATTTACTGATTTAACCCACTCATCAACTGTCGGGGGGAAGACTGATTGCCATCTCTGCATAATAAGCTTCCGAGCCTGGTAGAGGCATCTCAGAACCACTATCTTAACTGCTGCCTCCTCCAGGCTCCATACCCTATATCCAAGTATGCAGAGTCTGACATCTGTCTCTAAAGCAATTCCCCACTTTTCTCCAATAGAGCCCACTACCCCCAGCCAGTACCGTACTAGTTTGGGGCACCTCCATACCATGTGGATCAGGTCACCCTCCTCCCTGCACCTAGGGCATTTGGCGTCTGGCCTTACACCAAAGCAGAATAGTTTCTTTGGAGTGTAGTATGCTCTGTATAGCAGCATTAGGTGGGAGAGTCTCTGTGCAGGTGAAACTGAAACCTCCTGACCCACCTCCATGATTTCCCTCCATTGTGTGTCGGTTAACTTTCCCACATCCTTCTCCCACCCCTCCCTACAGCCAAGGTGCTCTGATCTGACGACGGCTTCCTTGCATAGCTGCGTATATATTTCAGAAATAAAACCCTTCCTCTTCCCGGGTCTAATCACTCTTTGTAGTAATACCGCATCTATCCAAACAGCAAATTTACACTGTTATACAAGCTGTAAACTCACTACTTTACATTGTAGCAAAGTGTAATTTCTTCAATGTTGTCACATATAAAGATAATAAAATATTTACAAAAATGTGAGGGGTGTACTCACTTTTGTGAGATACTGTATGTGAAAGCCACAGTACCTTGTCAAGGCTCCTCTGTATACATAGTTTTGTAAGCCCCCATGTTGGCGCACATATTGCAGTGGATAAATTAAGGGCAGGGTTGCTTGGGAGCCCACTCTTCCTTAAAGGAGCAGGGACATACTGGATGCCCAGCAAAAGCACAATTGCAGCTGAAAGCATCCAATGGAGCACATACAGTGCCTTGAACGAGTATTCATTCCCCTTAAAGTTTTCCACATTTTGTCATGTTACAACCAAAAATGTAAATGTATTTTATTGGGATTTTATGTGATAGACCAACACAAAGTGGCACATAATTGTGAAGTGGAAGGAAAATAATAAATGGTTTTCAACATTTTTTACAAAATATGTCAATACTTTGTAGAACCACCTTTCACTGCAATTGCAGCTGCAAGTATTTTTGGGTATGTATCTACCAGCTTTGCACATCTAAAAAGTGAAATTTTGCCAATTTTTTTTTGCAAAATAGCTCAAGCTCTATCAAATTGGATGCAGAGTGTCTGTGAACAGCAATTTTCAAGTCTTGCTACAGATTCTCAATTGGATTCAGGTCTGGACTTTGACCGCACCATTCTTACACATGAATATGCTTTGATGTAAACCATTCCATTGTAGCTCTGGTTGTATGTTTAGGACTGTTGTCCTGCTGGAAGGTGAATCTCCGCCCCAGTATCAAGTCTTTTGCAGACTCTAAGGCCGCGTACACACGAGCGGACTTTTCGGCAACAAAAGTCCGATGGCCATTCCGGCGGATTTTCGTCAGACTTCTGACGGACTTCCGACGGACTTTTGAATGAACGGACTTGCCTACACACGATCACACCAAAGTCCCACGGATTCGTAAGTGATGACGTACGACCGGACTAATATAAGGAAGTTGATAGCCAGTAGCCAATAGCTGCCCTAGCGTGAGTTTTCGTCCATCGGACTAGCATACAGACGAGAGGATTTTTCAACCGGACTCGAGTCCATCGGAAAGATTTGAAGCATTTTCCAAATCTAAAGTCCGTCAGATTTTCGACTGAAAAAGTCAGCTGAAGGTCCGATGAAGCCCACACACACGATCGGATTGTCCGCCGGACCAGTCCGGTCGAAAAGTCCGCTCGTGTGTACGCTGCATAACAGGTTTTCTTCTAAGAATGCCCTGTATTTGGCTCCATCCATCTTCCTATCAACTCTGACAAGCTTCCCTGTCCCTGCTGAAGAAAAGCATCCCCACAACATGATGCTGCCACCACCATGTTTCACGGTGGGGATGGTGTGTTCAGGGTGATGTGCAGTGTTGGTTTTCCGCCACACATAGCGTTTTGTTGTTAGGCCAAAAAGTGAAATTATGGTCTCATCTGACCAGAGCACCTTATTCCACATGTTTGCTGTCTCCCCCACACGGCTTCTCTCATACTGCAAATGAGACTTCTTACAGCTTTCTTTCAGCAAGGGCTTTCTTCTTGCCACCCTTCCATAAAGGTCAGATTTGTGGAGTGCACCACTAGTAGTTGTCCTGTGGACAGATTCTCCCACCTGAGCTGTGGATCTTTGCAGCTCCTCCAGAGTTACCATGGGCCTCTTGGCTGCTTCTCTGATTAATGCTGTCCTTGCCCAGCCTGTCAGTCTAGGTCAGGGGTGCCCAACCTTTTAAAGAGCGAGGGCTACTTAAGAAACTTGGTAACCAGTCGTTGGCCACAATGAGTGGAGCGGGCAGATGACTGGTCACGGCTGCTCTATAGGCCCTCCAATCTGATCCGCCCAGATGGAAGGGGACGAATTCCATTCTATTTTTTTTTTTTAGAGGGTCGGATTGGAGGTAGGCGGGCGTAACCTGACAAAAGTCTGTTTACATTTGCCGCTCTGTTGAGGTGAATTGAGGGTCCGATTGGGTAGGGCCGATCGTGTAAAAAGACCTAAGACTGCTTTTACACTGATGTGCTGTGATTTACCCACACTGCAGGTGCAGCGTAGTGCACCTGTGTCTATCCTGCGGGTTAGCTGAACTTTGCCATAGGCTTCGCCTGTGGCAAAAGCCGGCGCTGTACAGGAAGCATCAGCTTATGGGGCTCTGCTCCACAGCCGCTTTCTTCCTCTACCACCAGCTTCATTCATAGAACTGATGCTGTGGTATGACGGGTCTGCAACCTGCGATCTGGGCTTGCCAACCCACCATTCCAGAGCAGGAGGTCGTGGGCCACATGTGGTTTAAGTAGAGGGCCATGTCTTGGTAGGTTTGCAGTTGTGCCATACTCTTTCCATTTTCGGATGATAGATTGAACAGTGTTCTGTGAGATGTTGAAAGCTTGAGATATTTTTTTTTATAACTTAACCCTACTTTATAACTTCTCCACAATGTTATCCCTGACCTGTCTAGTGTGTTTTTTGGCATTCATGAAGCTGTTTGTTTACTAAGATGTTCTAACAAACCTCTGAGGGCTTCACAGAACAGCTGTATTTATACTGAGAATCAATTACGCACAGGTGAACTCTATTTACTAATTAGGTGACTTCTGAAGGCAAATGGTTCCACTAGATTTTTGTTAGGGTATCAAAGAAAAGGGGGCTGAATACAAATGCACGCCACACTTTTCACATATTTATTTGTAAAAAAAATTGAAAACCATTTATCATTTTCCTCCAACTTCACAATTATGTGCCACTTTGTGTTGGTCTATCACATAAAATCCCAATAAAATACATTTACGTTTTTGGTTGTAATATGACAAAATGTGGAAAATTTCAAGGGGTATGAATAGTTTTTCAACGCACTGTATAGCAGTGGACTAATTAGGGGAAGGTTTACCTGGAGGGAGCCTTCTCCTCCTTAAAGTGGTTGTAAACCCTTACAATGGAGGTACCCAGTGAAGTGTCTTGCCGCTTCTTTACATCTGTTCAAACTACTAAAATTGAAAGGTTCTCTGAGCTGTCAGAAAAGAGGGGATGAAGTTACACTCTGTAGAGCTCAGTGAATCGAGCTCTGAGAGCTGATTGGACAGAAGAGACACGCCCCCTCCACACAGGAACAGAGCTGAGGCTGTCAATCTGCTACACGTCAATTCCCTGTCACCATTTTTCTCTTGGTGTCAGGAAAACCTGTCAGAAGTGACTCATGCTGATAGCAAAGGAACAAGGCAGCAGACAAAGGTGACACAGTGCTCTGAATTGAGACAAGTACACACTATAATGAGATATGTTTTGTTCATATTTCATGTCTGAGGTTTACAACCACTTTAAAAGTGCAGAAACGGCAAGCATTTGTGAGACTTTGCATGAGGGCTAAGATGAAACACTGTAGCACATATTATTTAGGTGGTAAATACATTTTTTCTTAAGCCTGATTTTGTTAAAATATACCCTAATTGTAATGACATACACTTTTTTTTAATATGAAATAAAGCTACTTGCATTTTGGTTTAGGCTGTAATCAAATTTAGTGCATTTTTAACATGGTCTTCCCATAGCAACCTGCCTGTATGTGAAATACTGAAATAACTGAATAGACTGGAAGTTTCAAAAAGTTGCCTTTTTTTTTTTGGTAACGAAGTTAGTGAATATTCAGTGTCATATTAACTCCAAACTTATTGATGGCTAGCACAGAGCAAAACTGATCTGCTGTAAAAGACACAAAAAAATAGAGGCAAAAAGAATAGAGCCAGCAGGAGTAAGAATAAGCGCATACAGCAATCAGCAATGTGTCAGCTACCAGCTCGGCATGTCAATCTGTGCCGAATTGCTGCTGGTTTCCTGCAGTGTGGAGAAGTTTGCAGTTCTGTTTCTATACTATCCCAGCCATGACTGGAGCAGCAGTTATCGCTCCACTTATATTAACGCAACATCCCCTCACAAAGATGCAAGCTCTTGCAAGAGGACATTTACACAGTTGTTACATTCGTAATATTAAGGCTCATGTACATATACGTCGGCAGTTTGAAGATGGATATCTTGGTAAACGGCAGCAGCTGCTGCCACAACCGAGGTATCTCTAGAGCCGGCGGTTCTGTTTACGATAATGGTGGTCTCTGCAGCGGATTCACCGCAAGATCACCGTTATCGGCGGCAGGATAGGTGCCACATGCCTCCCGCCGCTCTCCCGTGCCCACCGCCGCCTACCGCCGTCGGTACCGGCAGAGGCAATTGGGTTCTTTCACGTCTGTGGTATGGAGATGAGTGAGGGGAAGATGGCCCCCACCCGTCTCCATACCATAGGTGGGCGAAAGCGACTTCAAAACGTCACTTCCGCCCATATGTCTTAAAGGCACATTTTTCGGTTGTCATTTTTTCAAATGACAAATTTTTTTTTTTTTTTGCATTTTAGTCCAAATATGAGATCTGAGGACTTTTTGACCTCAGATCTCATATTTAGGAGGTCCTGTCATGCTTTTTTTCTATTACAAGGGATGTTTTCATCCCTTGTAATAGGAATAAAAGTGACCCAATTAAAACAAAACAAAAAAAAACTGTGAAAAAGACAGGACTTCAGAGGATATTTACATCCACACTGGTTTGTTAATTGTGGCTTGTTTTTTCTTTGTATCACATACCAGTTGGATACCTTTATCCCTGCGTGCCCCCCCCCCCCCTTTTTTTGTGTGTGTTTTTGACAGAGAGGGTTTTTTCTTTTCAGAGGGCCTTACCGGGTCGTCCTTTGTGTGGGTTTTACCCCCTGCCTGGAGGCCTGCTTTTTGTGATGGTGCACTGTTTTGCCCCACGGAGTCAAGGGTTTCTTGAGCCAATAGCTGCAACATTTATATTTTAACATTGTTCTGGATATGATTTAAATCTAAGAGCCATACAGTCTATACGGTCAGTCCAATATATATATATCCATATAAGATGTGATGTCTGTATATCCGTAAGCTAGATTTTTAGTACATATCTACTCTTAATAATTTATGATTATTTGTTTATTTGCAGGCGTTTTTACGTTCTGCGACAAAATCACATATACCCCTGATGAAGAAATAGCAACCCATGCAAACATTTTGAAATGCGTTAGGTTTTCTTTGTTGGACTCATCCTCCTTCCAACAGAGTTTAGTGGTTTTTGTCTGTACAACATTACTGTATTGCTGTGTCACTCTTGTCCAGACTATTTTGCCAATTCTATTCTATGCATGTGCTCATTATTTTAGGATTTTCTGTAATAAAATTGATACTTTTTACATTCTCTTCATACTTCATTTGCCATCTGCCCTATTTAAAGTCCCAACCATAGGAATCTCTCTCTTTTTAATTTGTTACTTTCAGCAAAAAACAAAATGATATGTTTTGAGTTTGCGAAAAGGCATGTGGGAGACTCTCAAAATGTATGGAGGAAGGTGCTCTGGTTTGATGAGACTAAAATTGAACTTTTTGGCCATCAAAGAAAACGCTATGTCTGGCGTAAACCCAACACATCACATCACCCAAAGAACACCATCCCCACAGTGAAACATGGTGGTGGCAGCATCATGCTGTGGGGATGTTTTTCAGCAGTCGGGACTGGGAAACTGGTCAGAGTTTAGGGAAAGATGGATGGTGCTAAATACAGGGATATTCTTGAGCAAAACCTGTACCACTCTGTGTGTAATTTGAGGCTAGGACGGAGGTTCACCTTCCAGCAGGACAATGACCCCAAACACACTGCTAAAGCAACACGAGTAGTTTAAGGGGAAACATGTAAATGTGTTGGAATGGCCTAATCAATGCCCAGACCTCAATCCAATAGAAAATCTGTGGTCAGACTTAAAGATTGCTGTTCAAAAGTGCAAACCATCCAACTTGAAGGAGCTGGAACAGTTTTGCAATGAGGAATGGGCAAAAATCCCAGTGGTAAGATGTAGCAAGCTCATAGAGACTTAACCAAAGCGACTTTGATAGCCGCAAAAGGTGGCTCTACAAAGTATTGACTTTAGGGGGGTGAATAGTTATGCACATTGACTTTTTCTGTTATTTTGTCCTATTTGTTGTTTGCTTCACAATTAAAAAAAAAAAAAAAAATCTTCAAAGTTGTGGGCATGTTCTGTAAATTAATTGATGCAAATCCTCAAACAATCCATGTTAATTTCAGGTTGTGAGGCAACAAAACACAAAAAATGCCACGGGGGGATACTTTTGCAAGGCATTGTAGATCAAGGTGTTATTGCCCCAGTTTCTGTAGCATAATAATACCAGGGGGTTTTATTCCAATCTGTTCAGTTTCCAAATAAAAAGGAGGAATCTACCACATCTAGGATCTTAAAGCACTAAACGTTTGTATTTGAGCTCAGAAATTTTACATGGAATCCACCAAGTCTGTCATCACCTCCCTTCATTAGGGGCACTTTTTGAATTCTGTGGACATCATGTCCCCATCTTTTCAGTGCATCAGCAGTCCCTGGTGCTGTGGGTCCCCTGCTTTTAGCTTGTGGCCCTGCCAGTTGGCCTCTGGCATGCTCATTGTGGAATACTTAGATGACTTGCTCTTGAGGGAAAAGTCGCCGCAGTCTCTTTCTGACAATGTTGCTTTGATTGTCCAAGTAATACAAGGGTTTGGATAGGTCTTGAACATTTAGAAATAGTAGTTAGAATCAGCTTATTGTTTGGAGTGTCTGCATCTAGCCCTAGAAACAATGCAGGCCAGAGTGTTTCTCCCTTGGCAGAAACATCATACTCTCCCATCCCAGGTTCAGATCTCTGATTTTTGCATGCAAGTCCTTTTTCTGATGAAGGCATTTCAATTTGCCCATTTTCTCTCCAGACCCCTTCAATGCAGCATTCTGTCATTGTGGGACAAGTAAGTCCAATCTCTGGACAGACTAATTTGTTTGGCCAAGAGACCAGGTTGTTTCTGGCTTGATGGCTCAGAAATCTGGCTCTGGAATTAGAGAAGCCCTTCCTTCCTGTCTTCTGGAAGTTCCTCACAATGGATACCAGCCTATTGGGCTGCTGAGAAGTCCTGGGCACCCTGTCAGTGCAGGAGACTTGGTCTTTGAAAGAATCTCATCTCCTTATCTTCAACAGTGTGGAGCTTCAGGTGATTTTGGACCATCCTACTTGAAGGTTATCTGATCTAGATTCAGTTGAAGAATCCCATGGCTATGGCATACATCAACCATCAGGAAGGAATAATAAGTCTTGCCACAGCCAGAGAGGTAGAGAAGATTTTGTCCTGGGTAGAACTTCAAAATCCAGCCTTGTTTGCCATCTACATCCCAGATGTGGACAATTGGAAGACAGATGTCCTCAGCCAGCAGCATCTGGACCCAAGGGATTGGTCCTTACAGCTGGAGGTGTTCCAGAACCAGTGACACAGTTGGGGGGGTCACCAGATGTGGAACTTCTGGCCTCCAGGTTCAACAAAAAAAGCACAGGTTTCTCTCTAGGTACAGGGATCCTCCAGCAATGGATGCTCTGGTGGCTCAGTTGGATCAGTACACCCTGATCTATGCTCCCCCCCCAGAAACTTTTTTTCTTGTATGCTTTGCAGGATCTAGATGAAGGGCATTCCAGTGATCCTTATTGCTTCAGATTGGCACGGATGATGTCGTACTCTGACCTGGTTTGACTCCTAGCCGACACTCTGTAGGCTCTACCAGATTGTCTGGATCTTCTTTCTGTAAGAACCAATTTGCCATCCTGGGCAACAGGGGGATTCTTGGAATCAGTAATTCATCAAAAAGGTCTATTATTGGATGTGGGAGGCATAATTCTCTCCTTTTTACAGCTGGATTTGAACCAGTTTTTGGTTCTAAGCACTATTAGGGGTCAGGTTTCTGTATTGTGATCCTGTTTCAGAGAACATTGGCCTCTTACCCCCTGTATGTTCCCCTGTGGATCTAAAGCTGGATCTCTCTGCACTTTTATATAGGGACAAGGTGGTGTTAAGACCTAGGACTGCCTTCTTACTCAAGGTAGACTCTGCCTTTCACCTTGTTGCTCTCTCCTCCTCCAGTTAACCCCATGGAAACTTCATTCCATTGCCTGGATCATTTTGAATGACAATTACTCAGTGTCATGCAACACTGTACCCATATGAAACGTTTGTCCTTTTTTTCGCACAAATAGAGCTTTATTGTGGTGGTATTTTATCACCGCTGGGTTTTTTATTTTTTGCACTGTAAATTAAAAAAGGCCGAAAATTCTGAAAAAAAAAAAAATTTTTTCTTAGTTTATGTTATAATATTTTGCAAATTAGTAATTTTTCTTCATAAATGTTGGCAAAACTTTATACTGCTACATATCTTTGGTAAAAATAACCCAAATCAGTGTATGTTATGTGGTCTTTGTGAAAGTTATAGAGTCTACAAGCTATGGTGCCAGTCACTTAAAATTGATAACACCTGATGTACTGATCGCCTCTCATTTCTTGAGACACTAACAAGCCAGGACAGTAGAAATACCCCCCAAATGACCCCTTTTTGGAAAGTAGACATTCCAAGGTATTTAGTAAGAGGCATGGTGAGTTTTTTGAAGTTGTAATTTTTCCCCACAATTCTTTGCAAAATGAAGTTTTTTTTTTTTTTTTTTACAAAATTGTCATTCTGACAGGTTATTTCTCACACACAGCATATACATACCACAAATTACACCCCAAAACACATTCTACTACTCCTGAGTATGGCAATACCACATGTGTGAGACTTTTACACAGCATGGGCACATACAGAGGCCCAACATGCAGGAAGCACCATCAGGCTTTCTAGGAGCATAAATTACACAGATAATTTCTTGACTACCTCTTGCACTTTTGAAGGCAACAGGACAATGGAAACGCCCCAAAAATGACCCCATTTTGGAAAGCAAACACCCTAACGTATATTCTATGAGGCATTATGAGTCTTTTGAACATGTACTTTTTTCCACAAGTTTTTGGAAAATGTGGAATGAAAATGAAAACGCATTTTTTTTTACACAAAGTTGTCCATTTATACAATATTTCCAACACATAGCATGTACATAGCAAAAATGACACCCCAAAATACTCCTTCTGAGTATGGCGATACCACATGTGTAAGACTTTTCCACAGTCTGGCCACATACAGAGGCCCAACATGCAGGGAGCACCATTAGGTGTTCTAGAGGCATTCATTTCAAATCTAATTTGACTACCTATTACACTTTTGTGAGGCACTGTAGTGGCATGGATGAGAACTGATGTGGCATGGATGAGCATGAATGAGGCATAAATGAGCCATGGATGGGGATGGATGAGCCGTGGATGGGGATGGCTGAGCATGGATGTGGGTGGCTGAGCCATGAATGTGGATGGATGAGCCGTGGATGGGGATGGATGAACTGTGGATGGGGATGCATGAGCATGGATGGGGATGGTTGAGCCATGAATGTGGATGGATGAGCCGTGGATGGGGATAGATGAGCCATGGATGGGGATGGATGAGCATGGACGGGGATGGCCGAGCCATGAATGTGGATGGATGAGCCATGGATGGGGATGGATGAGCCGTGGATGGGGATGAATGAGCATGGATAGAGATGGATGGGGATAGCTGTGCTTGGATGGGGGTGGCTGAGCATGGATGGGGATGGCTGAGCATGGATGGGGATGGCTGAGCATGGATGGGATAGCTGAGTATAGATGGGGATGCCTGAACCATGAATGTGGATGGATGAGCCGTGGATAGGGATGGATGAGCCATGGATGGGGATGGTTGAGCATGGATGGGGATGGCTGAGCATGGATGGGGATTATGGAACCATGAATGTGGATGGATGATCTGTGGATGGGGATGGATGAACTGTGGATGGGGATGGCTAAGCATGGATGGGGATGGCTGAGCAAGGATGGGGATGGATGGGGATGGCTGAGCATGGATGGGGATGCCTAAGTATGGATGGGAATGGCTGAGCATAGATGGGATGGCTGAACCATGAATGTGGATGGATGAGCGGTGGATGGGGATGGATGAGCCGTGGATGGGGATGGATGAGCCGTGCATGTGGATGGATGAGCCGTGGATGGGGATGGATGAACTATGGATGGGGATGGATGAACTATGGATGGGGATGGCTGAGCATGGATGGGGATGGCTGAGCATGGATGGGATGGCTGAGTATGGATGGGGAAGGCTGAGCGTGGATGGGGATGTCTGAGCGTGGATAGGAATGTCTGAGTATGGATAGGATGGCTGAGCATGGATGGGATGGCTGAGCATGGATGGGGATGGCTGAGTATGGATGGGGATGTCTAAACATGGATGTGATGGCTGAGTATGGATGGGGATGTCCGAGCATGGATGGGATGGCTGAGCATGGATGGGGATGACTGAGCATGGATGGGGATATCTGAGCATGGATGAGGATGGTTGAGTATGCATGGGGATGTCTAAACATGGATGGGATGGCTGAGTATGGATGGGGATGTCCGAGCATGGATGGGATGGCTGAGCATGGATGGGGATGGATGAGCATGGATGGGGATATCTGAGCATGGATGGGGATATCTGAGCATGGATGGGATGGCTGAGTATGGATAGGGTTGGCTGAGTATGGATGGGAAGGCTGAGTATGGATGGGGATGTCTGAGCATGGTTGGGATGGCTGAGTATGGATGAGGATGGCTGAGTATGGATGGGGATGGCTGAGTATAGATGGGGATTGCTGAGCATGGATAGGATGGCTGAATATGGATGGGGATGCACGATTCATACAACGTCATAGCACGCCCTCTCAGAGTTACCTGACCGTGCTGTAGCAGTCATTTGGCTATGGCCTGGTCAGCAAGGGGTTAAAGTCTGTGGGACCCAACTTGAAAAATTTTGAAGGCTTATATGTAAGTTATTGGCCATAGAAAGGGTATGGGGGCCTGCGTACTGCCCTGGGGTACATGCATTAATGCAATTTTTTTTTCAAAGATGCATGTGCAGTAGGGAACCAGGCTGTGAAGCCGCAAGGCTTCACTTCCCGACTCCCTTACCAAAGGTGGCGGCACCTCCACCCGAGAGCCAAGGGACAGATCGACTTCGGGTGAGGACATTGTGGGTGCCCTGGACAGGTAAGTGTCCATATTTTAAACGTCAGGAGCTGCAGTATTTGTAGCTGCTGACTTTTTAAAAAAAAAATTTGGGTCAGAACTCCGCTTTAACAAAACATACAATAACCATGTCCAACAATAACCTCAAAAGAGAAGTTTCAAAATAAATTTACAAAACTAATTTGGTAATGGCTTTATTCTCACAGCTTGCCATCTTCTTCCTCCTACTCTTCTACTCCTTGTATATACAATACATTATTACACCTTATTAGAACTTCTCCAGAAAAATGTCCAGACAATGCCCCATCAATATACTCTTCTGTATTGGCGAGCTGCATGTTCATATAGCCATCTACAAAGACCAGGTATCCCTTGTATTCCATACCCCACTGCAGTTTCACCATTACTGGCTTTTGTGTTTAGTGGCAAACTCATTCTGCTGAGTCCACTGATCTACAGACCAGTGAAAAGAAAGACAAAATTTCCCCAGTGGAATGCTCCAAGAACACACCACCGGAGAGAGCAGGAAACAGCTAGAGGTAATCTTGATGAAAGCAAGAATCGGCCTTTCGGTAAAAAATGTTAAGTATATGCACCTGTCAAACAGGTGTGGAAAAATTGGGCTTTGGGTGTTGGTGGTGCCTTCACACCATAACCCTATAGAGGTACTCTTGATGAAAGCAAGAATTGGCCTTGCTGTAAAAAAATTTAATTTGACGCACCTGTCAAACAGGTGTGGAAAAATTGGTCCTTGGGTGTTAATTGTGCCCAAGAAACCTATACCAAAAAATTACTTCAAGATAAAATGAACACCCAAAAAACTAGGCAGCCTAGTCTTGCACAGAATCCAGATCCCAAAAATATTTAATCAGCGACATTGGCATCAAGGACTTGATAACTGCTGCTAATCCAGGACTGATTCATTTTGACAAATGTCAGCTGGTCAATGGAGTTTGTTGACAGACACGCTCTTTTATCTGTCATAAAACCTCCAGTAGCACTGATTTTCCATTTGGAAAGTACGCTGGATGCATGGTAGCCCAGCAGCTCAATTTCATAATGGGCAAGTTCTGGCCAGTGGTCTATTCTCATGACTCAGTAGACCCAGTCTACTGGAAAACCATTTCTGCCCCTAGATAATCTTCCACCATATGATGCAGATGCTGCTGATGGGATGTGGAAGCTGACAGCCCTGGGTGCCGAGGACTAAATTTTTTTTAAATGCATCACTTAGGCAGTGTCACAGTCTGGAGTCAGGCTCAGAGGCCAGTAGCTATAGCAGCAGAGCTGATATTCACACAGGTCACCCTGGCTGATGACATGGGTTCACCTGAGGTACGGGGTCTAAGTACTAACCGCTTTTCACCAGAGCTCCTGAGGGTGGAGATGGGCTTCACTGCGTGTTATTACCAGGTCACGGTCCTCAGGATAACCCCACCAGGAGGTGAGAAAGCCAGGGTCCAGTAGCAGATATAGCAGGTAGGGATCAAACAGAAGCGTAGTCCAGAAACAAGCCAAAAGTCGGTAACAAATAGTTGCAGTTTGGGATTCAACAGAAGCATAGTCGAGGAACAAGCCAAATGTCGGTAACGAATGGTAGCGAAGATACGGTCGGCAGCAGGAGAGACAGGAGCAAGATATTGGCTGGTGAAGGCACAATATTCTGGCGACCAGGAAGTGCAGAGACATGGCTTAAATTAGGAAGTTCATGGGAGGAGCAAAGAGTTCAAGGTGCAAGGCAAACAAGATTCAAGACAAGATCATTCAAATAATTATTTAAGGAATTTCCAGCATTCCAGGTGGCTCAGCAAGCAGAGTCACCGCCAGACACAGCAGAGCCAGGTTCAAGACAATGTCCTAACAGTACTACCCTCCTCCCAGGATGTCCCCTGGATGTATTAGGGCCAGGTTTCTGAGGAAACCTCTAGTGGAATTCTCTTGTTAATCTAGGGGCATGAACATTCTTATCAGGCCCCCAAGAATTTTCTTCTGACCCATATCCTTCCCATTGAACCAGATATTGCAATTTGTTCCTAGAGATCCTGGAGTCAAGAATTTTTCCCACCACAAATTATTCTTCACCCTGTACCTCAACAGGTGGAGGAGGAGGAGGATGAAATCTTCCAGAAAAAGGATTTTCATGAAACGGTTTGAGTAGTGACCAGGTTAAGTTGGGCAGAGATCTCAAAAAGGTCCCACAAACTTTTGACCCAACTTAGCACATGGAATCTGAACTTTCACATTTTTGGTAGATAACCAAACTTTGTCACCTACGTGAAAGGTAGGAATAGACCTACAATGTCTGTCAGCACGTTTAGAGTCATGAACCAACCCCAGAGCTTCTACCCAAACTGATTCACGTAAATAGAGGCAATGCGCTTGAGTCCAAAAAACGTTGTTGTACTTGAGGTAAATGTCCTTAGGAGGATTATTAAGAAGTGGATCATTCTCATACCCCTCCTTGAAAAGATTAAGAAATGTCTTCAAACTCATGGCCCCTAGAAAGTTCTTTTGAGGCAGGATCATACATTCAGAGTTGCTTTCCTGGAGATGCCCAGACAACATCCGCAATAGGGCATCAGCCTTACCATTCCTTGACCCAGGGCGGTCAAGATAACAAAATTGAACGTGGAGAAGAATAGGGTCCAACATCCTTGTCGAGATGACAATGTGAAATGTTGAAAAGTTGCAGGAGTATTGCAAAGTCCAGAGGGCATGACCAAAGACTCAAAATGTCCATATCTGGTACTGAAAGCAGTTTCCATTTATCTCCGGGACAAATGCGGACAAGGTTGTATGTCCCCCGTAAATCTAATTTGGTAAAGAGCTTGGTGGAATCTCTCAAGCATTTCTGGAATCAGTGGGAGTGGATAGCGATTCCTAATTGTGATCCTGTTTAAATCTCTGTAGTCAATACACTGACGCAGGGTGGAGTCCTTTTTCGCCACGAAGAATAAGGCTGCCCCAGCAGGAGAGGTCGAGTGTCTGATAAAACCCTTCTCTAGATTCTCATTAATCCACTCCCTGAGCACCTTCAATTCAGGTTCTGATAAAGAATAAAATGTGACCAAATGGTATTTCTGCCCCTGGAAGCAATTAAAATGTGACAATCTTAAGAACATTGAGGAGGCAGCTGATCTGCGTTCTTTTTATCACAAACGTCCCAAAACTCAAGATATTGTGGAGGTAGCTTGTCGTATTACTGAGTAGTTGCCAAAACTGCTTGTAAATCTTTGGTTCGTGGAGGGCTTATTTGATAAGATTCTTTGCAATGTTCTTTGCAATGGTCAGATGTAAAGTGTAAAGAACATGTCTCCCAGTTGATGGAGGGATTATGGATAGAGAACCTAGGAATGCCCAGGATGATAGGGAACTTGGGTGATGTGATCAGCTGAAAGCTGATAGTCTCCTGATGGTCAGTCTTAATTAGGAGTTTAAGCGGGACGGTCTCATGGGTAACAGGTCCTGAAGACAAAGGTGAGCCATCCACAGTTTCCATATCAATAGGGGCGAGTTTATTTCTTATTTGCGTGTTATAATTTTGGTTAAATTCAAAGTCCATGAAGTTTCCCTTGGCTCCTGAGTCCAGCATAGCAGAGCAAGGTATTTCATCGCTTTCAACGATAATGTCAGAAACCATGAATCAGACCAAGACAGAAGTACAGTTAAATCATACTTGTTTAATAATAAATGTAAATAGAACATAGTCAAAACATAGCCAAAGTTTGTTAACCAGAATGGATAGTCAGACAAGCCAGAAAGTCAGGAAGTCAGGGAACAGCGTAGTGGAACAGCAAGCAGGATCTGGAGCCAGAAGGAATGTCAGCCAAGCAAGTCTTTAACGGGAACGCAGGAGACAGTCTCTGTGATGTTGACCAAGGCAAAGGCAGAGATCATCTGGGCTGGACAGCTTAAGTAGGCAGGACTGACGAGCAGGATATCATCAACAGGTGAGTCACTGTGGAGAGATAGGAGCTGGCAATTAGCTGACAACTGAGCGGCCAGCTCAGAGAAGGAAGGGCTGAGCCCAGCCCTGACAAATATCCTTATAGGGATGACAAAATGAGTTGATAAAGAATTAACTTTTATAAATATGGATGAATTAATGTACTATATGAAACAGCAATTAACCCATCAAAGCAGCGCTATTTTCAGTCCTCAATGCTGACTGATAAAACAAAGTCTTTGTAAATGCAAGCAAAACACATGCAGGCAGGTAAATTCCAACAAAGACACAGCGGTAGGAGCTCGGTCTGGATTCCCTTATATGAATAGTAGATCTGATGGGTGCACCTTTCACCATCTATTGGGACACCTTGTGCTGCACACACCCCATAGGGGTTCAAACTCACCGGAGCCAGGAGGTTAACAAGCCTTGGATCAAATCCTCTCTCTGTTTACTCCCGTAGTCCTCCAGGGTTGATGATCAAATAACAGCAACAATGTCCACATGTAAAAAAAGAGACCCCGAATAGTCCAGTACCGTTTTGATAATTTATTGTAAGTCACAAATCAGAGAAAAAAAAAAAAACTAATAAAGTAAATACACTGTAAAAATCAGTGGGCGCAGTTCCTTACAAAGGATAGCCTTCTAGCTTTCAGTTGGTTGGTAATAGTGGATAACTCAAACTGCTTCTCTCAAAGCACAAGGGTACTGGTTGCAGACTGGATGGATGTTACACACTCACAGCTGATCAGTCCTTCATTCCACTAGTATACAACTACAAGCTTGGAGCGCACTGCGTGTCAACCAGGTACAGCTGATCCGCACTTCCCCCCTCTCGTGTCTGAAGCTTCGGGCTAAAAGCACACTGCGTGCTCTGACTAGTTTCTCTGACTAGTTTCGTCAGGAAGACTTTTTCAAAGAGCATGACTACACGGCTTGTTGAACAAAATTTATCTGAAAACCAGGGGGTGGGGCACAACCAACACTCCGCCCTAATGAGTTAATACTTGGCAAGCACTAGGTCTGATTGGAAGGTGCGTCCCTATCTTAAACTGGGAACGTATCCATACTCCAACCAACCAAAAGCTGCAGGCTGCACATTTAAATGACACCGCAGTCTATTTATACCAGAATCTTGCATTACATCTGCAAACTCCCAACTCCTTGTGAGAAACAGTGCCTATGTCCTGGATTAAAACTAAACATCTCCTCTTCCATATATTCCAGGTGCAACTGAAGAGAGAGAGTCGCTTAACCCCCAAACATTATTAAGCTATATGGATGTCGCAGTGTAGTGACCAAGTAATTAAAATACCCATAGTTCCTCACCCGATATAATTATCATATTAAATCAGATAAGTTTATCACATTGCGACATAAAATTGACATAAAATTAACAAAAAATAAAAATGTTACATACAAAATCGCATATAATCACATATAATCGCAGCAACATCGGAACTTGTGATAAAATCACGAAAATAATAATGATTAAAATCTAATCAGATTAAAATTACCTGACATACCTATTGACATAAAATTAACAAAAATTAAAATGTTACATGCAAAATCGCATATAATCGCAGCAACCTCGGAACTTGTGATAAAATCACAAAAATAATAGTGGTTAAAATCCAATCAGATTAAAATTAACTGCACAATCTAAAATTCTACATAGATAGAAAGCGGAAGTTGATAAAAGATTCTCCGGTACCGCTCTGTATCACATAGTTCCATATTGTACACACACAATAAAAAAATATGTAATCCAAACGGGGCATAGTTATTAAGTTATTAAGTTATCTATACAGAAAACAGATCAAAATCTCAGAGTGAGGAACCCCTCCATTAAAACTCTAATACATTGTGTAATTGTCCACTCTAGTGAACCTAAAAATCGCTGATAAAGCAATTAATATCGAGTTCAATATTTAACCCTTTCGGGCTAAGAGTGTCAGTTAAAAAAATCCATTGAGTTTCTTTTTTTGATAGATTCCTTATTATATTACCCCCCCTCCAAGATTGTTTGATGTGATCAATCCCCCAAAATAACAGTCCAGCAGGATCTTGTCCGTGATGTAATTTGAAATGCAGGGATACGTTATGGTCTTTATAGCCAATAGTAATGTTGTGCACATGCTCAGCGATTCTCACTCTTAAAAGACGCTTAGTGCGACCTATGTACATTAATCCACATGGACAACGCAGGGCATACACTACATGTGATGTATTACATGTTATAAAGTGCTTAATTTCAAATTCCCTATTGTTGGAAGTTGCAGTGAATTTTTCTATTTTTCTCATAGGTCTCGCCACCATTCTGCACGCTTTGCACTTCCGGCACGCAAAAAAACCATTTTGTTCCCAGAAGGTTGGATTTCTCCCGGGGGGATCAATAATCTATTTGACTATAACATCCCCAAAGCTTGGCGCCTTACGGTAAATGAACTTGGGCTTGTCAGGTAGAACACTTGCCAGTGTCCTATCCAGACAAAAAACATGCCAATGCTTATGGAAAATATTCTCCACCTCCTTGTACTGTGAGTGGAAGGGAGATATGAAACTCCATTCATGATCTAAGTTTTTTTCCATCCTGGGTGCATCTCTTAAACAATGATCTTGAGGGAGAGACCTAATCTCCTCAATAATAGGGTCTAAAAACTGAGGTTTATACCCTTTTTCCACAAACCTATTTTTTAATACTGTAACCTGTTGGTCAAAATCCTCTAATTCGGAGCAATTTCTCCTGACCCTCAATATTTGGCCCTTGGGCACATTCTTCAACCATAGCGGATGGTGGCCACTATGCACTGGAAGATAACTATTTCTGTCGGTGGGTTTGAGTTAAAGAATTAACTTTATTTGCTTTCTGAATCAAAGGAGAGACAGATTGAGAAATTGAGTTTATTTGTTCAGATACTGTAACATCCATTGCCGCAATTGTTCTTTTAAATTTATTGGAACAATAAACTGCGTAATGTCCAGAGTCTCCACAATAAAGACATAAGTTCTCTGAACGTCGTCTTTCTTTCTCCTGAGTAGTAGTCCAGCTGCATAGGTTCAAGAGTGTCAGAATCCAGAACAACTCTTGGACCCTTAGGAGGATACTGAGTAGTAGAAAAACGCATGCCACCATTACTGCCTAGGATTCTCAGTCTCTCCTTTCTTCTTTCAGTAAGTCTCTGATTAATTTGAATACATAATTTAATAAAAGCCTCAAGGTCATCAGGACTTTCTACACTGGCAAGCTCATCTTTCACTTGTTCAGAGAGTCCTTGACAGAACTGACTCTTTTGCGCTGCTGGATTCCAATTGGTATCTGAGATCCAACGTGGGAATTCAGTTGTGTACTCTGCAACACAGCGTCTACCCTGCCGTAATTTGTGCAATTTTGCCTCAGCAGTAGAGCAGCGGTTAGGATCATCGAAAACTTGGTTCATAGCAGTCACAAAAGAATTGAAATCATCCAGCATGACATCATCTTTCTCCACATAAGGGGAGGCACAGGCTAAGGCTTCCTTAGTCAGGAGGTTGATAATATCAGGCACCTTTTTCCTTTCAGAAGTAAATGCAGCAGGTTGCACCTGAAAGTATATACGAAATTGATTAAAGGAATCCTCTATAATGGTGGTGGTCTCTGTTAAACTTGAGTGGTAGGGGCATTCGTGCGTTTGTATTTATGGCAGCAGCATCTTGGGCGCGAAAGTCCCGCAGTTGTTTATGCAGATCAAGGATGTCCTCTTATAGCCCTTTCACTTCAGTTTGGAACTCAGAAAATGTTTCCTGGTAGTTAACACCAAACGTCTGCAACTTGCTACAAAGGCCTCCATGTTTTGGGCCAGAATATTCTGTCACGGTCTGGAGTCAGGCTCAGAGGCCAGTAGCTATAGCAGCAGAGCAGATATTCACACAGGTCACCCTGGCTGATGACACGGGTTCACCTGAGCTCCTTTTTTTTTTAAATCAAATAAGTTTTTTATTTCTTTTATATACAAGCATCATAAACAATGATAACAACATACAACCCAAGCACGTATGTTGTTATCGCCCCTGGCCCCCATGCTCCCCCCCTCTCTCTCCATCGCTCCCACATCCATCCGGACCCCTCTCATCATACATCCAGAATATCAAACCATCTTCTCCATATTTTTTCAAATTTCCCTAGACTGCCTCTATGTAAAAAGGTATATTTTTCTTTAATTATGGTTTCCCTTACTTGCATTTTCCATTCTGCTACTGTAGGTGGATATGGTGACAATCATACTTGTGCTATAAGCTTACGAGCCTGAAATAAACTTCTATTTATTGATACCGTGTATTCCCCCGGAGCTCTTAGTTCATCCAGGATACCCAGGAGACATCTCAATTTCAAATACATTATTAATTATAGATACCAGTAGCGATGGAGTTTAGGGCATCTCCATATAATGTGTATTAAGTTGGCTGCACTCCCTTTACATCTAGGGCATTGATTTGTATCCCTCTGTTTCCATTTAAATAATTTCTCTGGTGTATAATGTACCCTATGTAGGATGAATAGTTGTGTTAAATTTTGAGTTGGAGATAGAGAGGCCAGGGGTATTGCCGACAGTGCCAATGCCCACTGTTCATCAGAAATGGGCCCTATATTGCCAGCCCAAGCTGATCTTGCAGGTATATCCACAGCACCTTTAGATTTGTCATATAATAGATCATATTATTGTGATATCAAACCCTTTTTTATTTCCATCTTATTGAGCAAGGCTATTATCACTGATTTATAAAACTTCTGTTCATGCAATCGACCCTGTGCTTTTAATGCATGCCTGAACTGTAAAAATTGAAAAAATCTTTGGTTTGGGATTTTTTGAATTAATTTCTTATTTCACTAAAGGTTTTCATCTCATCTTCCTGAAATAACTATCATGTACCTTAGACCCTTCAGCCTCCAAATCTCAAACCCTTCCAGTTTCAACAGTTCCGTATAGCTACTATTGTTCCATATTTGACTATATGACGTATATCCCTTTATTCCAGTAATTATTCCTAATTTCCTGCCATACCTTGTCAAATAATATTCCGGTAAAAAATCCTTTATCGGACAATTGATTTCTTGACTCTAGTAGGGAAAGTAGGGTAGGGTAGTCTTCATAAACTGATAGTAACAGCCTCTGTATAGGATCAGAGTCTGATACTATTATCCAACCACAAAAATGTTGTAATTGAGAGGCTAGAAAATAATTTTTGGGATGGGGGATTGTCAGTTCACCTTCTTCTTTGGTTAGCATTCATGTTAACTTTATACGTGGTTGCTTTTTCCTCCAAATCAGCTCTCTAAAGAGAGATTCTATTTTTCTAAACCAAGGTACTGTAATCCATATAGGTAAATTATAAAACACATAAAGTAGTTGTGGGGTCCAAATCATTTTGATAAGATTTGCTCTACCTATCACCGCCAGGGATAACTTACACCAGTATCGGCATTTATCCTTAATTTTTACTAATAGAGATTTCAAGTTAATATAGTCTTTTACATCCCAAGAGATCTCTATCCCCAGATATTTCACTGTATCCTTATTTTTAATTTTGGAGGCTTGATTTAATAGAGGGGTTTTTAACTCATGTAGGGGTAATACTATGGATTTATCCCAATTAAAGCAGGAGTTCCCCCCAATTTTTTTTTTTAAAGTCAGCAGCTACAAATACTGCAGCTGCTGACTTTTAATAAATGGACACTTACCTGTCCCAGGGTCCAACGATGTCGGCAGCCGAAGCCGATCAATCGATCGGTTCTCGGCTGCTGCCGCCGCCATCCTCGGTAAGGGAATCAGGGAGTGAAGTTTTGCCGCTTCACTTCCCGGTTCCCTTCTGCGCATGCACGAGTCACGCTGCGCATCCTAACTGGTCCCCACTATTTCCTGGGACCTGTGTGTTTCCCAGGAGACAGTGGGGGGGGGGGGGGGGCGTGACTCTATTCCCAGGAGGTGGGTGCAAATACAGGTATGTGACCCCCCTCCCCCATGAAAGGTGCCAAATGTAACACCGGAGGGGGGGAGGGTTCGGAAAAGCGGAGGCTCCATTTTTGTGTGAACCTCCGCTTTAATCTGGAAACCCGAAAATAGCCCAAATATGGAGACAAGGCTCATAAGTTCCGTTAATGAATATGAGGTGTCCTCCAGGAAAATAAGAGCGTCGTCTGCATAAAGGGCTACTTTATCTTTTCTTCCTGGCTGATGGAATCCTACTATTTCTGTTGATTATCTAATTGCAAGGGCAAGAGGGTCCACTGCTATAGCGAACAATAATGGGGACAGGGGGCAACCCTGCCTTGTCCCGCTGCGATAGTTATCGGGCCCTCTTGTGCCCGGGCTATCACCGCCAACATACGACCCACCTGTTCCCCCATCTCATAATGTTTTTACTTTTGAAAAAATCTGCTATTTTCTGCTTTAGTTAAGGCTAAAGTTTTATAAACTTCCTGGGCCTCCTGCCATGCTAACCGCTTTTCTTCTATGGGATCCATAATGTAATCCTGCTCTGTTTGAGTTACCTTTTGCATTACTTCCCCCTCTCGCCTCCTAGTTGAGCTCTTAATTTTATGGATTTCTTTAATCATTATTCCCTGCATAAATGCCTTCATAGTATCCCAAACAACTAATAAAGATGTTGAGTTTTTATTTTTATTTTTTAAATTCAATCAGCTGTTAATCTATCTTGTCTTCCTCCGTCATTAACCACTTCAGCCCCAGACCATTTGGCTGCCCATTGACCAGAGCACTTTTTGCGATTCGGCACTGCGTCGCTTTAACTGACAATTGCACGGTCGTGCGACGTTGCTCCCAAACAAAATTGACGTCCTTTTTTTCCCACAAATAGAGCTTTCTTTTGGTGGTATTTGATCACCTCTGCAGTTTTTATTTTTTGTGCTATAAACAAAAAAAGAGCAACAATTTTGAAAAAAAGCAATATTTTTTATTTTTTGCTATAATAAATATCCCCCAAAAATATATAAAAAAAACCCTTTTTTTTCCTCAGTTTAGGTCAATATTTATTCTTCTACATATTTTTTGTAAAAAAAAAAAAAAAAAATCGCAATAAGCGTATATTGATTGGTTTGCGCAAAAGTTATAGCATCTACAAAATAGGGGATAGTTTTACGGCTTTTTTATTATTTTTATTTTACTAGTAATGGCGGCGATCTGCGATTTTTATCGGGACTGCAACATTATGGTGGACACATTGGACACTTTTGACACATTTTTGGAACTATTGTCATTTTTACAGAAATCAGTGCTATAAAATTTCATTGATTACTATAAAAATGTCACTGGCAGTGAAGGGGTTAACCACGAGGGGGCAGTGAAGGGGTTATGTGTGTCCTATTGTGTGTTCTAACTGAAGGGGGGATGGGACTGTGCAGGGAAGATAACAGATCGTCTGTTCATACTCTGTATGAACAGACGATCTGTCTGTTCTCCCCTCAGAGAACCGGAAACTGTGTTTACACACACAGATCCTGGTTCTCTGTGTGCCCCGAGCGCTCGCGGGAGCCCGGCGCACTCACATCGGCTCCGATGCGGGTGCATCGGAGCTGATGCGAGTATAACTGTGGCGGCTGGTCGGCATGCGGTTAATAGCCATTGTGGATTAATTTTCCAAGGAAGAGAGAGTGTCTGTCCCTCAAACTGTATATTCATTATAAGTGGGGGATGATCTGAAAGACCCCTAGGACAGTATTGAATTGACTCTAACCAAGGGAGAAAGTTATCATTTCCCAGAGCCAGATCTATTCTTGACAAAGAGCCATATGTGCTTCAGCAACATGAGTATTCTCTTCTTAATAGATATCTAATTCTCCACAAATCTATTAACCCCATCTCTTGTAGTTGTCCAGCAAACCTTGTTCTCTTCATTTTTTGTTGACCTTTTTTGGTGATATATCTATCTTCCTCTTCGTTCATTATGTTATTAAAATCTCCCATTACTAGTGTCGGTAAGTTCGGTCATTGTGCCATTTTCCCAAAAACATATTTCAACACTTCATCATTATAAGGGGAGGGGATATAGGTATTCACCAACAAAAAGTTTTTGTCATTTAATAAGCAATGTAGCAAAATGTAACGACCTTCTGGGTCTAAAAAACTCTCTTTGCATGAGAACCGTACCAAGCGAGAGATTGGGATACTAATACCTCGTGAATAAGTAGTATATACAGCATGGAATTGATACGGAAATCTTGAAATTTCAAAAAGCATCGTGTCCTCTTGCTCAAGGTGGGTCTCCTGCAAAAATATTATTTCGGGTTTGTAGAACTCCATTGACTCAAAAATTGCCTGTCTCTTCCTCCTGTCTCCCAACCCCATCACATTCCATGACAACACCGTTATCTTTCTATTCATTATTTCAGTTCACCCAAAGGTATTGAACTAGAACTCCAGCAGACCTAACAAGATATCTATAGGCCTCAAAAAATTATCTCTCAAATAAAACCATGGCAAAGAGGGTCCCGACAGAGTACTAGGAGTAAAAACAAAGGGGAGGGGGAGAGAGAGAGAAAGAGAGAGAGAAAGAGAGAGAGAAGGAGAGAGAGAGAGAGAGAGAGAGAGACAGAGAGCACGGGGCCAAACACACAAAAACAAGAGAAAAAAAAGGGAAACCCCCCAAAACCAATCCTCCCCCTCTTACGCACCCAAACATTCCTGGAAATACCCACCTCCCATCCTGGCTGGTAGTGACCCCAACCCCTTACTACAGTCCACCCAGGACTCATACAAGGGGACTGTCTAGTGGCCCCAAAACAGTGACAAGTATTATGCTTGTGCCTAAAAAAGAAAAATGAGAAAAAGGAAAAAATAATTGTCCACCGTTTCAATATTCAGGTATATGTTTCCAAAGGTGGAAAGTAGAGAGAGAGAGAGAAAAAAAAAAAAGAAAAATTTCGAGAAAGTTCAACGGGTTGATTAACATTCAGGAAGTCTTTTTGTTCTCCTTTGTATGTCTTTCACCCAACCAAGCGTTGACTGCTTCAGGATTTTCAAAGAAAAAAACATTTTCTCCATCCATAATTCTCAACTTAACTGGAAATAACATTGAATATGTTATCTGTCTTAATTGCAGACTGCACTTTATCTCTTTAAATTTTGCTTGTTTCTTCTGTACTTCCATCGAAAAATCTGGGAAGAAGCAGATTTTTTTACCGTTATATTCAATATTTCCTATTTGACCTGCTTTGGAAAGAATTACATCTCTGTCTCTGTAATTTAACATCTTAATAATCACTGTCCTGGGTTTGCTTGAAGAGGGAATTGGGCGGCTGGGAATGCGATGGGCCCTTTCAACTGTATAAAGTTTTGAAAAACCCTCCATGCCCAATGTATGCGTTATCCATTTTAAAAAAAAAAACGGTTGTTGATTGACCTCTTTCATGTTCGGGAAAGCCCAAGATACGGACGTTGTTACATCTTTGCCTATTTTCCAAATTATCCAGTCTCTGGGCTTGGTCCTTTACTTGAACTTTGGTTTGTTGTAGTTCCCGTTTTAAAGAAGGCAAGGCGTCCTCTGTTGTACTGACCCTATTTTCCAGGTCCGTTGTACATTCAACCATAATATCCTTTTTAAAATCTAACATTTGATTTGTTAGAGATAATAAAGAGTTATTGCATGCCTGTATAGCAGAAAAAACATCACTCAATGTTGGTTCATTTATTTTAATTTAAACATTGCTACCGTATTGATTTAAGCTTCCAGCAGCTTTATTCCCTCCTATACCCTGTTGGTCGCATTCCTCCGTTCTTTCTTGTTGCTCTTGGATCTGATCCTTATTGGGAATAGTGTCTGGTATCATATCCGATATACATCTTCCCTCCATGCCCCAGGATACCCGGGGAACCCTCGGGGGGCTGCATTTTATTAGGGTCCTCCTGTATATCATCCTTTGAGATCAGGTCTTTTTCATCCCTGGGTCCCAACCTGGACATACTGCGGGCTTCAGGCATCAACTTTGTCATATCCTCCATGACACCCTTCTTAAGGATATCCAGCGTTTGTATTTTATTTATACTCCCAATGCTTTCCTGGAGTTGGTCTTCCCCCACATGCGTTTTCTTTTCATTTTTTTTTGTTCTCCTTCTTCCCTCTTTTACTTAACATCTTTCAAATTAATACTTTCACCTTCTCCTCTTAGTTTAAATCAAATTCTAAGTGCAACTCTATCTTTCCCTCTCCTTTTGCCTCCTCTCTCCCCCCCCCCCCACTCCTCTCTGCTCCACCCTTCTCCAACTTCACCTACCCCTCTCCAGTCTTGCCTGTTGGTTCTACCCAAGAGATCAGGCCGTTTAAAAAAAAAATAATAATACCCGTTCAGTGATACTTTCAATATAATATTTAAAATTCCATATTCAGTGCTGTATACAGTACTAATATATATACATATATATATATTTTCTATTTTTAGTAATCACTACTCAGCACTGTACAATATTCATAAGCAATGACTGTTCAGTATTCAATGTTCGGCTTTCAGTACACGTTATTCAGTGTTCGGGGCTCTACACAGTAATTATAACCATACGTTATTCAATGGAGTATTCCAACATCCACACACGACTTAATATTCCTTAACCGTGTCCTGTTCAGTTTCCAATGTTCAGTACTCAACACAGTAATCTGAAATAGTCTCGATTTAGTATTCGATACTTAGCATTAATATAATCTATACTGTCCATCCAGTCTTCTATATTCAGAGCTCCGTACCACACTTATTTATAATATAGTTTTGGTATTCAGTTTTCCAGTACAATGTATAATGTCAGTGCCAGTTCTGTATTCACTATTCAGAAAATCGTATCAACCTCACTAATGGGTTTATTTCAATATTCAGTATTCATTATCCCGCACAGTATTTAGTGCCCATGCCAGAACAGTTTTTATTGTTTAACGGGGTGTTCAGTGCAAACAATAACCCATCAGCTTTAACAGTTTATATATTTAAAGCCTATTTGGATATTCACAGTGGATTCCTCAAAGGTTTTCTCTTAACCTGTGTAAGTCCTTGGTAAGTTCCATGGGAATTTTAAACTGCATCCATTCAGACTATTTTGAAACAAGTTTAGACAAACAGCAACCCACAGCCTATTAACAGTTCACTATTCATGAAACAGCTGGATTCTAGCTATCTCATATAGTATGTTATATCCCCTGTGGGTAGATACAGATATATAGCTTCCCAACTTCTTAGCCTGTGCCCAGGTGCCAGAGTCCTCCACATAGTCCAGCAAACTGACAGACAAATATAATGCAAACAAATAAAAGCGAATATCCAAAAACAGATTGCAAAAATATAGCACGAATCCTTAAATGCAGCTATATAGTGTAATACCACGGTTCTGAACTTCTATGTTCTTGAATAGTGCTGGATTGTTATGTAGACAGAGTTGTTACTATGCCATATAGCAGTGATGGCGAACCTTGGCACCCCAGATGTTTTGGAACTACATTTCCCATGATGCTCATGCACTCTGCAGTGTAGTTGAGCATCATGAGAAATGTAGTTCCAAAACATCTGGGGTGCCAAGCTTCGCCATCACTGCCATATAGAATACAATCCAATATGATATGATACTTTTGCACTATATTTCTTACGTTCCTGAATAGCTTCCTGGATAGCAGTAAGTGATAATTTAGTGATATTATAGTGAGGATACACTGATAACATTTGTATAGTAGTATACTCAGTTTGTAGTGTACTGTAAACTGTGCGAGTCTCTGACTTTCACTCACTGGATCTGATCCTCCAGACGCTGCTTTGTTTGTTTAACACAAGCAGACTCTCACGCTGGCACACTGTCAGCAGAACTGACTAATCAGGCAGGCAGACGAGCGGCTCCTCTCCTCACTTCTCCCCCCCATCCTGACTTTCAGAAATTGACTTCAACATCAGCTTCAATTTCCAGGGTACAGCATAGGATTATAAAAAGGTCTCTGTTGTTGTGGAAATATGGAGGACACAGGGAGGCAAGTAAGTAAAGAGCAAATAAAAAGCACACTGCACAGGACACAAAGCTCGGAGCTTACAGTCAATATCAAAAGTCCATTCCGCTCTGCTCTGCTCTAAGTACACTCTTCACTGCACTTATCCGCTATTCTCTGAGCGAATTCCTGACATATCCGGATATCTTACTGGGCTGCAGTGTTGCTGTTCCTTTCCAAACCCAGATCGATACTGGATGGCACCTGAAAAGCTCCTGGTTAGTCCGCCGGCGATCCACTTGCACTTACACTAGTGCTTCTGGTCTGCCGACCGGATTGGGGAAGTTTAGAACAGGCTAGGTTAGGAAAGCAGGATTAGTGCTCCAATACTCCGGTGGCGTTCATCCTCTTAGAATGGGAATGGCGGCACAGCACAGCATGGACTGTTGGAAACGCCCACTCACATTGTTTGTCTCAGACCACTTCCCCTCCTTTCATATCACCAGTACCTTGATCACCTGAGCTCCTTAAGGTGGAGATGGGCTTCGCTGCGTGTTAGTACCAGGACACGGTCCTCAGGATAGCCCCACCAGGAGGTGAGCAAGCCAGGGTCCAGTAGCAGATATAGCAGATAGGGATCAAGCAGAAGCATAATCGAGAAACAAGCCAAAAGTTGGTAACAAATAGTTGCAGGTTGGGATTCAGCAGAAGCATAGTCGAGGAACAAGCCAAATGTCAATAACGAATGGTAGCAAAGATACAGTTGGTCGGCAGCAGGAGAGAAAGGATCAAGACATTGGCTGGTGAAGGCACAATATTCTGGTGACCAAGTAGTGCAGAGCATAGGTGTGCGCAGCCTATTGCATCAGGGTGTGCACCCCAAAGCTCAAACACACACTACTCACTACTACTCACATCACTCACCATGTTCATTCAGAAAGGGAAGGGGGTGATAAATACATATTTACTGGCCCCTTCCCTCACTGCAGAGTGCTGCAGAGGGAAGGAGTGGGGAGCCAGGGCAGTAGGGGGAATCTGTGCTGCACAGGGTGATTAGGGTGTGATTAGGGTGTGCCTGGGCACACCTGGCACACCCTGTGCGCGCGCTTCAATCATGGCTTCAATCAGGAAGTTCATGGATGGAGCAAAGAGTTCAAGGTTCAAGGCAAACAAGATTCAAGACAAGATCATTCAAAGAGTCTAAGGAACTGTCCAGCATTCCAGGTGGCTCAGCAAGCAGAGTCACCGCCAGACACAGCAAAAGTCCCAGGTCCTAACAGGCAGCTCCCTTCTCCACGCCTCCTCTTTTGACCAACAGAAGCCTCAAAACTACCTTTTCCACAAGACTGTAACCTACTAGAGCCTAGAAAGGTGTTATATAAACTCCTCTTTAAGGTGTCCTCAAGGTTTGCCATTCCAAACAATAATGAATCTTCTTCTTGATGCCATAAATTCTTGGGTCCTTTCGCAGGCTTTGAATCATAAGGGAGCCCATGCACCGCAAGTTTGCGGTAGCATAAGAAGCAGAGTCCTCAGGGTCACTGAGGATTACACTATCTGGAAGTCCTCCTGTTCCTCCCACTGCTCTGCTTCGAGTGCCCTGTTTATAATACCACAAAGAGTATACTGCAGCAGGAACACAAGAGGGAAAGTGTCACTGATGCATGCATTGTCACAGCTCACCCTTCTTGTCGCCTCCTCAAATTGTGACAGTGCAGTGCATGCATCCTTTATCAGCAGCCATTGGTGTGGGGAAAAAAAGCTGAGCTCCCCTGAGCCTGTTACCTGAGAAAAGTGTGTCGGTTGCTCAGGCTCGATAGAGAGGGGGTATATGGACAGTGCATCCGCAGCTGCTGCTAGAGTGCTGACAGGGGATGGAGCCCATCCTGGCTCCTGCAAAGGTTCAAGAAAGGAAGGGTAACCCCTGGAAGTCGCACATCTATGATGTCCTACTGCAATGAATGAAGTGGCAACCTCAGCCTTGACTTCAACCAGGCCACGCCCCCAACAAGTTTCACTCCACCCCCCGGAACTTAGTCATGGGGATGAGCCTGTGCCTGTCCTTGTGCCATACTCAAACAGGTACTCAATGATGGCCCTTCTGCTGCATGTGGAGCCACTGCAACATTGCAAGTTGAGTTCCACCTGGTGGGCATGTCACAAATCAGCTGGTGTACAGTCAGGTGAAATTTCTGCTGAAATTCAGCCAACCAAACCCTGGCTATGTATGACCACCTGAAATGGCTACAGACTCTTCTGGCCTGACTTAGAAGATCTTGCAAACCTGGGTACCTGTTTAAGAAATGCTGCATCACCAAATTGAGGACATGTGCCAGGCATTGCACAGGTGTTAACTTCCCCTGTTGGAGGGTGGACAGAAGGTTAGTTCCATTATTGCACACCACCATTCCTGGCTCAAGCTTTCATAGTGTGAACCACCTCTGGGCCTGTCCATGCAGAGATTAAAGAATCTCTGCTCCTGTGTGGCTCCTGTCCCCTAGACATACCAGCTGAAGCACTGCATGGTATCTTTTAGCATGAGGGATGTTAGGGGATATTGGTGGTTCCTAGGACAATTCAGCAAAGGAGGACATGGAGGAGGGGGAAAGGGTGGAGCTGACATATCTCGCATCATCACCACCAGCTGCATGGAGATGTGGTGGCAAAACAAGCTGCAGCACTGAGCCTTGTCCTACATCCTTCCTAGTTGCATGCAGAGTTACTCAGTGAGCTGTGAACAAAAATTCATCATCCCTGACTATGCTTGCTGGACCATGTATCAGCAGTGAGGTGAACCTTACTGCCTTGCCCAACGATGCCAAAACATTGCCTCCCATGTGCTGGTACAGAGCTGGAATGGTCTTACGTGCAAAGACATAGCGACTAGGAACCTGCCATTGTGATACAGCACATTCTGCAAATTCATGGAAGGGGGTAGCTGGGGCAGAGAAATTTGCCTGCTATACTCTACAGCTGGTGGTGTACTGCTGGCAGATATGTTGCAAGGACCTATGACACCCTTTGCTATACTATTATCCCTGTCAGTGGAGGCTGCTGAGAGGTCATGAGACTGTATAGCAGGGGTAGAGATGAAAGGTGAGGAGAGAAGAGGAGAAGAATTGTGTCCCTTTTGTGTGGCTTTCGGGTGCTCTTTCCAATGTGCTGAGTGGTGGGAGGTTAAATGCCTTTGCAAGCATGTGGTACCCAAATGGGGGTGTTTTGCCACGCTTGATCTGCTTGCTGCAGAGATTGAAAATTGCAACAGTTTGATCAGCTACACATGTGCAAAAAAAGGCCCACACACTAAGCTGTGGGAGGTGGGCCAGGAGATAACAGCTCCACAATCTGATGGAATAGGGTGGCTGCTCTCTACTGTTCCATGATGGCTGCCTCTGGAGGACATCCTGCCTCGTTGGGGTTGTGCCTCCCCCTCACTTTGATCCTCTGCTCTATCCAGCACCCAAGTCGTGTTAGTGACCTCATCATCATTAGCCCCTCCATCCTCATCATCACTGGAGCCAACTTAGCAAAATGCTGCGGTTGGGGGAACATGACTGCCAATTTGTTGTTTATCAGTGTTCTCCCCTCTCTGTAGGCTCATGTTACTCCCTTCCTCAACCTCAGAACCAACATCAGAATCAATTAATGCCTGTGCATTGTAAAAAATCAAGTGGCTGAAGCTGTATTCAGATAATTCAGCTAACTCCTCCATGCATGATGCTGGGGCTATGGCAGAAGTAGCTGTGGACAAGGAGGCAGAATAAGCCACTTTGACAGCTGCAGGTGGACTGTGCACTAGTCTAAGCTTGGGTGACAGAGGATGAGGATGGTTTAGTAAGCCAGCCCACCACCTCCTCTGCATGCTGTGGCTGGATAGCACAGGCAACATCACTAAACAGAGAAAGATGTGCCCTGCCTGAGGACTGACCACGTCCACCTTTGCCTGTGGACACAGACGCTGCTGGCCCCCACATAGTGGAATGGGAATGTCTGCCTCTCCTTGTTGGCCTCCAAGACATGATGAGGGTTGGCTTATTACCCACATTTAATAGATACTGCGATGTGTATTTGGATGCCCTTTATTCAATGAAAAGTGGTGTTTTGTGCTGCCGCTGACAGAAATGTAAAAACTATAACAAAATTAAAAAGAGGGAAAAAAGCGTTGCAGTCAGAAAAACTGCGGCCTACAATTTAAAAAAGGGGGCAGGCACAGGACAGAAAAAAAATGCAGTAACCAAAAAAAAAAAATGGGTATACAGCACTGTATATAGCACTGAATGTTATATAATGCTGTGGTAAACACTAACACTACACTGACACTACAGTATACTGTATACTGACACACTATACTCACACACTGTACTGACACTATAGTGATACACTACACTATGCTCAAACTACACTATACTCACACAACACTAACACTTCACTGACACTACACTATACTCACACTATACTCAGACTACACTAACACTACACTGACACTCTACACTCAGTCAAAAAACCACACTAATTGGCTAGTAGCAAACAGAACACTCTATCTATCTCCACTCCAACAACACACTGCAAAAGGATCATGTGGGAAGGAACCCTTTATAGTGTATAGTGGGACTATGAGCACTGACTTGGTCTTTGTCCAATCATGGCTCTGACTGTGCTCTGTGCCCTGATTGGGCAAAGCCTTGCACCTGACCAGCGGTCAGGTGCATTGTTTCATCCAATTAGGGCTCTATAATGCACTGTGCAGTGCACAGTGCATTGTGGGGCGCAACGGGCGAACATCCTGCCAAGCGCCCCGCAACAGTTCAGCTCAAACTGTTCGTCCAACCCTAATTGGGATGTATTCATCGTAGGGGAACTTCTCAGTCCCAATTCCCCAAATCTCCAGTTCACCCAGTTTGTATAGAGGGATGTGTTTCAGATATCAATCATAAAAGTCTCTATACAGCAGCGTGACCTGTGCTCCAGTACCTTGGTATATATGCCTTCTATTTGCATAGACACGATGGGAGAGGGCCCTACCATCCTCTCTGGCAAATCATCTGGGCTGTCCCTTGGGTGGGCCTGCCTTTGGTTCTGCCTTGCTAACTGCTGGGAGGTCCTGGTAACGACCTTTGGGGCTGGGGAGGCATTGACTTTCTATGCCTGTTTTCCCAACACCAGTGATGGGTTAATTGTCTTGAACGGTGGCAAGGTGGTTTGCCCCAAAATCTTCTTCTGATGTTTAGTGTGGGTCTTCTTTCTCTTTACTCCTTTGGAGCTCTTCATTTCTTCGGGGGTTCTTAGTAGGCTCCTGAGACCCCCTGAAGTTTCCCGCCTTCTGACTCAGAAGCAGTTTCTGCAGTACCTCCGGGGCTTCAGCTATCAGATCTGGTTCCCTCTTCCTCTGAGGGCACTGTGCCCTAAAGTGTCCAGGATCTCCACGAAGGAAGCATTTCCGGGAATCAGGCTTATCTGTCTGCATCTTGGCTTGAGCCTCCATCACTTGCAGCAAGGTCTGCTGCATCTTGTTGCGGGAATCCTGAGACTCTCACTTATCTTCTTTCTCTTCACCAGTTCAAGCACGCTCCATTCTTCCATAACTTGTATGGCCTGATCCATCCAACTTTCAAACCCCTCCTCCCCTCCATGATGGGGATGCGTCCTGAGAAGAACTGAAGCCTCCTGTGCCCTTTATGGGCTGAGATGGTACTGCTCTTTACCAGACTCTCAACTAGCTTACTCATGTCTGCATAGAAAGAGGCAGGCGGCAGGCCGTCTGCTGGGGTTTCAGCTTCCTCTGATGTTGGACTTACTGACCTGAACTGAGAACATTCTTCTTCCAGGTTCCCGGCCGACAACCCCTCGGCCAAGCTCACAGCATCCTTCTGAAAGCAAACAGTACAGTCTTGTTCAGGCTTGTTTTTCATGTCCACAAGGTGGGTCCCTTGCTCTGGTACAGCCTTTCTCACCAGCTGGCGCAGCTCCCTCTCAGTCTTCTCGACTCCGGGTATCTCCCTCACTGGCCGCAGGCGGTGGCCTCTCTCTCTTTAGCTCTTGACTTGTCACCTGGCATGCTTGGGCAACCCATTAAGGGTATCCCATATGAGCCCCCAAATGCAGAGCTACCCCCATGAGGGACGCTTAAAGATACTGTACCCCAATGGTTGCCCTGATCTTGCAAATCTCCTGACACCTCTGACACACTGGGTTGACATTTCAATGAAGAAATATGAATACAGACACAGAATAGTTCAAAGTAAACCCAATAAGTTGATTAGTATTGTACACTTAAATGAACAAGCAAAGAAATGATCTACGGTATCTCTCTGAGAAACAATTAAACAACAACTATGACCAATTGTGGTCTGTGGCTGTAGGTCAGAAAAGGGTAGGAGAATGACTAATTCTGCAGTCAAACTTTTCCCTTTACCTCCTGATGCCACAGCCCCATCAATGTGTAACTCCGGTTTTAAACTAAACAAAACACTTTGCAGTTCTTTCACCTTTTTCTGTAACAAAGAGAGTCCTTGGTGTAATTATATATATTTAGGCATTTGTGGCTCTGAATGTTCTTATCCCTTGTTGGGGGATATATTCTAGTCCTTTAAAGAAGTGGGCTTGGAAGAAGCTTGAGTCTTTAGCTAGCTCTTTAAAATGTGCACAATGTGTTCTGACAAGCAAGATGTTTACTAGACTCTTTCTCTGTGAGGGTTGCAGTATAACAAGGGTCCCCTTGCAAGCTTGATGGGATGTTAAAGACAATGGTGTCTGCATGCAGTGTACTTTGGTGTACAAAGAAGGGGCAAGTGCCGACCTACCAATCCTAGCATCCTTCAGGGTTGAAAAGTGGCACGAGGGCTTCGCAGCAGGCCTCTGCAGAATCTGGCTCAAGGGACAGCCCTTGACCTTGCGTTGCACCCTGCTACCACCCGGCTGGATCTAGCATGGATGATAAAAGCAGGTCCCACTGAATGACCAGTAGTGGCACCCCCTTGCGATGACTCTCTCTCTGTAGTACAGGCCGCAACTCAGCCACAACATAGTCTGGCACTGGTTGCAGATCCAGGTCGTGGTCCCAAGAGAGCGATTCCATGCCCACACAGGCTTTTTATTACCTCTCCCAGCATTCCCTTTTGTTTACCACCCTGGTATTTGTAGTCCACAACAGTCCGACTGAATGTGAAACTTGACTTCCTCTACTACATGTCCCAAGATGCTTTGCCCTACTCCTGGGTCTCCTTCACTCTGCATTCAGGATGTGACGAAATAGAGTTCGAGCTGAGCACTAGTAAAGAACAGTCCTTCTGTATCAATGCTGCAGAGTGTCTCCTGAACATGCAGGCAATATTTGACACAAAAACTATAAGGCTCTCAGGCCAGTCATTATACAGAGGAGATAAGGACTGCCACAGACATGGAGACATGGGATCAGGAGGATCCTTCTATACTACAACTAGGGGAAGCCAGGGGTGCAGAATAAGACACAGACACATAGCCTGAATCTGCAGCACACCTTGATGACACTGACTAGCCCACACTGGGAGAAATATTAAAAGCAATTAACAAATGTATAGCATCTGCTGACAATCTAAAAGAGCGCTTTGGAGGGCTGAGAGAAGTTTCCTTATTGAAACAAAATATCCAAAAAATCAGGGAAAGCACCACTGCTGTCCATAGAGGTTTTAGTGGCATTGAAGACCAGCTGACCCTCTCATTTAAGAGTTTACTACACAGCTAGTCTTTACTATTAATGCCAGAGCAGATGATTTGGAAAACAGCTTGGAGCGTAATTATGTTTGTATTGATAGCAGGTCTGAAAGAGTAGAGGGGAAAAACTACATTGAGTTTGTCAAAACTTGACTTCTTGAACCCTTTGGCAAGGATGCCTTCACACCCTTATTCTCTGTTGAGTGGGCCCACAGAATACCAACGCGCCCACTTCCACCAGGGCTTCCTCCTAGGCTTATTCTGGCACATTTTCTCAAGTACAAAATTTGGGAGCTAGTCTTATCCCGTAAAGGAGCTAACATTCAGTATAATTGAGACAAATTCTATTTCTCCTCTGATTTCTCCACAGAAGTTCAGCACAAATGAGCAAAATTTGTAAAAGTTAAAAAACGCCTGCAAGGGTTACAGATGGCCTATGCCATGCTCTACCTGACCAGGTTGAGGATTTCAGTGCGGGATCAAGCACAGTTCTTCGACACAGCAACAGAAGCCCCTAACTGGCTGGTTGCGAACTCAGGGTCCCTACGTAATCGCCTCCTACAAGGAGAGGAAGCCCGATAAAAGATACCTGTTCTGTTCATTCAGACCTGAATAGTAACTAGTTCAAATTGCTTACAACATGTTGATGCCCTGGCTGGGGGTCAGTTACTTTTCATCTCCACTGCGATCTCAGTTCCATAATCCACTGAACTTTACCAGATCTTTTGATGCACGTTCTGGGGGGGTTATCCCTATTTTGCATTATACTAGAGACGGCTGCCTGGTTGGCAACTTCTATATTCCTTGGGCACAGTTGTGCTTCCCACTTGTTTGCTGTTAAAGCGGAGTTCCACCCCCCCCCCCCCGGAAAACTTAAAAGTCAGCAGCTACACATACTGTTGCTGCTGACATTTCATATTAGGACACTTACCTGTCCTGTAAGCCAACGATATCGGCACCCCAGCTGATGTTTCCATCAGCTCTCGGGTGCTGCCACCGCCATTCGTAGTAAGGGAACCCAGCAGTGAAACCTTTTGGCTTCACAGCCGGTTCTCTATTACACATGCGCGAAGCGCGCTGCGCTCTCTGAATGGCCCGGTGGCATGATAAGAAGAGGGGGGCAGATGCAAGTGTCAAAAACAGGTGCCTATTGCCTCTCCCCCCCCACGAAAGGTGCCAAATGTGGCACCAAAGAGGGGGAGGAGACAGATAGGTGGAGCTTCTACTTTTGGGTGGAACCCCGCATTAAAGTCCTCTCTTCCAGAGGAGTTGGTAATGCTGTGTTCTCCAGCTTGGAATTTGTTTTAAACATACTAAAGCTCCATGCCCCCCACGCAACGACCTGAAGATAAAGGTGTTTGCCTCAATAATGCTGGTCACTCTCCACTAACAGATGTCCCAGGACAGTACGCATTTTGCAACCACAATGGAGGATATACCTATAATCTCTTGGAATGTCAGGGAAATTAACAATCCCTTAAGGAGAATTATGATTGCCACCTCTCTCCAGAATTATCAACTGGCAATCTGTGTCTCATAAATCTACAAAACTGTGTATTGTTCTTTATCTGCTTCAGTACTATGGTGTAAGGCAGGGGTCTCAAACTGGCGGCCCTCCAGCTGTTGCGAAACTACAAGTCCCATCATGCCTCTGCCTGTGGGAGTCATGCTTGTAACTGTCAGCCTTTGCAATGCCTCATGGGATTTGTAGTTTGGCAACACCTGGAGGGCCACCAGTTTGAGACCCCTGGTGTAAGGGGATTTTCTTGCTCTGGAAATGTTTAAACTTTTTCTCAATAACCCCTTCCCGTCGACCGTACGCACATATGCGGCCTCAGCTTTAAGGGGTTATACCGGGATGATGCCTGCAGCTGCACGCATCATCCCAGTACCGTTTTTTAGAGCCGACGGTTGGCTCTTCAGGGTTAACAACCGATGTGGCTAAAAGCCGCTCAGCTGTTATCCCGGAGGAGCGGGAGGGGACGTCCCCCCCTTCCGCCGCCTTCTGCCTCGAGCCATAATCCGGCACTTCCGCTGGCTAGAGTAAGACTGGAAGGAAGCCGGAAATGGCTTCCTTCCAGTCTCCTTTGTGTAAACACGGAAGCGACGTCACGTCGTCACTTCCGGTTTACTCGATTGCCAATGGTGTCGGTTTTTTAAAAAAAATACAGTATTCAGAATCGCCGTTTTTGACGATCTGAATACTTTGAAGTGCAAAGGAGGGATATGGGGTCCTTTAGACCCCCGATCCCCCCATAAAGAGTACCTGTCACCACCTATTACTGTCACAAGGGATGTTTACATTTCTTGTGACAGCAATAAAAGTAATCAATTTTTTTTTTTTTTAAGTGAAAATAATGTAAAAAAATAAAAATAAATAAAATAAATAAGAGGAAATAAAATATTTTTAAAGCGCCCCGTCCCTGCAAGCTCGTGCAGCAAAGAAAACGCACTCGTAAGTCGAGCCTGCATAAGTAAACGGTGTTCAAATCACACATGTGAGGTATTGCCGTGATCGTCAGAGTGAGAGCAAAAATTCTAGCACTAGACCTCCTCTGTAACTCTAATCTGGTAACCGTTTTTTTTTTTTAAAGCGCCGCCTATAGAGTGTGTGCAATTTCATAGCATGACATGTTAGGTATCTATTTACTCGGCGTAACATCATCTTTCACATTATACCAAAAAATTGGGCTGACTTTACTATTTAGTATTTTTTTAATTAATGAAAGTGTCTTTTTTCCTAAAAAATTGCATTTGAAAGACCGCTGTGCAAATACAGTGTGACATAAAATATTGCAACGATCGCCAGTTTATTCTCTAGATTCTCTGCTAAAAAATACATATAACGTTTAGGGGTTCTGAGTAACTTTCTAGCAAAAAATACGGATTCTAACTTGTAAGCAAGTTTTGTCAGAAATAGGCTTAGGCATAAAAGGGATAAAGTCTTTCTTTATGGTTTAAAAAAAATTAATTTTAGTGTATTTTTTTTTCTAGAAAATATGAAGTAAATATTAATTAAGAAATATAGCCACCCAAGTGGTCAATAGAGCTCACAGCTGTGGGGAATTTGTAGTCTCTGTATAATACTTTTCTCTGAGCCATTTTCATGTTGGGTGATTATGCCTTGTCAATGATATTCTCAGCTATTGCATATATTATCTTGGTTATGGTATAAGGGTTAAATGCATTTCTGTTATTACTGTCATTGTAAAATATCTTTCAATAAAACTTTATTCTTAAAAAAATGTAATACATAAAAATAAATATGAATTATGAAATAAATATGAATAAATAGCTGTATGGATATCCTGCAACATAAAAAATGACCACCATTTTATTCTCCAGGGTATTTGCTATAATTGTTTGGGGGTTTAAAAAAATTTCTAGTAGATTTTAACGTGTGGGCGATAAGCTGCAGGCATGAGGTAGAGAAATGGTTAATGTTTACAACAGACTAAATGCAATTTAAAAATTCAGTATTTCACCCCGTTTTCACTGAGCATGCTTTTACTAGCTCATGTTTGTACCTGTGTTCTTTTGATACTTCCTGAATGCATGTTTCTGCATTTGAAAGTCACCAAAAACAAACAAACAAGTCAGCAGGCGTAGCAAGGTATAGAAAAACAATTAGCACCTTCTAGGAAATAAAACATTATTTTATAAAACCACAAGACAAAGACAAGGTAAAAGAAATATTTTCACAATTTCCATGTTATATGCCTTGGATCACTTATGCCGCGTACACACGGTCGGAATTTCGGCCCGCAAAAGACCGATGAGATTTTTTCATCGGAAAATGCGACTGTGTGTATGCTCTATTGGTCTTTTGCTGGCAGTATTCCGTTCGCATGCTCGGAAACAATTCGACGCATGCTCGGAAGTATTGAACGGATTATCTCGGCTCGTTGTAGTGTTGTACGTCACCGCGTTCTTGACGGTCGCAATTTCATCAAACTTTTGCATGACCGTGTGTATGCAAGGCAAACTTGAGCGGAATCCCATCGGAAAAGCTGTCATATCTTTTTCCGACGAGAAAAACGATCGTGTGTACGCGGCATTAGACTCCCTACATACCACTTTCTAAAGTACTTATCCCAATACTCAGAATCTTTGGAAACCAACAAGCTCCTGCTCCAATGGAAATAAGGTTCCTTTCCAATATCTCACTATTAGTTTTAACCTGATGTTAAATGCTTAAAGGGGTTGTAAACCTTCGTGTTTTTTCACCTTAATGTATGCTATGCATTAACCTGAAAAAAACAACCGGCAGTGACCGGCCACCCAGCCCCCCGGTTTTACGTACCTGAGCCCTGGAACTTGACCCAGCGGGGACGAGCTGTCTCTCTGCCCAGGGTTCTCGGCTCTTGATTGGATAGATTGATAGCAGCGCAGCCATTGGCTCCTGCTGCTGTCAATCAAATCCAATGACACGGGGCCGAGTCATACATTTGGCGGCTACGGACGCCGAATGCTGGATTCGGGAGCGCGCCCACAAGGCAACCCCCTCGGGAGAGCGCTTCTCCTAGGGGGTCACCTAATGTGGAAAGGAGCCGCGAGAGCCGCCAGGGGACTCCAGAAGACGAGGTTCGGGGCCACTCTGTGCAAAACGAGCTGCACAGTGGAGGTAAGTATATGTTTGTTATTTAAAAAAAAAAACCCTTATGCCGCATACACACGGTCGGACTTTTTGGCTACAAAAGTCCGACAGCCCGTCCGACAGACTTTCGACTGACTTTTGGCGGACTTGCGGCAGACTTTCTAACGAACGGACTTGCCTACATACGATCACACAAAAGTCCGACGGATTCGTACGTGATGACGTACATCAGACTAAAATAAGGAAGTTGATAGCCAGTAGCCAATAGCTGCCCTAGCGTGGGTTTTTGTCTGTCAGACTAGCATACAGACGAGCAGATTTCTGGGTCCGGCGTAGTTACGACGTAAAGATTTGAAGCATGTTTCAAATCTAAAGTCCGTCAGATTTGCGGCTGAAAAAGTCTGCTGAAAGTCCGGGGAAGCCCACATGCGATCGGATTGTCAGCCAGCTTTGGTCCGTCGGCGTCCGTCGGACTTTTGTAGACGAAAAGTCCGACCGCGTGTACGCGGCATAACAATCACTTTAGGACTAGTTTACACTTGCTTCGAAACATGGCTTCGGACACGCTTTGTTAAAGCTCTCTGAACACCAGTCAAAGCCCCTGTCACTAAATAAAATGGTTAGCTTACAGTCCTGTTTACACCTGCGTTTGCTTGGTGCTTCCTTTGATGAGGCTTTCATGGGGCTTTGATGAGGCTTTGGTGGGGTTTCAAGCAAGCTTTGCCATAGACTTCTATGGAGGCTTTGCAGACGCTTTGAAGCACCACTGAAGCTACATGGGATATAATTTTTGAGGCGAAACCAAAGCAAAGCAAAAGCAGGTATAAACAGGACTGTAAGCTAACCATTTTATTGAGTGACAGAAGCTTTGACTAGCGTTCAAAGAGCTTTAACAAAGTCTATTCGAAGCCTTGTTGAAGCCAAAGCAAGTGTAAATGAGCCCTTATTAGAGTTACAATGTTAACGTAACATGTCTTACATCATACATCTTGTATGATTTGTTTCTGTAATACATTCTATTGTGCTTGTTCTCCTTTATTTCCAATAAAAATCTTAGGGAAAAAAAAAAAAAAGAAATAAATATTTTCATCGTAGGATTTTCCATAATTGATGTGGTATTAATTTACGTTAACACATCTAACAACAACAATAAATGCACAAAGTGTTTTCCTGCCTAAGGCAAGAAGTGAGAGTTGGATGTCAGTATCAGTTAGGGGTGTGTTTCAATGTTCCCAATAAGACAATGTAACCAGTGACAGTATGAAAATAAGCAGCAAATTCTTCAACAGACTCTCACACTGGGGTAAGACTTCCCCTTCCACAGTGACGCCCTTTCTAGGAGGAGAAATGATTGCATCACTGTGATAAGACGTCCCTGTACAGTACGTACATGTATGTCACACAGGCGACTAGGTGAGTGAGCCCCACTAATACCATTATAAATCAGGGGTGGAGGGGAGATGGGAAGATTCCATAGAATTGGTGAGAGAGGAGTCATGACTTTCTAACTTTTAGGACCTGGGGGGCTCAGCTATGGAACACACAACTAAATGAAAGAAACTCTGAGATACATGACTTCCTGTAGTCAGCATGTCACTCTTTGTCACCGTGACTGTATCTCAGTGTAAAGTTTTCAGTCAGGAAGAAAAGATAATCAGCTGTACATGATAAATGTCACTGCTAACAATGTTACTTTAATAGAACTCTGAATAGAGATAATATTGTATATTGTGCATATGCTTTTTATTCCCATAAAGGACAGCAGCTATTTGCTGGATATAGAACACAAACCCACCCCCTGGATTTCAGTTTGTGGTAAAGTTCAAGGCGAACAGCTAAATATACAGATTAAATGCCCATATAAAAGCTGTTTTATGGCGGGTTCACACCCTGCACGCGCTGTGCAGTCCTGTGCGATTCAGACTGCATGCAAAATGCACTCCATTTGCAATCTGCAGCAGGTGTCAATAGAAAATGAACGACACCCTAAACACAGATCAAACGCAGTGCTTTGTCCACACCTGCCCGCAATGCCTTTTAAAAACGAGTGCAGTGCGGTGTGATTTTAGTCTATTCAAAATGAATGGGCTGAAATCGCACTGCACAGAACTGCATGTGAGTCACACACAGCGCGTTCCGGTGCAAAATGAATGGAATGAAATCGCACTGCACAGAACTGCATGTGAATCACACACAGCACGTTCCTGTGCAAAATGAATGGAATGAAATCGCACTGCACAGAACTGCATGTGAATCACACACAGCACGTTCCTGTGCATAATGAATGGGCTGAAATCGCACTGCACAGAACTGCATGTGAGTCACACACAGTGCGTTCCTGTGCAAAATGAATAGGCTGAAATCGCACTGCACAGAACTGCATGTGAATCACACACAACGCGTTCCTGTGCAAAATGAATGGGCTGAAATCGCACTGCACAGAACTGCATGTGAGTCACACACAGTGCGTTCCTGTGCAAAATGAATGGGCTGAAATCGCACTGCACAGAACTGCATGTGAATTACACACAGCGCGTTCCTGTGCACAATGAGTGGGATAAAATCGCACTGCACAGAACTGCATGTGAATCACACACAGGGCGTTCCTGTGCAAAATGGATAGGCTGAAATCACATTGCACAGAACTGCATGTGAATCCCACACAGCGGATTCCTGTGCACAATGAGTGGGCTGAAATCGCACTGCACAGAACTGCATGTGAATCACACACAGCGCGTTCCTGTGCACAATGAATGGGTTGAAATCGCACTGCACAGAACTGCATGTGAATCACACACAGCACGTTCCTGTGCACAATGAATGGAATGAAATCGCACTGCACAGAACTGCATGTGAATCACACACAGCACGTTCCTGTGCACAATGAATGGAATGAAATCGCACTGCACAGAACTGCATGTGAATCACACACAGCGCGTTCCTGTGCACAATGAGTGGGCTGAAATCGCACTGCACAGAACTGCATGTGAATCACACACAGCGCATTCCTGTGCAAAATGAGTGGGCTGAAATCGCACTGCACAGAACTGCATGTGAGTCACACACAACGCGTTCCTGTGCAGGCATGAGGTGTTCACCTCCTTAGGCTCCATGCACAGGGCTGTAATAAAACTACTGATCATAAACGCAGGATCTTGCTACCAGAGAGATCCCGCCTAAAAACACGCAGGTATGGTCCGTAAAGCGCATGAGTCACATACGTACAGGTAAGTAACATGTGCATGTTTATACACCTAAAATCCTTTGCACACATATACCTGCATACATTTTTACATGCATAAACTTGGAAATTGCTAACCTCAGGTGCAGATTTTTGTATTTAGAACTTACAGATTTAAACGAGGCACAGGTTTACTGATCTTTGTGCACCAAAGACATGAGTCCATAGAAAACGATAGAACAATAGTTCTGAAGATAAAGAAAAACACGATGTACTGATGAATGCGCAAATTTATTTACAGTGTGCATGAACCCTTAGCTGCCAAAGGATTTGCTTTTTTTTTGTCTATCCAGTCCTGAGAGTTACACATGTCTGCTACACAACACAGCCTTATCTGACAGTAAGGGAGACACAATTTTTCTTTTCTGCAGTTTGGTAATGCCTATAGGTCTACTCACCACTCCCAGCATGTGACAGTGAAAGGAAAAGCAGGAAACAAATGAGCTTCTATTGTCACTTTGCTCTCTCCTACTATCAGCATTCTCCTCGCATTTCACCACAGCTAGTTTACTCCTCTTACTGCTTCTTCCTCCGCTAGTACCCTCAAGTACCTATCAAGTCAAAGTTAGGTATTTACTCTTCTTGTATTTGAAAAAATACACTTAAAGGAGAAGAAGGGCCAAGTGACATCACTCAGCCGGCCCAAGCTCTGGATCGATCCCGACTTTAATGTTGGGATCTGCTCAGATGCCTGACTGGCAGCTGGCTCAGCCTCTCAGCGAGCTGCTGAGAGCCTGATCCAGCCACTACCGCCCCCTCCATAGGCTGGCACTCCAGTGAGCACTGCAGGGGCAGAGCAAAGAACCAATGACTGTTCTCTCTTTGCTCGTTGTAGACCAAGAACGAAGCAAGTCTTTAATCGCTCACTTCAAGTGCAGCATCGGACCAATGCTGCATCCACCTACTGTAGGTGAGTATAATTGTTTTTTTTCAATTCATGAACTTCCCTTTTAAAGCAGACCTTCACTTACTGGATGCACTGGGCATCATTGTTCTCTCCCCTCCAAATATTGTTTTTTGTTTACCTTTGTTTTACATTTTTGGACTGACCCACACTCCAGCTACCATTTTCACCTTGGCAAGAATGGTGTTTTCACCACTTTGAAGCCTTCTGGGATATGTGGTATGAATATGCTTCACGTTCCATTCACCGTTGGAGGAGGGCGGACTCGCTGGCAGGTTGAGTTTGTGAATTTTGCATAACATGGGTGGGGTGGAATTAAAGTGGAGTTCCACACAAAAATGGAACTTCCGCTTTTCGGAACCCTCCCCCCCTCCGGTGTCACATTTGGCACCTTTCAGGGGGGAGGGGGGTGCAGATACCTGTCTAAGACAGGTATTTGCACCCACTTCCGACATAGACTCCCATGGGAGTCTATACCTCTTCCCGTCCCCACCGCGCTGCAACGCTTCACTTCCTGATCCCCTCACCTAGGATGGCGGCGGCAGCTGCCGAGAACCGAGCGGGTTCTCGGCGTCCCCTGCCGACAACGCTGGACCCTGGGACAGGTAAGTGGCCATGTATTAAAAGTCAGCAGCTGCAGTATTTGTAGCTGCTGGCTTTTAATATTTTTTTTTTTGGGCGGTGTGCGTGGACCCCCGCTTTAAGTTCCTCCTTAAAGTGGATGTAAACCCAATGTCATCCTTTCTAAACCACTGCCATAGGGGTTATCTATAAGGATATACATGCCTCCTGCATGTATCTTTACCTGTCAAATGTCTCCCCTCTGTCTGTTATTAGACCCGAAAAACTGCAGATTCTGTGGGTGGGTCTGTTGTCTGGAGCTCGGTGGGTGGAGTTGTGATGTCAGTAGACTCCCCGCCCACCTCTACACTCCTTGTCAATATGCATTTTCTCCTGTTTATTTCTTACACTGAACTTCTGCTATGATCTCTAACATCCAGTGAAAAGACAGGAAAGTAACCACATGAGGTGTAGTACAGACCTTGCAGAGCTGCTGAAGAAAGGAGTGGGGGAGGGAATTAAAAAATAATGCATGTCTTAGGCTAGTGCACAAGATATGTAAATCACCTGGGAGGATTTGACAAAGTTTTTCTCTGTCAAGATTTATCTCACTGAACAATAAAAGAGGATTGCTCAGAGATGGATTAACTCTGTGTGGCAAGACTGGGCTCAAATGATAGGAAATCTTATACTCTACAGTATGATATAAAAAAAATAAATAAATAAATTTCGGGTTTACATCCACTTTAAAGCGGGATTCCGGCCGTAAAAAAATAAATAAATAAAAGTCAGCAGTTACAAACACTGTAGCTGCTGACTTTAAATAAGTACTTAACTGTCCTGGGTGCCCGCGATGTCGGCCACCTGAGGCCAACCCGTCCCTCGGCTCTCGGGTCCCGGCACCGCCATCCTAGGTAAGGGAGACAGGCAGTGGAGCCTTGCGGCTTCACTGCCACTTTCCTACTGCGCACGCGTAAAAGGCGCTCTGTGAATGGCCCCGTGGTGTTCTGGGAACACACACAGTTCCCAGAAGACAATGGGGCCGCTCACTGAGGAGCAGAAGACGCAGCGGAAAAGGAAGAGGCAGATTAGGAAGACTGCCTAGCAACAAGGGTTTAGGTAAGTTTCATTTTTTTTTTTTCAAATGTTTTTTTTTTATTTTTTTTTAGGATTTTTGGTGTCATTTTTTTTTCAGGGTGGCCCCTGAAACTAAGGAACTGTTAGCAAGTACAGAGATGTATTTGTGTCTGTTATGTCAGCCTGGAGTTCAGCTTTACCAGTGTGGAGGAACAAAATTATTTTTGTAGGCAATAACTACATAACAATTTGTTAAAAAGGATTTTTGGTAAAAATAAATTAATAAATAGACACTGGCCCCATATACACTCAGGAGATAGCTGTCCTGATTGTTGCAGCTTTAAATTGCAAAGCAATCTGTGGCCCAGAGTTTGAGCAATGTGTCCCCTACCCCAAGACAAGTTCCATTGCTGCAGTAACCTCATCTTTCCTCCAGTCCTTTTTCCAGTACTCTGTGTTCACTGTACTGCCCCTCCAATGACCCCAGTGTGCCCCTTGAGTCCAGTGACCCCTGAGCATCCTATGTCTTCTAGTGACCCAGAGCATCCTTGTGTGCCCCAGGACTTCAGTCACTTCTGAGCATTCTTTATCAGCTGGTGACCCAAGTGCACCCCTTGATTCCGGTGACTTCTGAGCATCCTCTGTCAGGAGTGACCCCAGTGCACCCCTCAATTCCAGTGACCCCTGAGCATTCTGTGTGATTGAGTGACCTCAGTGCACCTGTGCTTATCTTCTGGCGAACTGAGATCATGATGGCTAGTCAGAGGTCTTACAATGGAAGGAATCCTCAAATCCTTCTTAAAGAAGACTTTCAAGTATTGTATATTTTTACATAGTTACATTGGTCCAGCTTGTAACTATGTATATACCATACCTGGCTGTTCCGCCTGGAAGCAGGAAAACACAAAAGTGGACACTGCTACTTTAGTGATCTACAATTGCTTCCAGGTCCCATGCTCAGCGGCCAGCCTGCTTCATGGTGAACACAGGAGGTCGGCTGCTCCGCATCAGCACCTTCGAACAAATGCAAAGTGTTCACTAATTGGACGAGGTGGAGAGGCAGAAAAATGACATCTCGCTTTCCACCTCAACCAATTGGAAAAACATTTGCATTCCTTCACGAAATGCAATACATTTTTTAAATGGCACCAGCACAGGACTCAGGAGCAAGTGGAAATCATTTAAGTAGCAGTTTCTACTTCAGTGGTTTCCAGCTTCCCCTGGGCATTGGTCAGGTATAGTATACACATAGTTACATTTGTCTAAGTTTGACCAATGTAACTATGCATAAAATATCCATACCTGGAGTTCACCTTTAATGTAGTTTCCAAGCCTGGTTGCATGGCAGTGGTTCAGCCAGGGGCATTGCTAGGTCTACAAAAAATCTGGGGCTAGAGCCCATAGCAGCAGAGAGCACCCCCTTACATCAGGGTCTCCAGAGATCATCCCCCTTACATCAGGGTCCCCAGAGAGCCTCCCCTTACATCAGAGTCCCTAGAGAGCCTACCCCTTGCATCAAGGGCCCCAGAGAGCCCCCTACTTAGATCACGGTCCCCAGAGAGCCCCACCTTACATCAGGGTCCCCAGAGAGCCTCCCCCTTGCATCAGGGTCCCCAGAGAACCCCCCCTTACATCACGGTCCCCAGAGAGCCCCTCCTTACATAAGGGTCCCCAGAGAGCCTCCCCCTTGCATCAGGGTCCCCAGAGAGCCCTCCTCTTACATAAGGGTCCCCAGAGAGCCCCTCCTTACATCAGGGTCACCAGAGAAAGGGCAGGCAGTGAGAGATGATGTAATCCCTCTGCTGCCCATGGCTGCACAGTGAGGGCAGAACAGTGTTAGTACAGGGCGGGCAGTGAGAGATGATATCATCTCTCTGCTTTCTCACCCACCGGCCCGGCTCTTCCGTGCTGCCTGCCTGCTCTCTGGCTCTCCCATGCTGCCCGTTGCACTCGCAGCCCGGCTGCAGAGAGGCCACTGCCCGGTAGTGGGCCTCGGCCCTGTAGTTGGGGAGCCCTGCAGAGACTCGGGCTATGGGCCCCAGATTCTGAGCTATAGCCCCAAAAGCCACCCCCTAGCGACGCCACTGGATTCAGCTCTGATGTGGTGACATTCAGGAGGGAAAGTGCAGGACACGGGTCTTCTTACCAACTCTTACTGACACAAACAGGTCCTTGCACATTTCCCAATATGGCATGGACAGGAGCCAAATGTATAATGCTCACAAGGCCTTGCAAATCCTTGGTTACAGGTTGGGTCCCTAGGACTAGCCCCATGCCATGGCTGAGGACCAAATTATAGTAGCCCAGCCACCCAACGGATTGTATCCTGGACCACCCCACCATTGGAACCTTCTATCACCCAGCAACCACTGCTCCCATCACAAGCTGGCTGCTTCCCCTTCCTTCTCTCCTTAATACCCATAGGGTCCTCACTCATCCATCTTTCCACCACACAACAATGCTATGTAGAATAAATGTAACTACTTTTCCAAATATCATTAATAGTGCAATTCATATCTCTTGTACCCAAGAGGGGGAGGCTGCGGTATAAACATTAACAGACTGAAACTACAACTTAACTGACAAGTATTTAAAGTCGAACTCCAGAATAAGCAAATATTCTCTAAATACATCAGCCATGTGTATCCTTACTTGAATTCAGGTGTGCTTTGTGTATTTCTTCCAGATCTGTGCAGTAATCCAGTATGAAACATTGTCTTTGTGCAGGAGCTTCCTGTAATAAAGACTGATCACTGCTGATCTCTCTTCTTGTGCAGGGTGACTGGTCTTGTTCATGCCCCCTCCTGTTATTTTCTGTAGGCAGCCTGTAGTGGATGGGGCCTGCTGGGTCCCTCCCACAGTTATGCTCTCTGTACAGGCTATAAACAGCACAGTGATGATGTTACTGCTACTTAACAAGGTAAAATCTGGGTTTAAAAGTGTATATATATATATATATATATATATATATTTATATTTATGTAGCAATAACTCTCAGTGGAGCTGCTGGTTTGAAGCGGGCTGTTACCGTCACCTTCGTTACCTCAATTTCACCAGAACCGGGTCTAGGGTCCCGTTGAGCTTAATACCAGACAATGTAGGCACTGGACACTTGAGTATCTATTCCAAGGTTTTAATAAAGAGTAACTGAAGGAAGTAGCAGGAAAGAGGTAGAAGAAGAGTTGCAGGGAAGTTCAAATACCTTTTCTTTGTGTAGTATTAGGAATTGGAGTCTTGTAGATGAATGTACTCTCCTTTTAGAGTTGAATCTTTGCCTGCCCGGATAGGTTTCTCTCACTAACCTAGCAGCCGATACGCAGCACAAACAAAAGTCTCTGCCACAGACTTGAATGTAATAGAAACCCGTATGATCCTCTGCCACAGGATGTAATGGTTTACGATGAATATCAAACACAGCACTAGAACCTTTAAGCCGACCCGACAGTACTATGCAGTAGGTTAACTTTAGGATGCGTCCTCCAACTGAGTCACCAGGCCCCTCTCCAGACCAGCACTCTGCATGATCCTTCCATGATGGGTCCTCCCCTGGGATCTTCTCAGCTGTCCAGCTTCTTCCCGCAGGACAGACAGCACAGGACCATTCCTTCGCCGCTGTGGTAGGCCCCAGACAGGCTTCTCGGCCCACCCACACGCTGCAGCAACGTGATCCTCCCGGTCGGAGGACCACGAAGTAGTACTCCTAACACATACTTGTCGGCCAGGAGGGCCAGCAGGTGAAACTAAAGACCCTAAAACTGTCTGTCCCATAAATACCCTCTCCCAGAATGCAACTCAGAGGACCACCTCCACCGAGTTATCTCCGGGACAGAGGAGCACTTATACACTTTAACGTGTTGCCTTTCCAACACGGACCCATGGTAACAACGACACCCACAGGCACAGTGTGAAACTACATGCAACACAGCCAAACTGGAACAGAGGCTAAATCTGACTATGTATGAACAGATAACCCACTAAATTTACCTATAAACGGTAGATTAAAAATCTACCAGCGCTACATATATATAAAAATAAAATGTGTGACTATTCAGGAATATATTTGAATGAAGGTTTTTGTGCCTGGAGTGCAGTGCAAGTACAGAGCCTGCTCAGAAATACCCACCAATGGGGACAAACATGTACAGTAAAGTACACAGTTAAATCCAACTTATCCTGAAGTCACTCCTTCCCATCTGCACTCCCACCTACAGTTCAACCTACATTATATCACTACAGCATGGGGCATGGAGAGTGCTGAACCAAATTAGGAGGTAAGGACCCAGGGAATTACCATCACAGCAACAAAACATATTAACTCTTTCTGCTGACATGCCCTGTGACTGTAATGACCCCTGCATTTTGTGTCATTCAGGTACTCATAGTGCACTCTAAGCACCTTCTTGACACATGTGTCTCTATGAAGTCTCTGGCACGCTCCATAATCAGTACCTTCTGCTGCTTCTCCACCCTCAGGTACGCTCCTGCAATCATCCAGACCAGATCATCTTTCTCTCAGTGGAAATGGAACCCTAAGTGTGAAAGGCTGGGCCTGGATACAGTATCCATCAATGTGTAGACATGAACTTTTTCTCCAATATTTTCAGTTATGGTAAGTGTCTGGAACTCTTACATATTCAAAATGTATGTGCCGATTATTAAAGCGGAACTAAACTCAACAATTTAACGGTTTCAAAAATCAGTTAGCATTCCCAACATGCCAGGAATGTAACTGCCACATTTGCTTGTGCTCTCAACCAAACCGTCAAACTATCAAATGGCTGGTGTCATAACTGATTACATGTGCAGCACCATGGCAGTTGGAGATCAAACAGAGGCTAAAATGGCAGCTTCTTTGGCTGAAAAGAGGGTTTACTTTTGCTTTCATTATCCCTTTAGGCTTAATGTACACGGGATGTTTTTACAACCTCTCGTGAACGATTTAACTTGACAGATAGTAACCCACGTTTAAAACGTCCGTTTTGCCGCGTTTACATGCCGCGTTTAGCTGTGTTTTTGACCGAGTTTGTGTTTAGAAGCGTTTGAAAAAAAAAATATATATTTTTTTTTTAAATAGCCAAAAATGAAAAACACCTGTAAATGAAATGCAGCTAACCATGAGTTTACAAGTGTTTTACGTTCAGTGTCTGAACTCTTTTGCTTTCCAAAAAAGGCCTCTAAACTCAACTGCCTAGAAACGCCAATAAATGACCCTGTGTACAGGTACTGATAAGATAACAGAGGAGAGTTCAGGAGCAGTTGAAAAAAATGCCCAACTGCTCCTAAGCATCTGTTTAGCAGCAGCAGTGTATATGAGGCCTTATGCAAACAAAGTTGTATTTTAAGTGCTACTAGCAATCTGCACAAAGCTTGGCCAAGTTGTTTCATCTCTCGGATGCATATAATGCTCTTTTCCAGGACACCCAGTGGTCTTTCTGTATAGGAAACACTGTATAGGGTACCTGTAATGAATAGAGTGCTTGCCATTGCTGACCTCCTAAGATTTCCATCTTCCTGGTTGTCTCTGACCTCAGTATTTGGAAGTGAAGTCAGAACTTTTGAACTTCATACTCCGTCCAGGTCAAGGATTCGGAAATAATGAAGACTTTAAACCACCATCACAGCACAGCCAATCACATTGCTAATTGCATATTGTACTTGTTTGTAGCCTAAATACTAAAATTTGCACTTAAAACTGTAATTTTCTAACTTTTGGAAATGCCAGTAAAAACTTGGCTGTGCCAGGAAATTCTGGGTATCGTGTCAGTAAATTTCAATCTGGTAGGTTGGCAACACTGGTTGTGTGTACATAAATGTCTATGTAGAACAGCAAAAATTGGAGCGTTCAGGGTAACCTTTCCATTGATTTCAATGCACCAAATGCAACACCCCTGAAGAGACTGAAGTATCTCTAGGCAAATAGATGAGAAGCACGGCAGTGTGCAGTCTGAGTGTAGTATATTAACAGATATTGTGGTGAAAGGACAAATGGCAACTCACATTGTGATAGTTAAAATCCAGCTCATCAATTAGTAAGGACTTCCAATGAAAAGTTTCACAACAGCAGGGAACCTCAGACCAGGATAGAAACACTGGGTAGATGGATACACCTGCAGGACCAAGAGAACACACCGGGGGAGGGGGAGGGGGAGAGGGGGGGCACCAAACTAAGGGCAGCATTAATTGTACTACTAGTAAATTAGCAACTCGCATGGGAAGAAAAAGTATCATTTTTTGTATGTAATCTATGAGCAGTCAGTTTATGCATCTGGGATGGGAAGCCTCTTCCTACAACTTGCAGCCTGGAAAGTCCGGACATCAGGTAGTAGTGATAAGCAACAATAGCGTAATTTAGTGTAAGTTGTTGTGAAGTACTATCATACTTTGAAGCACACTCCATTACACTTTTCTTTAAATGCCTCATGCAAATAGGCCTAATTGCATGACTAGACAAACTTTGCCTCAGTACAAAAAAGTCACCTGCGGAGGATTTAAAAACCATGACACTCAGGCCACTTTCATTTGTTGCTGCTTATTTGTGCTGTACTTTATTAAAGCATTAGATAAACTAAGTATCATGGTTTTTAGGTCTTCTGTGCAGATGACTTTTGCTCTACTGTTGAGTACTACTATGCAGCAGAGTCTATCAATATCCAAGAATGTATAGCAGCATTGGGTGTATGGTCAAAAAAACATTGTTAAAATGCAGTATATATAATGATAAAAGCAAAAAATATGGGCCCACAAGAGTGAGAATTTCATAATATGCAGTAGTATGGGGGAGTATCAGTTAGTTCCCCCCTATGAGTCCATACTTATGAATGGGTTGCATTGATATGAATCTTTGTCGTCAAGGATGGGTTGTCTAACAAGGCTGTGATGAGTCTGGTGGTAAACACATGCATTTTTAAAATGCAAACATTTGGATTGGGTTTTAGGCTATTCACATATACATATTTTTTTACACACTGGCCTAAAATGCATATGTATATGTTGTACAGTTTACAGCAAACCAGATAATCCATATAGATGATAATCCATATAGATGAGTGGTAATGTTTTTAAAAGTTTTTCTTACATATTTTGATTCAAGTTACTTTTATCTAATAAAACAATAAAGAAGATGTTTATCTTGTTTTTTTAGGGGGGATGTTTTTAGTATTTTTGAATTTTTGCTTCAGTTTTACATATAGATCACTCTAAGCACAAATGGTTTTCAAGTCCTGCCGGTTTCTGCAATCTGATTACACTGATTAAACATCTGTAGTGTTCTCTACAGAGCAAGATAGCAGACCTGCACCTACCTGAGATTCCCTTTTTTGATCTAATGTGACAGTCAATGATGTATAAAAACTCCTACTCATGACTGGGATCTCCATCCCCATGACTAAGCTCCAAGGGGTGGGGCGAAACGCGTTAGAGTGTGGCCCGTCAGAGTGTTATCCATCAGAGCCCAGGCTGAGTGTCAGGGTACCAATAGCAGGATATAAAAACAGATAATGACTCCTGCGCACAAGTGGTCGACCCAATATAAAAGGGATACACTGGCCTTGCTGCCCTCAAGGATGGGGATTCCTAGCAGACAAAGAAATAAAAAGAGAGAAGGGCGCACCAGCCATGTGCATTATCTTTTGTAAAACATTTATTAAGTAAAATGATAAAGGAAATTACTCACAAGCAGTAAAGAATCATGTGCCATAAACCTTGGACATCAACTTGCAACAAGTGGTATAAATGATGAACGAAGCCTTCCAAAGGTGTTTCCGAGGAATATATAACACTGCTCGCTTACGCGTTTCGAAGGGCTCATCCCTTCTTCATCAGAGCTCAGCAGTGAACGCTCCTTCAGTAGGCCCTGTATATATAGTGTGAATGCCAAACAGGCACAATCAGTGGAAGGGGCAGGGCACATAGGGCTCCTCCCTTTCTGGGAGATCCTCCCTCCTACACTCTTTGCCTGTACAATTGGATTGCCCATCATGATTTATTTGATTAAAAAATATATAAATATATGAATAAATAAATAAATTGATGAAAGGATTCATTAGTAGATATAGTAAAGTGAAAAAACTGGTGAGTGTCGCTGTATTGTAATACAGTTAAAACCCAGCAGGGGCTAGCCATAGGGGTGCATGATCAGCAATGATAGATGTGTGCATGTGTACACACACATGTATGTATATATAGCGAGAGAGATGTGGGCGCAGAACGGTGCAGAGTGGCATGGGATGGATGCATCTGTTTGGCAGGAAGGGAAATGTCATGTTAATAAACTTATAAACTTATAAATAAAGAGATGGACACTGTACCTTAAATGTTAAGTGCACCCTGATCGCTTTGTAGCTGCAGTGTGTGTAGGATAGCGGCTCGCCGGTCCTTTCTGGATGTATAATCAGTGTTGGAACGCACGCCAGTGCGTTTGCGTTCCAGACAAGAGGAAGGGGCGGTGCGCGTCATTTCCCCTGTGCCCCCTGCCGCTTACCGATGACGTAAGCGGCAGAGGATAGCGCGGCGCCATACTAGTAGAGGCAGACGTTCGAGGGGGCGAGGCCAGCACAGTGCAAACCACGGACCCGCCCCGCAAGTGACAACACGGAAGCAATGCACAGACAAAGCGGCCGTCACACACTGAGTCACAGGGGTTGCTGTACACTGACAAGCAGTGAACACACACATATATATCTATGTCACACATGTTTGCCAAAAGTCAATGGTGACCAGTGGGTAATATACAGCATGTATAGTGTTATGCTAAATAGCAATTAGGACTGTCAGCGGTACTAGTAGTACATATATATGTATATGGAGACATATTCACAATATTACAGGATGCACAACCCATATGCCCATCTGCACATTACGTGAACGCCCACATCACTGTATACCATGTGGCACCCGAGGCAGCCAAGAAAGATTATTATATAGATGAAGGACTAATCCAGGCCAGACCAGAATGTATGAATGTTTTAAAAATAGTTAAATAATAAATTATTATAAAAAATTGTTATTATAAAACAAATTGTGTAACAGGTAAGAATTAAAATGTTCTTAATAAATAAAAAAAGAGAGATGATTGGATACACCGGGATGGTACTGAAGGAGTGGACACATGTGGCACGACCAGTAACTGGCATAGTGACTACTTAGTGCTAATGTGCCCGTTGTAGTCATCATATACCCCACAACGGAGGGTGGGGGGAAGGAAAGGGATGTATAGTAAATATATATATGTTTTTTATTTTTAATTTATAATATGATATTTTCCAGGCAAAAGCCGGATGGTCCCTTCCTCATTACTGTGTGCAACATGTGTGACGTGACAAACTTGTCATTAAAATACAAAGGAGATGCCTATATCATATATGCTAAACATATCAACAATGGTACCACAATAACAACATAACCACATAATGATAGTTCAGTGTAGATTTGATTAACCATAGGTCACTGGGGGAAATGTGAAATATGATACACCAAATAAACCTGGAAAAATACATTCGAATGCAACAATCGAAAGTCGACCTAGGACCAGAAGTAGGAAGGACAGAAAGGTGTGTATATGTGGATGAAGTGGCAGTGGCATATAGAAGCGCCGTGGGTAAATGCTATGGGGTCACGTGATTTTGTGAACCTCAGGGTCCTCATTTAGGCCCCCAGGGGTCATACTCCCAAGGGTGAAGATCCAATAGGCTTCGCGTTTGCAGAGCCTTTGGTGTCTCCTACCCCTATCGAGGCTGCCTCCAATGGATTCAATCCCGAACACTTTCATGCCTGATGGGTCACCATGATGGACTTCCTGAAAGTGCCGAGGGACTGGATATTTGACACGTGTATTTGTGATGTCACATTTGTGTTCGCCAATACGCACTCTCATAGGGCGGGAGGTACGACCTACATACAGGCGTCCACATGGACAAAGGATACCATATACCACGTGGTCTGTCCCACAGTTGATGAACTGCTTCAGATGATGTACTCTACCGTCTCTACCAGTGACTGACTTTTTTCTGTGCCACATGTATTGACATGTGCCACAGTTCTTGATACTACATTTGTAGCTACCTTTCTGGTCAAAGATCGTTGACCATGCATTTATGGACCTATTACGGGGCTCCCTCACCATACTAGGGGCTATAAGCCCTCTCAGGTCTCGTGGTTTTCTATATACTATGTTTGGGCCATCAGAAAGGTGCTCACTTAACACTGGATCGTGTTTCAGAATATTCCAGTTTTTCCGTAGAATGCTTTGTATCACAAAGGCTCTGTTAGTGTATTGTGTGGAAAAACGAGTCTGTATGGTATCCTGATTGATGGAGGAAATGGACGGTGGATCACATGTCGGAGTGTCATCATACAAGAGGGCATATTTATTGAAGGCAGTCTCGATAAGGGTTGAATCGTAACCCTTATCCAGGAACTTGTTACGAAGGACCTTGCTTTGCTCTAGGTAGTCACATTTCTTGGTGCACGTACGCTTCAGACGGCAGAACTGTCCAAACGGGACATTTCTAATCCATCTAGGATGGTGATTGCTGTCAGCGTGCAAGAAGGAATTGCCACCACTAGATTTGAAATGTGTTCTAGAGAGAATGTTGCCATCAGGGTCACTCCTAAGCTCGAGGTCTAAAAAGACAAGGTTCTCACTATTGATAACGTGAGTGAAGCTAATCCCAAAGGGGTTCCCTCTACAATGGTCAAGGAAGAGGTGTAGTTCCTGATCAGTCCCATCCCAAATGATAAGAATGTCATCAATATATCTGGCATAGAGGACCAGGTTCGCTCCATAAGGGTTGTTGTTCCAAATAGAAAGCTCTTCCCAGTATCCCATGAAGATGTTGGCATAGCTTGGGGCGAACCTGGCCCCCATAGCCGTGCCTTTAGTCTGCAGGTAGTGTTCTCCGAGAAATGAGAAGTGATTATGCGTGAGAGAATACTCAATACAGTCAAGCACAAATTTGGCCTGCACTGAGTTGAGTGCACCCTCTTTGGACAAATAGTAGTTAGCTGCCCTTAGGCCATAAGTATGGTCAATTGATGTGTAGAGCGAGGCTACATCTAGGGAAAGCCATTTGTACCTCGGCTGCCAGACATAATGGGACAGTATTTCTAGCATATGGCTCGAGTCCCTAACAAAGGATGGAAGGCTGGTCACTATTCCCTGCAAAAAGTGATCTATATAGCAACCCACATTACTTGTAATACTATCAATACCTGCAATAATAGGCCTACCTGGAGGGTTGGCCTCACTCTTGTGCACCTTAGGTAAATGATAGAAATGTGGGGTAAGAGCATGTCTATTGTAGAGGAAGTGATACTCGCTTTTAGTGAGGACCCCATCCAATAGGGCTTTGTCCAAGAGTGACTTCAGGTCTTTCGTATATTCTATAATGGGATCTTTTTTGAGTCTAACATAGGTGTCTGTATCCCCTAGTAGTCTCATTGCCTCGGCAATGTAGTCTTCTCTATTTTGAATGACCAGACTACCGCCTTTGTCGGCTTTCCGAATGATGACGTCCTGATTCTGCTTGAGACTACTGACAGATAGCCCCAATGGATCAAGATGTTTATTGAATTTGCTGCCTTTGGTATTAGTATGGTGGAATTTCTTTTTAAAGGATTCAAAGACGACATCATAGAAAGTCGATATATATTTGCCTTTGGCCCAATGTGGGAAAAACGAGGATTTAGGTGCAAAGGGAGTGTGAACAATGGCTGCATCACTAGAATGCTCATAGGATGATGGTAGCTCATAGTGTTCCGCTTCTGCATATAGTTCTTCTAAAATGTTTAGAGCAGAGTCATCCTCTGTATTGTTACTCGCAGGAGAGCAGAGTGGTGACTCGGTGATGCTATTAGCAGTGGTTTTCCCATTATCCTTCAATAGGTAATACCGTTGAAGGGTAAGTTTACGTATATACCTATTGAGGTCGATAAATAGTTCGAATAAATTGGGGGCACTGGGGGGGGCATAATTAAGACCTTTTCTGAGCAGATCTAGCTCAGCGTCAGTGAACACAGAACTGGACAAATTGTAGATTTTAATGGTGGCATGGGTGCAATTTACACTCTGCCTCTTTTTGTGTCCCTTACCTCCTCTTCTACCTCTTCTTGTTCCTCCTCCCGTTTCCTTGACTTTTTTATTGCTAGCAGAGTGGATGGTTGAGGGTTTAAGATCCCATTCTCCGATGCGGACCCCTCCATTCTCGCAACTTCCAATTCTAAAAAAGTCAATGGGGGTGTAACATTGGCTATACTACCATTGCAAAGATCAGATTCTAGATTTTCTAGAATGGTGAAGGGATTATAAGTGGTTATGGATGGATCAAACACTATCCCACTATCAATAGCCAAGGGGGGGACCCCGGGCCCAGTGATAGTGGGCGGTGGTAGGACTGCACTGGAGGTAGAGTGCTCTCTCCCAGAGAGTGAGGAGCTAGTGAGTCTACTGACTGGACCCTCAGCTGTCGAAGGCCCAGTTGGATGGGGAGATGAAGCTGCAAGAGTGTCTCCATTCCCCATACGATCCCTAATAGACGGTCGACGTCCACTGTATGCACTTAGACTGTTCTTTTTAAGCGAGTGTCTAGTGTTACTACTGTGTATTTTACCATTCTTGACATGGCCAGGGTTATCAGTGTACCTAGTACACTGAGGCTGAGATGGAAAAGCAGCCTGAGATGGAATGGTGGGATGGATAGGCCCATTGGTAGTGTGATTACTTCTATCACTGTTATACTTTTTATTTTTTTTTTATTTCTATTCTTATTATTGTTAGTATTAGTATTGTTACTGTTGTGGGGCCTACCCTTAGGATTTTTAGGTCCTTTGGCCTTATCAGCAGGAAGCCTGAGTTTCTTCCAGTTGAACTCCCTATTATTTAGGTAGTCCAACCTGTCTCGCTCAAACTTTCCTGACTTTTTACTGATGAGGTTAGTTTCATAAACCATCATCTGTTCATTAATTTTAAGATCCCAACTGTCAAAAGTGGACACATCTAGAAATGTAGATAGGCTCTCTTGCAAAGTATTGATATCAGCACGAATTTTAGTTAAATTGCGCTCCCTCTGAACAATAATAAACTGTAACCATAATTGATTACAATCACGCAAGCAAGAAATCCATTTGACTTTGAGATCATCATCAAGAAAGGAGCATAGTTTAGTAATTCTAAGGCCCCTAGGGACTCGTTTAAATTCTATATATTTCTGTAAGAGTAAAATGTCCCACCATTGTAACATCTCCTTCTCCAGTAAATCTTTTAGCTCATAAAATAAGGATATCATTTTGTCCTCTCTCAATGGGGTTGGCTCGTCAACGGCACATGTTGCAGTATCTTCATTGTTAGGGTTCTCCAGTTCAAATGAGTCAATACTTGTGGTGAATCCTTTAGCCAATGAAGATCTTCTTAGCTGCCTTTCCTCAATTGATATAACCATTGTCAGTAAGACAGAGTCTAAACAAGATTGGTGACGAACCACTCTGCAGCTGGAGACCCCAACACAATCAACCGATATAAAAACATATACCAATAGCAGGAGGTCTCTAGGACCCAGCACCTGTTAAAGAACCAGAAGGGCTCCATGACCCAGCACCTCCGCCAGCACATTACATGGGCCTTTATAAGGAAGTCAGCCCTTGAATGAAGAGCTGTTTGATCTCAGCTGTTACCGACGTTCCTGTGTTACCTGTTTCCTGTGATCCTTGATTACTGACCCAGCTTGTTCCAGACCTGTCTCCTGCCCTTGACCTCGGCTTGTTAAACCGATCTCCTCGGCCTGCTACTTGTCTTGACCTCAGCTCCCATCTAACCTTATCTCCTCTGCGATCCACCTGGTACCAAACCTTGGCTTGTACCGAGTACCCTCTGTCTCACTGACCCTGGTTACCTGCTACATCTCACAGGCGTCACCTGCCTGCAGCAGCCCCGCAGCACATCAGCGGTGTTCCTGAGCTTTTTCTGCAAGCAACTCTGCAGGCGACCTGTGCGACTTTGGGCCTGACTTCTCCTGTCTCACCTCCAGGGGAGTCTGTAACTGAGCTGCAAGGGACGTCCTCTCTCCATTGGCCTCCAACACTTTGGTACCTGATAGTATCAAACAGCCAGGATGTCTGAGGCCGAGAGAGGTGCTTCTGCGCTTGAAAGCCTCTGTCAGCAGAGGGCGGCACTGAGGCAAGCAGTCAAGAATCTGCAGCAGGGTTATTTCCAGCTTGGACGTTTCCATGCCCTCACAGCTTCTATGACTTCCGCTGAAGCTAGCCAAGCCACAAGTCCCACCTCTACAACAGCGTCCTGCAATTCCGCTGCTGCCGCTTCACCCTCAGTTTTACTGCCTCCTCCAGAGTCCAGAGTTCCCACTCCTGAGCGCTTTTCAGGGGACTGGCGGAGGTTTAGATTGTTCAGGAATGACTGCAAATATTATTTTGCCCTGCAACCTTTGCTATAGTGACTGTCCGTGTCACGTACCTGGTAGGTTTTGAGCCCGAAGTGCAGAGAGAGACCCCCCTATGGCTCCCACTCGCGGCCCTCTGGAATGGGGACAGAGGACACAGGAGTGAGGAGTGGTATGGGTGCCTGGCAGGATCAACAGTCACCCAGAAGTCCAAGAGTGGTGAGGACCCAGGAACCTGGAACTGAAGAGAAGGCTGGAGACTGGAACGCTGACTGGAGCCGGGAACAACAGTAGGTAAGCAGGCAGAAGACTGGAGTGCTGGACTGGAACCAGGAACAACAGCAGGTAGCAGGCTGGAGAATGGAGTGCTGGACTGGAACCAGGAACAACAGCAGGTAGCAGGCTGGAGACTGGAATGCTGGACTGGAACCAGGAACAACAGCAGGTAGCAGGCTGGATACTGGAATGCTGGACTGGAACAACAGCAGGTAGCAGGCTGGATACTGGAATGCTGGACCGGAACCAGGAACAACAGCAGGTAGCAGGCTGGGTACTGGAATGCTGGACTGGAACCAGGAACAACAGCAGGTAGCAGGCAGGTATCAGGTATCAGGCAGAAGGATAGTCAGACAGGCCAGTGGTCGATATCAGGTGGACAGTAAGGTACCAGGGATCAAACAGGAGAATGGTCTAAGCAAGCCGGGGGTCAGATGCAGGCAGATAGCTGGATGGTCAAAACAGGTAGCCAAGTCAAGTAACAGGAAGTCTCAGATCAGATCAGGTTTTGGCACACAAAACGCTGTAGAGCAGACAGCGGGGACTGAGTATGACAGGCAGGTTTAAATAGCCCGCCTGGCGCCAACAGGGATGCGCGCGCACGCGCCCGTGCACCAGTGAGCCTGGGACGCTGATTACTGGCAGGATCTTCCTGACATTGCCCCCCCCAAGGGGCAGCCTCCGGATGCCCTTTTGGGCAAATTTTTCGGGATGGGACCTTTTAAAAGATTGTAACAGACCTTCAGCATGGATATTATCCTCAGCCTCCCAAGAATTCTCTTCGGGTCCAAACCCCCTCCATTTTATCAGGAATTGATCCTGATTACCTCTCCTCCTGTAGTCCAAGATAGATTCTACCTCAAATTCTTCCTCGCCATCTACCAAAACTGGATCAGGGGGATCCGTACTTCGACCTGGAAATGGATTGAAAATGGAAGGTTTTAGTAAAGATACATGGAATACCGGGTGAACCTTTAACGAGTCAGGAAGTTCTAGTTCATATGCCACCTCATTAATCCTCCGTCTGACAGGAAATGGCCCCAAGAATTTGGGACCCAATTTCTTCGAAGGGCAGGCCAACCTAAGGTTCAAGTAACCGGGTGCAAGTAACAGCTCGCCTCGCCTTTAGTTATCGAAAGTTATTTTGTTGTGTTCCTGGGTCCTGGTCATGGTTTCCTGCAGAATTTGATTATTGGAGGCAAAGAAATTCTATTTTTCCTGAACTGCTGGTACTGTACATTCAGGGAGGGAATTAGGCAAGAATGAAGGATGGAAGCCATAATTTGCGAAAAATGGAGACTGATAGCGGAGTGAATGGAGTTGTTGTAGGCGAATTCAGCCAATGGGAGCACAGAAATCCAGTCATCTTGGGCAAAAGAAGAGAAACAGCGTAGGTATTGTTCGAGAGTTTGGTTTGTTCTCTCTGTTTGCCCATTGGTCTGGGGATGATAGGCAGAAGAGAATGATAGCTCAATATTCAGAGTTTTGCACAGAGACCTCCAGAATCGGGAGGTAAACTGTACCCCCCGATCTGAGACGATATTGGCTGGCACCCCGTGGAGTCTGATGACTTCTTTGATGAACATTTGTGCTGTTTCTGAAGCTGAGGGGGTACCCTTCATTGGAACAAAATGGGCCATTTTTGATAGCCGATCTACAATCACAAAGATGGTGGTATAGCCCCCCCGCTGGAGGTAGTTAGACAATAAAGTCTATGGATAACATCTTCCATGGCCTGTCTGGGACATGCAAAGGTCTTAGTAGCCCCCATGCCTTGGTTTTGTAACCCTTGTTCCTAATACAGGTTGTACAGGATTCCACAAATTTTTTGCAATCCTCACGTACCTGAGGCCACCAAAAGGTACGCTGTACCAGATCAGTGGTCTTGGTTATACCGAAATGCCCAGCCAGTGCGTGATCGTGACAAAGTTCCATAATGGGCACTCGTAGGTTTTCGGGTATATAAATCTTGTTTTCGTGCCAAAGCAACCCATCTCTGATTTGTAGTTCTGGCCCAACAGAAGGTCCCAGTCTTGCGGAAGCTTGTTTAATTTGTGAAAGCAGGTTTCCCTGAAGCAGGAGAAAATTCCCCAGGGACAGGATGGTATCCGGAGGTGAAATTTCTTGGGGTTTGTGGAACATCCTGGATAGGGCATCAGGTTTAGTGTTCTTGGAACCAGGGCGGTAAGTGACATCAAAGGAGAACCTGGAGAATAAGAGGGCCCACCTGGCTTGTCGTGGCTTCAGCCTTTTTGCAGATCTCAAATACTCCAGGTTTTTATGATCTGTAAAAATTAGTACTGGATGAGCGGCTCCTTCCAGAAGGTAGCGCCATTCTTCTAATGCAGATTTTATAGCTAACAACTCTGTCTCCTACATCATAATTTCTCTCTGCCATAGACAACTTGCGAGAGAAGAAGGCCACTGGGTACAGCAGGGCCTTGGTTCCTTGTCTTTTGGACAACACTGCTCCCACAGCAATTTCAGATGCGTGTACTTCAAGTACAAACGGCAGAGAGGAATCTGGATGTTTTAATACGGAAGCAGAAGTAAAGAGGCCCTTGAGGGTCTCAAAAGCCTTTTGGGCTTCAGCAGACCAGTGAAAACGTGTTCCCTGTTTGGTCAACTGGCTGATTGGCTTAATAATGGCTGAAAACCACTTAATAAAATTTCCCATAGAAATTGGCGAATCCAACGAACCGTTGGATTCCCTTTTTTGTCTGTTGGGACCGGCCAATCCAATATTGCAGCAATCTTTTGAGGATCCATCTTAATGCCCCTACTGGAGATGATTAACCCCAAAAATGGTATACTTTCCTGATCAAACTCACACTTCTGTGCCTTTGCATATAAGCCATGTTGTCGAAGCCAAGCCAACACACTTCTGGACATGCCTGCGGTGAGATTTAAGGGAAAAAGAGAAGATTAGTATATCGTCTAGGTAGACGATGACAAACAGATCTAGAAAGTCTCGTAAAACGTCATTGATGAAATACTGGAATGTAGCAGGGGCATTACACAATCCGAAGGGCATCACCAAGTATTCAAAATGCCCATAGCGGGTACGAAAAGCAGTCTTCCATTCGTCTCCGTCCCTGATACGGACCAAATTGTAGGCTCCGCGGAGGTCAAGCTTAGTGAACACAGTGGCAGTTCCAAGTCTTTGGAGCAATTCTGGTACCAGGGGCAGAGGATAGCGATTCTTTACTGTAATCTTATTTAATTCACGGTAGTCCACGCATGGTCGAAGGGTATGATCCTTTTTCTGTACAAAGAAGATGCTCACGCCCGCTGGGGATGTGGACGGGCGAATGAAGCCTTTCTTTAAGTTTTCATTGATATAATCCTTTAATGCCCCTTGTTCTACCTCTGTCAGGGGAAAATCCTTCTGAACGGGATCTCTGCTCCAGGAAGCAGCTCGATAGGGCAGTCATAGGCCCGGTGGGGAGGCAAGGCCTCTGTCCCCTGTTTACTAAACACATCTAGAAAGTCATGGTAAGCTTCTGGGATACAAAGAAACAACAAAGGCGCCTCTAAGTGCAGAAGATTAACAATTTTAATGCCCCAAAAAGGGTTAAAAACACTTACAGAATGGAAGTGGTAATCAGGCACATCATAATTTAAGCTGCATTGGAAGGGGTCGCGGTCAGAGGAAGCCTTCAGATGGGATGGATGTGGTCACTGAACACAGCGGTGTAGGACACAGGAAGCCGCTGTGAGGCCGGCGTCATCAGCTGGAAAGACGGCGAACCCGGAAGTGATGTCATCCACTGGGCGGCTCGATAACCAGCCTGAACCGCAAACAAACAGCCTGGGCGAGGATGTGATGTCATCAATAAGGGACGCGTTTCGGAACCATCAATCGTTCCTTTTTCAACCTATGGCCATACTGATGACTAAGAGGAATATATATACACACACCCACTAGCATATATTTTATATATTTTTCCTTTTTCTTTTATCCCGTTTTATAATGTTTTGTATAATGTCTTTAAGAATGCTGTTGCAGGTATCCACTTGTTCCCTTTCATTCATATGCACAAAACGAACTCATCACAATTAAATAAATATTCCTTTGCTGCCCCCGCCCTCCGGCCAATCCACTGCTAGTGGGTGTGTGTATATATATTCCTCTTAGTCATCAGTATGGCCATAGGTTGAAAAAGAAACGATTGATGGTTCCGAAACGCGTCCCTTATTGATGACATCACATCCTCGCCCAGGCTGTTTGTTTGCGGTTCAGGCTGGTTATCGAGCCGCCCAGTGGATGACATCACTTTCGGGTTCGCCGTCTTTCCAGCTGATGACGCCGGCCTCACAGCGGCTTCCTGTGTCCTACACCGCTGTGTTCAGTGACCACATCCATCCCATCTGAAGGCTTCCTCTGACCGCGACCTCTTCCAATGCAGCTTAAATTATGATGTGCCTGATTACCACTTCCATTCTGTAAGTGTTTTTAACCCTTTTTGGGGCATTAAAATTGTTAATCTTCTGCACTTAGAGGCGCCTTTGTTGTTTCTTTGTGTCATTATAGAGCCTGCTTCAGTCTTTTAAAGTTGCAGCCCTTTTTGCTGAAGATCATCCCACCATCCTTACCAACACCTTTCTCTTCATTTTGGACTGCCTATTTTTAATAGAGACACTTTCTGGATCACGTTAGTCCTGTGCGCCCTATAAACTTTTTTTATTAAGCTTCTGGGATAGACTGATGTAGGCTGGTATCTGTGTCTAGGCATAGCAAGGTAGTGGCCCTATGAGCGTCTTGAGATCCGCAGAACTGCTGACAATAGGAAGAAGAAAAGGTAACCTCTCCTGTGGCCCAGTTAATGTCAGGATTGTGCGCTTGTAACCAAGGCATGCCGAGGATTATGGAGAACAGAGGTGAAGCAATGATGTCCATGCGTAGCAACTCTTGATGAGAGTTAGATATGGTAACAGGTATTGGGGCAGTCTCTTGAGTGACAGGTCTGGATTTGATGGCGTTCCCATCAGCCAGATGGATGGAGAGTCCATGGGCCTTTGGCAACAGGGGAATCTGATGTCTTGCAGCAAAAGAGGAATCCATGAAACAGCTGCAAGCTCCGGAGTCAATAATGGCGGTTATTTGCAGAGTCTTTCCTTGGAGCTGCAATGAGACAGAGAGGGCGAGGTGAGATGTGCTCTTGGCCAGAGGAACAACATAGTCAGTAGACAGGGAGAGACACTTACGGAGCTTAAGAGGGCAGTTCCTGGTGTAGTGTCCAGGTTCCCTGCAGTACAGGCGCAGATTATTCATCTGACGACCTTGACGCTCCTCCTGGGTGAGAGAAGGCCAAAGGACCCCCAACTGCATAGGTTCAGGCGTATGAAACGTGGAGGTAGGTGGCGCTGGTGAAGTATGATTTGGAATCTTGGGAAGCATCCAGGTTGGGCGTGAAAGTCCCGTAGCTCTTTCCGCCCTACGTTCCCTTAAGCGTTGATCGATCTGAATGGCCAAATCGTTCAAAGCATTCAGAGTCTGTGGTATACCGACTCTGGCTAACTCATCTTTCAAAGGATCAGAAAGTCCCATACGGAACTGGTAGCGGAGGGCCGCATCATTGTGTCTGCGCTCCACCGTCTGAACTCAGCCACATAATCCTCTGCTGCCCTGCATCCCTGCTGAAGGGTACGCAGTGCAGTTTCCACAGCCACTGAGAGCTGGGGGTCTTCATATAACTGGGCCAATGCGTCGAAGAAGGTGGTGAGGTTGGTCAGAGATGCATCCTTTTGTTCCAGGAGATGATGGGCCCAGGTTTGGGGATCGCCTGTAAGCAAGGAAATCATGAAGCCCACCTTGGTGGCCTCCAGGGAAAAGGTGCGTGGTTGGAGGGCAAAAAATAGTTCACAGGAATTGCGAAAGGCCCTGAATTTATGTCGATCTCCGGAGAATCTTTTAGGTGTCGGAACTCTAGGTTCTGGAGGAAGCATCACCACAGTTGGAGAAGGGCCAGCTGAAGAAGCTGAAGCAGGAGGGACTCCCTGGACCCCGGTAGGGTTAGACAAGGTTAATACCCGTTCTTCCAGCCGGGTGTACCCTTGCTGCAGATTCTTGACTGCTTCAGTCAATCCTGCCAGGTGTGCGCATAGTTCCTCCATGGGAGAGGTTCTCTGCTCAGGCTCAGACATGGCTGTCTGCTACTGTCACGTACCTGGTAGGTTTTGAGCCCGAAGTGCTGGACTGGAACCAGGAACAACAGCAGGTAGCAGGCTGGATACTGGAATGCTGGACTGGAACCACGAACAACAGCAGGTAGCAGGCTGGATACTGGAATGCTGGACCGGAACCAGGAACAGCAGCAGGTAGCAGGCAGGTATTAGGGATCAGGCAGAAGGATAGTCAGACAGGCCGGTGGTTGATATCAGGCAGACAGTAAGGTACCAGGGATCAAACAGGAGAATGGTCTAAGCAAGCTGGGGCTCAGATGCAGGCAGATAGCTGGATGGTCAAAACAGGTAGCTGGGTCAAGTAACAGGAAGTCTCAGATCAGATCAGGTTTTGGCACACAGAACGCTGTAGAGCAGACAGCGGGGACTGAGTATGACAGGCAGGTTTAAATAGCCCACCTGGCGCCAACAAGGATGCGCGCGCACGCGCCCGTGTGCGCGTGCGTGGTGGCGCCCGCGGCCGTGCACCAGTGAGCCTGGGACACCGATTACTGGCAGGATCTTCCTGACAGTCCGACTGGGGTTCATAATCTCCCTCTTGTCTGATGAACCACAATCCTGGGCTCATAACCTCCTAGAATGAAAGGATGAGGTGTTGAACACAGTTACCATGTTTTTTGAAGCCATGGCTACTTTATATGATGACCCGCAGAAAACTGCCACCACAGAGTCTGCCCTTCACTCCCTATTGCAGGGAAGACAACCAATAGAGGATTACATCCGGGAGTTCCATAGATGGGCAGCCAATACCGGATGGAATGACGCAGGTTTGAAGTACCAATTCCGTATAGGCCTCTCTGAAGCCATAAAGGATGAACTTGCCAGATCTGCAGCTCCCACCACGCTAGAGGCTCTTATCCAAGCTTCCATCCAGCTGGATAGGCGCCTGCGGGAGCGATGCTCTGAGCGCTCTCAGACCTTTCGGCCAACCTGGGTACTGCCCAAGGTCCCGGCTCCAACAGTTCCTGCCGCTACTCCTCAGAATTCCTCCAATATAGAACCAAGGCAGATTGGTCTGCTCCGACCCACTCTAACCCTCAGAAGAAAGAAAACGCAGGCGACAGAGCAAGCTTTGTATTAACTGTGGAGCGTCAGGCCACTTCCTACGCAACCATTCGGTTCGGCCAAGTAAGTCCAGGCACTTGTACCCTTCATACCTTCAGCTATCTGGGACTCCATCTGCTCACATTATTCTCCCCATATCTCTGCAGGTGGCTGGAAGGGACATCAAACTGCGGGAAATCATTGACTCTGGAGCTTGCAGCTGCTTCCTGGACATCAACCTGGCTAAAGACCTGCACATTCTTCTGACTCTGAAAGATCGAAAACTAGATATACACCTAGCTGATGGCATGCCACCCAGTTCAGGACCTATTACACAGGAAATGTACAGGCGTGTAGATACAAAGATATTTAAAAATATGCGGCCGGCTGCAGTACACACGCCCATGCAAACAAACAACGGGACGTGTCGCGCAGTGACGTCAGCACGTCGCCCCTTACGATGCGTTTCGTCACTAATCTGACGTCATCCTGGGTGCCCGGCCGCATATTTTTAAATATCTTTGTATCTATATGCCTTGTTGGCGTTTGTGGAGGATTCGTCCAGCTACATTCCGGATCAGACGCTCCCGTTGATGCGGTGATTAGGTGTCGGAACACTATTGAGGAAAAGGCCCTGGCTGGGTGTTAGCCACAGGCATTTCTAGCCTGTGCAGCTGGTAAGCTCACATCCTTTTACGGTGATGGATTTATGGTATCTGTCAAGCAAAAGTCACATGAATTTCATTGAGCTGTTCACAAGCTGATGCACCTTTTGCAAAGGAATCCTTGTTTGGAATTTTGATTTTTTTTTTCATTGAATCACCAACAGGGTCACTAACTTCTTAGTTGGGACTGTGTTTGAACTATCTATTCATCACTTATCATAAGTTGTAAGGGGTTAAGGTTCACTTGCACATTAGTTAGAGCGCAACTATATTTTGTATACACCATCAACAATAGGTACCCTCTTCCCCTCGTCCCGGAGTTGTTCCAGAGGTTCCAAGCAACCCGGGTATTTAGGAAACTGGACTTGAGGGGGACATATAAGCTGGTGCGGGACGAGTGGAAATGGCCTTCAGAACCGCGTTGGCCACTTTGAATACCTTGTGATGCCCTTTGCACTATGCAACGCCCCCGCAACATTTTAACACCTGATCAATGATATCTTCCAAGAGTACCTTGCTTATTTCTGATCGTCTATCTGGAAGATATCCTGATCTTCTCTGCCTCTCTCAAACTCCACAGAGACCATGTCAAGAAGGTACTGAATACCCTCCGCAGGCACGGTTTGTACGCCAAAGCAGAGAAGTGCGATTTTGAAAAACAATCCATTCTATTCTTGGAGCTCATAATCTCCGTTGAAGGGATTTCCATGGATCCCCAGAAAGTCTCAGCAATCCTAGACTGGCCTGCACCTTCAGACAGAAAGGGTGTCCAAAGATTTGTAGGCTTTACCAACTTCTAGTCGGCCTTCTGGGCCTTTATAAGGAAGTCAGCCCTTGGCTGAAGTGCTGTTTGATCTCAGCTGTTACCAACGTTCCTGTGTTTCCTGTTTCCTGTGATCCTTGTTTATCGACCCGGCTTGTTCCAGACCTGTCTTCTACCTGCCTCCTGACCTTGACTTTGGCTTGTAAAACGGATCTCCTTGGCCTGCTACCTGTCTTGACCTCGGCTCCCACCTAACCTCGTCTCCTCTGCTATCCACCTGGCACCGAGGCTAAGGGGGACCTTTTTCATATCCAGTAATTACAGGAGCCGGGACAAGCTCCCTTCCAGACCGGAACTCATAGCAGTGGACATTGAGGATTTACACCCCTTCTGAGAGCCTGAGCGGCTCACACATGGGTCCTTTGGCTCGTGATGTATTTAAAATATAGCTGTACTGCACCACACTGCAAATGCACCACATGAAAAATGTCAAGATGTGAATTTAGCTTAAAGTGGAACTACACTTTATCTGAGCTCCACAAACCAAAAATTCTATTCAATTCATTTTTAATATTCAAAGCAAACTCTCCCAGCCATCCATGTCTCTATGCTTTATTTTAAAAACACTTTGAAAAACACCCCCCTAGCATTTCCAGCCGTGGCCATCTTGAGTAAGGGCAGATGATTCATGTAGCATTTACTTCCTGTGATCTACCTGCTCTTAGATCAGGCATGCAAGCAGAAGAGGGTATGTTTAGCTGAGAAAGCTCCTCCTCCTCTCATGAAGAATCCTGGGATGTAAGACATAATTTGCCTTTCGGCTTCAAGCCCGGTTCCCTACTGCGCATGCGCGAAGCACGCTGCGCATTCCAATTGGTCCGGTGGCGAAGAAAGGAGGAGGGGGCCAGACTAATAAAGTACCTCGCCGTGGCGAGGTCCGACAGAAGTGGGGACAGGGTACCTGCCAAAAACAGGTCCCCCCCCCCGAAAGGTGCCAAATGGTGCACCTGAGGCCGGGGAGGAGACAAATAAGCGGGAGTTCCACTTTTGGGTGGCACTCCGCTTTAATATAAAAATTGTGAAATACCTTTTCTCAACAGCACTACCCTGTTTCCCCGAAAATAAGACCTAGCGTGATTGTCGGTGACGGCTGCAATATAAGCCCTACCCCCCAAATAAGCCCTAGTTAAAGTCCTTGTAGGTCTTATTTTCTGGGTAGGGCTTATTTTCGGGGAAACAGGGTAGGGATTATTTGGGGGGTAGGGCTTATATTGCAGCCATCACCGACAATCACGCTAGGTCTTATTTTCGGGGAAACAGGGTATATAGCAGTCTTGTGACTTCTATCAGTGTCTGGTTAAAGCTTGTAGAAGGAGTTTTCATTCTACTCTGACTGTCCTATGAGGCTGCAGGACAGTGCTGATTGGCCCTGTACCGATCACATGCACCCTACCAAGAAAGAAAAAGTAAGTCTCTAGCAATACACACCAAACAGAGCATGTGCAGAGTGCCCCCAAGGCTCTGTACTATCAGGAGATGGATTGGGGAAAGTAAAACAAGGGGGGGGGGATCAGAGAAGACAGGATCAAACTGCCTTTTTACACAATGAGCAGGATTAACCCTTTAGGTTCCACAGTGAGTATAAAAAGCATGCTTTACTGCATATACAGACTGATTTTACTGTTGTGGTTTTAGTAACACTTTCATTTCTATAAATAAGGGTACTGTATATTTATAAAGTGGCAAATGGACAGTTTGCTAATCCCTTTCCACTTCCCAGCTACTAGACACCCATCGACCAATTCATTGTGTTTTTTTAAAGATCACTAGCCCTTCAACACACTTTTCTAACTATGCAGAGAATATATTTATGTTGATTCAAGTTTTCAGATCACATTATGCCTTTTGCTTTTTTTTTATAGATATAATGGACTGAATCTGTGAGAGATGAGTAAAATTAAAGAGTTATCCATTGAGTTACTTTCAGAATGGAATCTTATTGGCCAGGGGCACTTTGGAGATGTTTTCAAAGTGAAGCACACAGAACTCATGATACCCGTAGCAGTGAAAAAACTTAAGGGGTAAGTATCGCCTATACAGTTTTTTGGCTGGCTGGCTGGTAAGTTAGTTTCATAGATAAAATCATTAGTGTTTTTGCTTTTTACACTGTGATCTTGACAACGTTGTAACGTAATGTATGAAAACGTTACCTGGTGTAGGTTCCAGAGAATAGTACCAGAGAACACACAGGACTCAGAACAGATCCACCTGTAGCAAGGTCTCCGACCTCCTTCAGTCCAATGAGAACCTCCAGGGCCAGAGATACCTGACATCCTTCTGTATGTGGTGGGTTGTAAGGCATAGTGGGTGTAATGCATATTTTGATTGGTCGACAGACACTTCTTGAATGCAAAGAGATTTTTATTTCTCTTGAATAGAACTTTGGGAGAGAGGGTTAGGGCCAGGACACCCTTAGGTAATTGCAATGTTAATTGGCAGACTCTGAGATTTCAACAGGAATACAGCCATGCAGGGAAAGGCATCCAGCAAGACTCTACATCTGCATGTGTAGGAATGCTGTCTCCGATGGCAACAGTCTTTAACAGTTTCTAACACAAGGTGTAACAGTGCCTTTGCTTCCACTACAATCACTTCTTGTAGTTCTTCAGCTCACTGAGCTCCCAGTCTGTCTCACTAGATTGGAGGATTCAGTGGCAGTGAATCATCTAATCTTCACTGTAGTATCTTCCTCAAGCGTCACCCCCGCTTCTCTGCTGGGTCCTTAGCTTGGCACTCAAGATACCTCTCAAGCTTCACCCCCGCTGGCCTGCTCGGTCCCTGGCTTGACACACAAGGCTGCTCTGCAAGCGTCACCTTCGCTGGCTGGGTCCCTGGCTTGATACCCGCTGAAGTTTTCAGATTCTTCAACGTCCCGGTTGTTGAGAATTCTGCTCCTGTACTTGCTTCAGCTACTCATTGTAGTCCCTGGTAAAAAGGTGGTTGGTCCCTTAGTGGCGACAGCTTCCCCTCTACCTCCGACCACGATAGGTTCTCCGAATCGTCACTTCTGGTTGGACTGCAAGCCGCAATCCCATCCCTGCGCTGCTCTCTTGCTTCTAGATAGGCCCTCAGACAGCCTAGCAGCCAGATGTGCCCGGGATAGGCCCAAACTCTGGCCTAGCAGCCCGGGCAATATGACACACATCCACCCAGACAGCCGTCCAGGTGGCACAGAACAGTGATCACCTGACTTCACCCAAATATTAAAGTTCTCCCAGCAGGCCAAGGGATTTTAGAAAACCCCTGCCCATTGGCTGGGATACCCCATATACCCATAATCTGACCTTGCATTGCCCTTCTCGTATCTAATGCCCACGAGTACCCAGCCACCTAGCGGCAAAAGAGAGAAGTGCATCAATTACAGACTCATGCCGTGTACAGAGGATCGGATTTTCCGACAACAAAAACTGTGTATTTTTTTCCAACGGATGTTGGCTCAAACTTGTCTTGCACACGGTCGCAAAATGTTGTTGGAAATTCCAAATCGCCAAGAACGCGCTGATGTACAACACGTACGACAAGCCGAGAAAAATGAAGTTAAATAGCTAGTTTGGCTCTTCTGTTTAATTCAGAGCATGCGTGGAATTTTGTGCATCGTAATTGTCTACAGACGCTCGGAATTGATGACAACGGATTTTGTTGTCGAAAAATTTGAGATCCAGCTCTCAAACATCTGTTGTCGGAAATTCCGACAGCAAATGTCCAATGGAGCCTACACACAGTAGGAATTTCCGACAACAAGCTCACATCGAACATTTGTTGTCGGAAATTCCGATCGTGTGTACGCGGCATTAGAGTGAAATCAACTGATTCCAAACAATGGGCCATGGTAGCTATACCTGGCAGGTAAATTTAGGAGCAACCCTGCCTAAACACCAGGGTGCTACACACCACTCCAACCAAACAAAACCACCATGTGGAACATCCGTAAAATATTTGAATTACTGTAATAAACATAGACATAACTGGGTAGCCACACACCCATGCTTTTTTGTATTCTTAACATAATCTTATTGTGCCAGTTTTACTAAATCTCTATGTGATTACTTTGCTGTGTAAAGGGCTACACTTTAAATGAATCAATCAATAAAAAACATGTTTGAAACCAAATACAGCAACAAAATGGAGACCAATACAAACAATGCCTTTTGGTGGCTTTGGCACATCACTGGAATGAAATATGATTAAAATTAAAGTGTATCTAAACGCAAGATAAAAATGTAATACATTGCAGGTTACCAGTCCTGACTTAGATGAAGTGGTTGCATTTGTTTTCTTTTTTTCCGGGCTTTTTTTCCCTATATTTTCATCTGGTGATCTTGTCAGGAACAAAAACTCTGGCTTATGGTGGCAACACTCACTGTACTGTATTTGCATTTTTAATTGAGTTCAATTAATAGAAAAAATGAAAAAAAAATATTGTTGGCTTTACATACACTTTAACTATTTGAAACATTAGGTGATTATAAGACTTCAAACCCAGCAAAAAGAGCTCAGCCATTTTCACTAAAAGTAGACTTATATCCAATTCAATTACATATTCCTAGCTGCTTCCTTTCCTTCCTTCTTATACAAATGCAGTAAAAAAAACTTTTTTCATGTTCACTTCTACAAATGCTCACCTACAGTAGGTCAGGATGACATATCTGGCCACCACTGTCTCCTAGGATGTCACACACATTCTAGGAGGCCGTGCACCAGATTCCACAAATGCGCAGACAAGCTGTGGGTCTATAGGACCTGGCAGAGAGAGTGTGTGCACATGTGCTGGATCTTATTTCAAGGGAGCATAGCAAGTGGAACTTCACATGTAAGAAAGTAACCCTGGATTCCTTGGACTAGTAAGTATGTTTTATTTTATTTTACATACAGGGACAAGTATTAGGAATTTCATGTTTTATTTAGGATCAGTAGGCAAAAGTTTCTCTTTAAGATCTAATATACAAAATAACCACCACACAATTTTAAAAAAGCCCTCTATTTGCGACTGCTGCATATCTAGTAATACCTAAAGCCTCGTACACACGATTGGATTTTCGGCAGGGCAAATTATGAATTGGCGAAATGCACCGCCCAATTCACTTCTTCTTTAATGGGATAATAATGAAGCTGCTTTGCTGGTGATACTGATGGAGTTATGGCAAACGTATTTGAAAATTCTTTTTTTTTCTAGTGATAACAAGAATAAGAATAATATGCTTGTTTTTTTTTGGCCAAGTTATCACAACACTATTATCCCATTATCCCAGTAGTTTTTAAGATCAAAGATACAACTATGTTGGTGCCCCTTGTTAATTTTACACTGTATTTTTGAAAATGTACTGGCCTACTCCCAAACTGTCATTTGAAGTAAAACACATAGCCAAGTATTATTCTACACAATTTTTTTTATTGTGCATTAAAAAAAGAAAACAAATAAAATTAGACATGCTATCTGCCAATAGAACTTAACCAAAAAGTGCATTTTATGCATCCAAAAATATAGAAAATATAACACATGCATGTGTCCTGCTTCTTAATATAGGGGGTCAACAATGCCAAGAGTTGGTGAAAGCAGGGGTTCGTCATCCGGAGAGAATTCCAAAAATCATCCGGATTATTCTCCTGGAGCTCCCACAGCAAAGGCATATGACAGAATTGGTTACGATTAAGCAACCAATTTTTGGTCCAAGAAATCCTCCTCCTCCTGTTCCTGGACTTGGGTCAAAGCAATAACTCCATGGCCAATAATAGCACGTTCTCTCCTCCGATTCTCTGCAACATGGCTGGTTGACGAACGGCTGTTCAGAAACAAACTGAAGAGCGTGAAATCAAAAGCACAAATCAATACTCACCAAACTTCTACTAACACAAAATTAGCAGAAGGAGCCCAAAGGGTGGCGCTTGACAATTGAGCTTCCTCTTTATCGGCTCATAGTACGTCTAGTATGTCACTACATTCGTGTTTGTTGTCGGCAATTGTGTACCATTTGTATGCAAGACAAGTTCCCGGCACACGCCCTTCTGACAAAAGTCTGTGTTCAATCTCAATTTTATTGGAAAATTATTATACAAATAGACAAATATGCATACATTAATGGCATAATCATACCAGTCAATTTACAAATACATTATACAAGCTTACATAACAAAAAAATAAATAAACACAACAACAAAACAAAACAAAAAACATGGGGGAAAATGATGACAACACATAAAGATCATGTTTTGAAAGATTATTATGTCTTATTTAGATTCTGCTTAAATTCCAATAAATCATTCTAATTTCCTGATGACTCCCTATAAATCCTCCAGGGGGCCCATACCTGACGGCATTTTTCATATGTATCTAATTTGTGTGCCAGGAGGGTCTCCATCCTCTCAATGTAATCCATTCCCATTATCCATTCCTTCACTGATGGCGATTGTATTGATCACCAATGTCGCGGGATAACCAATCTTGCCGCTGTTAACCAGTGTCTAAGTAGACCCTTTTTAATATTTTTATAGTAGCCTGGGAGAATTGATAGCAGAGTAATTTGTGGTGGGGACTAGCTCTCCTGTAACTGTAGTATGCACCTGCATGATCCTGTCCCAAAAATTATGAATTTGGGGGCATTCCCACCAAATGTGTATCAACGAACCTTTAGCAGAATGACACCGCCAACATATGTTAGATGCATCTGGGTATATACGCTGCAGAGATGCTGGACATCGATACCAACGAGAAACAAGCTTATAGCTTGTTTCTTGGGCTTTAGTTGTCAGTGACAAGCAATGTTTGAGAATAAAATGATTTCTCCCACTCTTCAGCTCCAATTTGAACATTAAGATCGTATGCCCATTTATTTGTAAATTCTGGGGGCTCAGGATGGTTTTTTGCAATAGGAATCTCATATATTGCTGATAGAACATGTTTTGGTTTAGTACTTTGTAACAGAATAGACTCAAACAAATTTGATCTCTATCAAAAGATTGGTTTAAGGGAGTAGAGGACAGGAATGACATTACTTCCTGATATTCCAACCATTGCATAAGTGAGGGCTGTTGTGTAGAAATTTAATTCATTATGGATGGAAGTTTGCCCCGACAAAGAATCTGGCTCACTCTTCGGTGAGACTCCTTATTCCATATTAAAAACTGTAACCGATCTACTGCAGGTGGAAATTGAGGATTGTCAAATAAGGGTGTCATGGGTCCTACTTGCAAAGAAAGCCCTAACCGCAAAATCATTTTATACCAAATGCTCAATAAATGAGATGTAAGAAAAGGTAAAGAAGAGAGCATGTCCTGTTGAGTACCACGGGAAGATAGGTTTAACCAAGGAAGTGCCTGAAGATCAAACTGATTCAACCCCTCTTCTATTGATACCCATTGTTTGGTATCTGAATGGTGAAACCTGTTCACATCTAGTCAGAACTGCCGCAACATAGTGATAATATAGATCTGGTACACCCACTCCTCCTTTCACTTTTGGTAATGGTAAAGTTTTCCTATTTAATCTAGGTCTCTAGTGCCCCCATATAAACTTTGCAAAAGCAGATTGTAGAATCGAAAAAAAAGATCTAGGAACAGTTACAGGGATAATTTGAAAAAGGTACAGAAAGCGGGGTATTATGTCCATTTTCAGTGTGTTAATCCTCCCGAACCACGAAAACCACGACTATGGATTAGAATCATATTTTTTAAGATCTTGAAGAGTATGTTGCATAAGAGGGATATAATTTGTCAAATATAAATGGGTCAGATCTGAAGGAATATTACTTCCTAAATATTTTGGTGTAGATGAGCAGAATCTAAACAAAAAATTATTCTTCATTGTTGTCCCTTGGTGTGATGAAAGTGACACATTAAGAATTTCTGATTTTGATACATTTACCTTAAAATTACTCAGCACTCCAAAACGCTGAAATTCAGATAAAATAAAAGTCATATGCCGCGTACACATGGTCAGAATTTCCGACAACAAATGTTCGATGTGAGCTTGTCGTCGGAAATTCCGACCGTGTGTGGGCTTCATCGGACATTTGCAACAAAATCCATTGTCGGAAATTCCGATCGTGTGTACACAATACCAGCGCACAAAATTCCATGCATGCTCAGACTCAAGCAGAAGACCCGCACTGGCTATTGAACTTCATTTTTCTCGGCTCGTCATACGTGTTGTACGTCACCACGTTCTTGACGTTCAGAATTTCCGACAACATTTGTGTGACCATGTGTATGCAAGACAAGTTTGAGCCAACATCCGTCGGAAATAAATCCACGGTTTTGTTGTCGGAATGTCCGATCATGTGTACGCGGCAATAGAGATATGTGGGTTGGTAACATAGAGTAACAGATCATCAGCGAACAGGGAAAGTTTTATTTCCGGCTGATATAGCTTTATGCCAGTGATAGAAAGATTCTGTCTGATTGCTATTGCTAAATGCCCCATTACTAGAACATAAAGCAAAGGAGACAGAGGGCATCCCTGGCGAGTACCATTTTGTATAGAAAAACTTGTAGTCAATGATCCATTAATCCTTATTCTAGCCTTGGGTTTAGAATATAGATCTTATGAAGCAAGTTTGGGCCCATACCTATTTGTCTTAAGGAATGCTAGAGGAGAGGGGCGTGGCTTGATGGTGGAGCGAGCGGTCGCATAGTCACAGCGCTCCGGCTCTCAACAACCATCCTACAGGCATCCTGAGTCCTATCTCCTCGCCGAAGGTCTCAATTTGTTCCCCACGGCAGTGGGCACGAAGCAGGCTGGCTACCATGGTGAAATACGGGCCGGCTTGGCCCCCATCCACGTCGGACCGTCTGGCGGGATTCCGGAGGCAAGATGGCGCCGGGACACAAACATCTCAGGCAACCATGCTGCAGGCGAATATGTCTGATGACCGGAGCTCTGCTAGTGGGGTGAGTGCCTCTACTCCTGCTATCTTCCGTACACAGTCTGTCTCCCAGATATCACAAGACCCCCAGACAGCCCAAGACCCCCAGCAATTCACAGATGATGATGGAGAGCTAAATCCCCCTGCTGAACCAACCCTAGCCACTATTATGCTGGCTATACAAGATTGTAAGGCCTCCCTCACTACTCAAATAGCCTCCATAAGAATGGATTTCTCACTCCTCAAACAGGATGTCCAAAACCTGCGTGACAGAGCTGGGGATATGGAGGAACGTATTAGCTCCGTGGAGGACACTATGCACCCCCTAACTGTTAAAGTGAGAGATAATACTGGGGAACTAGCAGCTCTTCGCGCCAAAATCGACGATTTGGAAAATCGTTCTAGAAGGAACAATTTACGTTTTGTTGGATTCCCTGAACGCGCGGAGGGCTCTCACCCTGAAAAATTCCTGTACTCCTGGCTGCGGGATATTTTTGGCACTGACGCGCCATCATTTTCATACGTGATTGAGAGAGCACACCGCACACCCCCACGTCCTCCTCCAGAGGGAGCACCTCCACGCTCAATCATTGCCCGCATCCTTAATTTCCAGGATAAAATGGCCATCTTACGAATAGCAAGAGAGAAAGGTCCGCTTAAATACAACGGCAACAGTATCTCTATTTATCCTGACTTCTCTGCTGAGGTGCAGCGCCAGCGCATATCATTCTCAGCAGTGAAGAGTCGTTTACGTGAGGAAGGATTGAAATATGCCATGCTGTTCCCTGCCAAGCTCCGCATCATATTCGATGGTAAAGCTCACTTTTACTCCAACCCTAAAGAGGCTATGGCTTGGCTAAATGATCGCTATGGGCCCGCAGGCAGGCGCAGAGGACACTGACAGCTTCCCCTGTGTAATGTTCCCCTTGGCTGAACTCTTCCTGGATGACACCATGCAGTCCCCTATTCACCATAGGCCTGCGTCAGCATATGGGACTACTCACCTATACCTGAGGTCTTGTAATGAAAGGAAAAAGAGAGAGAAGAAGGAAGAAAGATCTATAATCCTACAACGGTCCTTGGCATTTTCGCTTGATCCGGCATTTCAACTTCCTTTTTCTTCCATTTACTAGTGTGAAGGACTGTTCCTGAATCAGGACATAACTTTACTTTTTTTTTTTTCAATATCAGTTGGGAGCCACACTGATCTCCACGTTACCTCCCCACCGGATAGTGGTGTGACCACGGAATAGTTAGACCCTCAATAACACTTTCTTCCCCCCTTTTTACGGGGTAGAAGGGGTCTGTTTGGGTTTTGGGATCCAAGGCTCGCTAAGTTGGGGATGGCCGAGCGGGGCGGGGGTTACGGGTTTTTCAAACACGGTTTGCACCCTTTTGTGCTCTTTGGTACTTTTTCTTATTTTTTTTTCTCTTTTTTTCTCTTTTTTACAATTTATATAGTTACTGCTCGGATCGACTTGTGGGCTTACTCGGGCCTGTATACTGACGATACAGGCTCGAGTAAACATAGATATTTGAAATGTGTTATACATATCATTGAATGCATGTGGCCTGGCGCGGCCTGTGAGGTACTAGATGAGTATGTGCATATGTATCCTTATGAACATGATATATTGTTTGGCATACAATGTCGAGGTCCCTAAAAATAGTATCATGGAATACTAGAGGTTTAAATGCCCCCCAGAAAAGAGCTCTCGTTTTCTCAGTCCTAAAGAAATGTCGCCCTCATGTAGTATGTCTACAGGAAACCCACCTAACTGACACGAAGGTGAGGGCCCTTAAGCGTCCATGGCTGGCTCGGGGTTATCATGCTACACACACAAATTACTCTAGAGGAGTCTCCATCTTAGTGGCAAAATCCCTCCCAGCAGAAACTTTACAAGTCAAGACAGATCCAAACGGGAGATATGTTGTGCTTACTCTACAAATCTCCTCAATAACGTTTACTATTGTTAACCTCTATATTCCTCCACCCTTTTCGGTGGAGGTATTATTGAAATTGTCATTGCACTTATTGGATAGACCCCCCGGACCTCTCCTCTACATCGGTGATTTTAATGCTGTACTAGACCCAGCCGTGGATCGCTTGGGGGGTGGGGGTAGACCCTTTCCCTCCCTTTTGAACTGGATGCAGGTTTATAACCTTACTGAACTATGGCGCTGGAAACATCCAGATGATAGTCAGTTCTCTTGTCATTCAGACTCATTTCACACCATGTCTCGAATTGATATGGCCTTTGCCCCAGCAGACACCCTCCCCTTTGTCGCTGCAACTTCCTATTTACCTAGGGGGGTTTCAGACCATGCGCCCCTTTCTGTGGACCTCACCATCCTTCCAGGATCTACCCCCTCCATTTGGAGGTTAAATTCTTATTGGCTGGAGGATGAGGTGGTACAGGGAACATGTAAACAAGGTATCAAGGAATTCTGGAGAGACAATGTAGGGACAGTGGATCCTTCTATAGAGTGGGAGGCCTTCAAGGCCTCATTGAGGGGCACCTTTATGTCCATCACTGGAGTCTTGAGAAAAAATAACCAACAACATACGGCAGAACTTGAAACTGCCATGGTACAAGCGGAGTCGGTATATACCTCTGATCCAACTCCAGACAAAAGAGAAACATGGCTATTGAAACGTAGGGAGTATGAAATACGTCTTTTAGACCTTACAAAAAAGAAATTGTTACACACGGCACAGAAATCATTTGAGCATGGCAACAAGGCCGGGCGCCTCTTAGCATATCTGACGAGGCCTGACCACCCCCCAGTATCTATCCCTCGTATTTATACTAAGACAGGCCAAATGAGTGAGGCCCCTGGGGATATTATGGAGACTTTTCTAAATTTCTACACAGAACTTTACACTTCTAGAGCTGAGTACACTGAGCCCCAGCTAAACGAATACCTCGCTGACATATCTCTCCCCTCCATTTCCACTGAGGAAAGGGAAATGTTAGACGCCCCCATCTCGGTTGAAGAAATTGCAGTAGCCATTACTCAAATGCCAGCCCACAAAACTCCTGGGCTAGATGGTTATCCCACTGAATGGTATTCACAATTCAAGGAATTACTGTGCCCATTTCTGCTACGCACATTTAATAAGGCTTTGGATGCTGGTATCCTTCCCCCCACCATGCGAGAGGCCTTGATCGTGCTCCTGCTGAAACCCCGCAAGGATCCACTTAAATGTGAATCATACCGCCCAATATCCCTCATAAATGTGGATGTTAAGATCCTAGCAAAAGTGCTTGCAAATCGCTTAAATACTGTAGTTACGTCCCTGGTTAATAGCGACCAAGGGGGTTTTATACCTGGACGGTCCACAAGAATGAATATCCGCAGACTATTCCAAAACTTGCAATACCCTCATGAATGTCCCCGTACCCGTGCCATTGTGTCGTTGGACACATGCAAAGCATTTGATAGTGTGGAGTGGCCATATCTCTTTCGTGTGTTGCAGGTGTACGGTTTCGGTCCTCGCGTGGTGGCATGGATTAGGCTGCTTTACACATCCCCCCAAGCCCGAGTGCGCGTTAATTCCTCCATCACTAAATCATTCTCCATTACCAGGGGCACGAGGCAAGGATGTCCTTTATCCCCGCTTCTATTCGCCTTGGCTATGGAGCCACTGGCGGCTAGGATACGTACATCCTCCTCCATCAAAGGCCTGCCTGTGGCTACCATTGAAGAGCGCATTTCGCTGTATGCAGATGACACTTTGGTGTATCTGGCAGACACTGGTGCGTCACTTCGGTCGCTACTGGCTGAGATTAATAGATTTGGGGATTTTTCTGGATTCCGGGTGAACTGGGACAAGTCCAGCCTATTCCCCTTGGATTCAGGGGCGGTCTCCCAGATTCACCCGGACTCCAACCTACAGGTAGTGACTTCCTTTCGATACCTTGGGGTGTTGGTACAGTCGCCCCTGTCCACTTACATTACTAATAACTTAGACCCCATACTGAATAGATTACAGGAACAAACTAAACAGTGGATGGACTTACCCCTGGATCTCATGGGAAGAGCAAACCTCCTTAAAATGATCTACTTACCAAAACTACTATATGTACTAGCTAACTCCCCTTGCAAAATCCCCAGATCTGTTTTTAAAAGGATAGATGCGATCTGTACAACGTTCCTGTGGAGTGGGGGGACCCCCAGGGTGGCACTGGAGACGTTGCGGCTGCCGTCACATATGGCGGGGTTGGCGTTTCCAAACTTTTTTCTTTATTACTTAGCATCACAGTTAGTGCATGTGCATGATTGGCTATGCCCGGTCTCGGCAAACGCATGTACTACCACCGAGGGAGCCATTGCGTCTTCCATGGAAACACTACATAACATCGTTTATAGAGGTGGGGTTCCAAGTCGACCGGGCACCTCCATGCTAGCAACTTCTTTTTTACTTTTTCGATATATCACTACAAAAATATGTAAATCTTCCTGGTCCACATCTCCAAACAATCCCCTGTGGTTTAACCCTACTCTGCAGGAACTACACTCATTGCCGGACACTCAGAGATGGTACTCTAAGGGAATAAAATACTTATGTCATCTGTATGATGCCCAGGGGTTTAAAACCTTTCAACAACTGAGACTGGACTTCGACTTACCACGCTCCTATTTACTTTACTACTATCAACTTAGGCATGCTATACGAGCTCAGTTTGGCTCCTTGAAGAATCCCATTAATTTGCCCCCGCTAGAGAAACTACTAAGACAACCAGACCCCAATAAGCTTATTTCAACCTACTATGAGGCCCTAATGACGGACGTTAACCCCCGATTTAGTAAAGCACAGGACAAATGGGCATCTATGAACATCTCATTTACTGAGGAAGACTGGACTGAATTTAGAGACACATATAAAGCGACAGTCATCTCATCTAGAGATAGAGTTATACAGATTAAATTTTTTCACCACTCTCATCTTACCCCGGCCAGATTACACAAAATGGGACTGAAGACCTCTGATGAGTGCTTCCGCGGTTGCGGAGGGAGTGCAGATTTTATGCACTGCTTCTGGAACTGCCCGGTGGTTCAGGACTTCTGGGTGGAAGTGGGCTCCTTTATTTCCTCAGCTCTAGGCCTTCCCAATATTATCCACCCAAAAAATGGTCTATTGGGGATTTTTGGAGACTTACAGATATCCACACAGGCCAAAAGACTACTGCGAATCCTATACTTTTATGTCAGAAAGACCATCCTGTTGTCATGGAAGGGTGTATCAACACCCTTGAAATCTCTATGGCTAAAACTGATCAATGATGTGATACCACTGTATAGACTCACTTTCGAACTAAGAAAACGGACAAAAACATTTCATAAGCTCTGGGACAGATGGCTTGCTAGCCCTCTGACCCTCACTTTGTAAGATATGTAGCTGGGGGGTTTACAGGTCGCGCCAGGATAATAATAATATATAATTTATGCAAACTATTGGTACAGTTATGTACAGACGAATTGCTTGTATGAGTTATTGCGTACAATATTCGCAGATGTACCAATGTCTATCTCTGTTTATATGAGCTACATGTTATTGCTGTTTACCAATGACTGACCGAGCATACTAAGTGGATGTTTGTTGTGCTTGTTTTGTACTATTGATTTATAAAATTAATAATAAAAATATCTTTAAAAAAAAAAAAAAGGAATGCTAGAGGAAAGGCTACCCGACCCCATCAAAAGCATTCTCAGCGTCAACCGAGAGAAGGCATGCTGGTATTTTATCATAGCATAGCCCATAAGCAAGAGCGTTTTTATCGTGTTATCACGTGTTTCTCTTCCTTGAACAAATCCAGTCTGGTCTTTGTGTACTAGACTCGGAATAAGAGATTGGAGACGTGACGCAATCAGTTTGGCGTAAATTTTCATGTCTACTCCGATTAAAGATATTGGACGATAGCTGGAACACAGCGTCAAGTCCTTATCAGGTTTAGGAATCAAAGTAATATGGGCTTCCAGTGTTTGAGTTGGAAATAGGTTAGTGGAGGGGATGGAATTAAATACCTGGAGCATAAATGGGGACAAATATTCTTTAAACGTTTTATAAAATTTTGGAGTGAATCCATCTGGGCCAGGGCTCTTACCTGATGGAATATCCAAAAAAACTCCCAATAATTCCTCACTTGAGAAAGGGTAGTCCAATAATTTCCTATAGTCAGCGTCTAATTTTGGAATAGCAGTTTCCTGTACATAGTCTTCAATAGAACGAGTATAAAATTCCATATCTTCTAGAAACGATGGTTGAGCCAGATTATAAAGAGCTGAAAAATATTCCCTGAATGTTTGTTGAAGAAATTGTGGGTCTGAGGTAGTTTCCCCCAAAAACTTCCTAATACTAGCAATACAAGTTTGGGGAGGACGGGGATGCAATATTCGTGCTAACTGTCACCCACATTTATTCCTATATCTGTAACTACTTAAGGCACACCTATGTTGATATGAACTGTGAGATGCTTCCAACAACTCTAATAACAATGCCCTAGTAGACGATATTTTAGCTAGAATTTCTGTAGATTGTGAGGCTTTATGTAGAGTTTCTAAGGAATGAAGCTTTAATAAAGTATTTTCAATAGCCACGGTTCTTTCTTTTTTGAGACGAGAACCATGTTGGATGTACAACCCTCGTAATACAGCTTTAAGAGCTTCCCATTTTAGTGGTAGTGCGGTTTCATTCTGTTCATGATCAGTGACAAAGTTGCCAATTGCCTCCACAATTGCTTTGTGACAAAGTGGGTCTGACATGAGCGTATCATTCAAACGCCAAGATCAACTTGTGCCCCGAGTCTGAGGGGGATATATTGATAAAAATAGCGGTGAATAGTCAGACCAAATAAACGATCCTATTTCCAAAGAAGGCTTCGACTCCAAAACCTTTGGGCCCAATAAAAAATAGTCTAGTCTACTATAGGAGTTATGGGCTGATGAAAAATATGTATAATTACGATCATTAGGATATAGGATCCGCCATAGATCAAGTAACCTATGATCAAACAATTGTTTTTTGAGAGCTCTCAATCGGGAGTGAGGAATACTGGAACACTGAGCAGAGGTGTCCAACTGGGGCTCTAAGGCTAAATTTAGATCTCCTCCTACAATGATGACAGCTTTTGCAAAATCCGCTAGGAGCCGAAGATAACGAGAAATTGTCGTAGTCTGAACATGATTCAGAATAAAAAAATTAGCAATTGTAAAAAGTTTATCCCACAACCGAAATTTAAGTAAAAATATCTACCATTAGAATCAGCTATATGTTCCAACTGCTGAACCGGTAAATTTTTATGAAAAGCGATGGAGACCCCTCTTGCCTTTGAGTTAGGCATAGTGTTATGAAACCACTGGGGAAAGTGTTTATTAGAACATACAGGAATGCCATCAGTACGAAAATGGGTCTCCTGAAGGAGTATGATGTCGGCCCTAGCTTTATGCAAACTATATAAGATCTGACCTCTTTTTGAACTATTATTAAGGCCTTTGACATATTTAAGTACACAATTTCAATAAAGATACCACAATAGAACTTGTTGCCATCTTTAAAAAAAAAAAAAAAAAAACACCTTACAAATAAAAAGTCTGGAGCTTTGCCTGCGAAAATCCGATCGTGTGTACGAGGCTACCAGACCGAATGGGTCGCTAGTTATAAAATTGTATGAAATAAAAATTGCTGAATATAAATAAAGAGAAGTTTTTATTTTTAAAAACATTATTAAAATAAAAAACATGGTCGCCACTTAGCTGCACGGATATATTCAAAATGATAAAGCATTCCATCTTGTTTCACTGCAAACTCCAAGAACCAGTCTATTGTTATATATTATAATATATATATATATATATATATATATATTATAGTTGATCAAATCTTATAAAACATATGATCCTGTAATAACCATCAGTCACATGAAGGATCCTGTAATGATTGAATCAAATTGCACTTGAAAGCAATGAATTAACCTGCAAATCTAATAATATAAAGTGACAGGAGTTTCACATCTATACATGTTGATACACAAATGATGTCAGCTGGATGTTTGTCAGACAATGTGTAAATACATCCCGGATAATGGTTTCTCCAGTACCCTCAGTGACTGTGAAAATGATAAATAGGCTCCTGGCAGAGGATGCACATCCACATTTTCAAGACCTATTTATAGTGTGACCTGTTTGTGGTACTGAATAAATGTGACTATATTATGCAGTCTCCTTATATAGAATAAAGATTTTTCCATCATTGAGGTTAGGGTTTATACACCATGCAGCTTATGCACAGTAGGTAAATTTACAATTGCACAAATGTATGCATGTCCTTAGAATAGCTTTTCTTGACAGTATTATCTGTAATGGACATACTTGGAGTGGAAGCCAATTATGAAGCTTCTTACCCATGGCAGTATGGTATAGAAATGTGGAAATGCAGGTTAATTTGTATAAAAAAAAAACCTGAGAAACCAGTGGTCCAGATAAGTAAGCAGCACATATCATTACAGTATCCATCCTTTTGATTCCATTATTTTACAACCATAAAGAAAAAATAATTTGAGTTGAAGCATTGCTTTAACTGGAATGTTGTATCTTCTAATTTAAAAGCACAATGACAATTTATTTGGAATGAATACTGAATTGGTTCATCTAAACCCAGATTCTCAGTGAAGCCCATTCATGATGATCAGATGCTCAGAGCTGTTTCCTGTTTTACCCAGACGAGTAAAGCAATAAAGGAGTCATTTAAACCCTTATGCACTAAATTATGCAGCATGCCAACCTCTGGTCTTTGTTGCAATCAAGGATTATTAAAACACAGTGGGGTTGATTTACTAAAACTAGAGAGTGCAGATAAGCTGATTGGCTACCATGCACAGCTTCATCAGATTTTGTGCTCTTCAGTTTTAGTAAATCAACCCCAGTATGTTATCACAATGTAGGTTCCGTTATTTGGACTTTAGTAGAGTCCAAATAAGGGCACATAACCCATGCCCCTCTGAATAAATGGAGGATACTGAAAGGAAATGGGTACAGGTCCAAAGCAGATCACTGGGTTAGACTTGATGGATTACCAAAAGAGCAAAACCAAGCAGATTCACACATAACTGTTTGGAAAAAAACACACAAATATAACAGATAATATATATATATTAAATATTAAGAGCAAAGTGAAAATACTTCAGTTATATGATTGTGAAGAGTGTTATTGAATAGTTACTGCTCTGTTAGTTCAGGAAGTGCTGGCTTTGCCTTTGTTTTTTGATTGGAAGTAACACTAATGCCGCGTACACACAAGCGGACTTTCCGGCAGAAAAGGTCCAACGGAACGATTCCGTCGGACATTCCGATCGTGTGAGGGCTTCATCAGACCTTCATTGGACCTTTTCTGTCAAAAATTCCGACGGACCTAGAAATAGAACATGTTTCAAATCTTTCCAACGGACTCGATTCCTATTGAAAAATCCTTTTGTCTGTATGCTAGTCCGACGGACCAAAAACAACACAAGGGCAGCTATTGGCTATGAACTTCCTTATTCTAGTCCGGTCGTACGTCATCACGTTCGAAACGATCAGACTTTGGTGTGATCGTGTGTAGGCAAGTCCGTTTCATTGGAACTCCGTCAGAACTCCGTTGAAAAGTCGACAAGAAGTCCGCTCGTGTGTACGCGGCATTAGGATAGTGCATTTGCTGGTTGCAATCTTGGCTAGAGTACAATTTACCATTAGTTTACTATTAAAAAGAAAAAACAGTTTGAGGTATGTAATGCAATCATGACAATTATTCTGAGTTCAATCCAGGCCAATTCTGACAAACTAAATACACACACCTACACTTTTATATACATTTAAAGTCAATGTAAACCCTTACATATACCCACTTAAAAAAAATTACACTCAGTGCTTTGGACTGAGGCTAGTACACACTTTAGAGGTTTTTTTGGAAGATTGGTAAGTGAATGCCGCTCCTGACTGAGGTTTAGAGCATTTGTTGAGTGCAGAACACCTCCTCATAAACATCATTTACTCAACCCCTGGGTCTTGTCAGCAATCAGGCATTTTGGTCCAAATGTGAAGTGCCATTAGGCTGCTTTAACTAGAGTATAGGGAGACTTCAGTTAATGCTCCCTAGAACATGTATTGGAATAACATGAAAGGACTTCCAGGTAAAGACATTTTTACATAGCAAGCACAGGAATGTTAGTGAATGCCCTGTTGGGCGTTTAAAACGTCAAAGCAAAGTAATTTCTTCTTTTGTATATATTTCCCAGGGACCACTGCCTGGAGTCCCTGATGTAAAACACACTCTAGTGAGGTTGTGTATAAATTGCCTAATCAATCCGATTATAAAAACAGGTCATGTTGTGCAGTGGATGGGACTTTGACCAAACAAACATTCTCTGGTGGAGAATCAATCACTGTCATGTAAACACATGGACCTGGAAGATTGTCCACCAAAGAATGTTTGGTGAAAGTCACATTCACTAACTTTATAATTAGATCCCACAGTGTTTAGTGGGGTTTCTTTGTAGTTATGTTTTTCTGTTATCCTTTCACAGGAATGTACCACATCTTGAGGAGTTACTTGCTGAGGCTGAGAAGATAAAGCATGCCTCCGAAAACTACTACGTAATCCAACTGTTTGGGATAGTGAAAGAACCACCATGTATTGTAATGCAGTGGATGGAGTGTGGCTGCTTAGGCAAACTAATAGAGACAGTTCAAGAGATTCCATGGGCCTTAAAATATCGCTTTCTCCATGAAGTGGCATTAGGTATGAACTGGCTGCATCGCCTTTCCCCTCCTCTATTGCACCTGGACCTCAAGCCAAGGAATGTTCTATTAAATGATGCACTCCATATAAGGGTAAGATTTAACTCTGGTCAAGAAGCACTTATCTAAGCATTAGTACTTATTATTGTAGCATATACAGTGCCTTGAAAAAGTATTCATACCCCATGACATTTTCCACATTTTGTCATGTTACAACCAAAAACGTAAATGTATTTTATTGGGATTTTATGTGATAGACCAACACAAAGTGGCACATAATTGTGAATTGGAAGGAAAATGATGAATGGTTTTCAAATTTTTTTTATAAGCAAATATCTGAAAAGTGCGGTGTGCATTTGTATTTAGCCCCCTTTACTCTGATACCCCTAACTAAAAGCTAGTGGAACCAATTGCCTTCAGAAGTCACCCAATTAGTAAATAGAGTCCACCTGTGTGTAATTTAATCTCAGTATAAATACGGCTGTTCTGTGAAGCCCTCAGAGGTTTGTTAGAGAACCTTAGTGAACAAACAGCATCATTAAGGCCAAGGAACACACCAGACAGGTCAGGAAGAAACTCGTGAAGATATTAAAAGCAGGGTTAGGTTATAAAAAAAATATTCAAAGCTTTGAACATCTCACAGAGCACTGTTCAATCCATCATCCGAAAATAGAAAGAGTATGGCACAACTGCAAACCTACCAAGACATGGGCGTCCACCTAAACTGATTGGCCAGGGCAAGGAGAGCATTAATCAAAGAAGCAGCCAAGAGGCCCATGGTAACTCTGGAAGAGCTGCAGAGATCCACAGCTCAGGTGGGAGAATCTGTCCACAGGACAATTATTAGTCGTGCACTTCAAGCCATTGTTGTAAGAAAGCCATAAGAAGTCCCGTTTGCAGTTTGCGAGAAGCCATGTGGGGGACACAGCAAACATGTAGAAGAAGGTGCTCTGGTCAGATGAGACCGAAATTGAACTTTTTGGCCTAAATGTAAAACGCTGTGTGTGGCGGAAATCTAACACTGCACATCACCCTGAACACACCATCCTCACCGTGAAACATGATGGTGGTAGCATCATGTTGTGAGAATGCTTTTCTTCAGCAGGGACAGTGAAGCTGGACAGAGTTGATGGGAAGATGGATGGAGCCAAATACAGGGCAATCTTAGAAGAAAACCTGTTATGGGGCATACACACGGTCGGACTTTTCGTCTACAAAAGTCCGACAGCCTGTCCGACAGACTTCCGGCGGACTTTCGGCGGACTTGCGGCGGACTTGTGGCAGATTTTCTAACGAACGGACTTGCCTACACACGACCACACAAAAGTCCGATGGATTCGTACGTGATGACGTACACCAGACTAAAATAAGGAAGTTCGTAGCCAGTAGCCAATAGCTGCCCTAGCGTGTGTTTTTGTCCGTCGGACTAGCACACAGACGAGCGGATTTCGGGGTCCGTCGTAGTTACGACGTAAAGATTTGAAGCATGTTTCAAATCTAAAGTCCGTCGGATTTGAGGCTGAAAAAGTCAGCTGAAAGTCCGGGGAAGCCCACACACGATCGGATTACCAGCCAGCTTTAGTCCGTCGGCGTCCGTTGGACTTTTGTAGACGAAAAGTCTGACCGTGTGTATGCCCCATTAGAGTCTGCAAAAGACTTGAGACTAGGGTGAAGGTTCATCTTCCAGAAGGACAACAACCCTAAACATACAGCCAGAGCTACAATGGAATGGTTTAGATCAAAACATATTCATGTGTTAGAATGGCCCAGTCAACGTCCAGACCTAAATCCAATTGAGAATCTGTGGCAAGACTTGAAAATTGCTGTTCACAGACGCTATACATCCAATCTGAGCTTGAGCTATTTTGCAAATAGGAATAGGCAAAAACTTCACTCTCTAGTTGTGCAAAGCTGCTAGCGACATCCCCAAAATACACTTGGAACTGTAATTGCAGTGAAAGTTGGTTCGACAAAGTATAAGGGGGGCTTAATAAAAATGCACGCCACACTTTTCACATATTTATTTGTAAAAAATTTGGAAAACCATTTATCATTTTCCTTTCCCTCCCAATTATGTGCCACTTTGTGTTGGTCTATCACATAAAATCCCAATAAAATACATTTACATTTTTGGTTGTAACATGACAAAATGTGAAAAATTTCAAGGTATGAATACTTTTTCAAGGCACTAAGATCAGAGTGAGTACAGGGCTTATGCATCATATAGTTGTAGGGGTTGCTAAGTGATGTGGCCCACCTTTCACCCTGCACGGCCTGGCATTCACTTCCCAGACACTCCAAGACAATGAACAGTCCGTTGCATTGGTTTGGTTATTTTATTGAGGGAATTTAACTTGGATGGGGTACGGGAAATATGGGATGCCCAGTAGAATAACAGCAAAATTGCTAGGGACGATTATATACACTCTTTGTGCACTCCTTCAGGCTCCTCCTGCACACTCTTGCTTGCAGACTATTGCTATCTCTCTCTAGGAGCAGCTAGCACATGGTCAGGTCCGACACTGGCTCAGCCAGGCCTTAGGAATTTGCTCTTTGGAGGCAGGGACCAGGGGCCCCTATAGTGTAGCAGAAGTAGAAAGTGTTTAGTACTAGCTGTCCTTATGGTGGACTACTGCTGCCAGTCAGTCCTTTTCAGGCCCTGCCAGCCCTCCTGGCTGCTGCTGCCCAACTTCACTGCCCATGACATTGCAATCCCCACTACTAGCTCAACACCCAGCTCTGACTGTTTCCTCGCAGTCCTCTCTGGCATGCCTCTCCAGTCCTCCCGAATGCACGTCACTCACTAGCCCTCCTGGCTGCAACCGGTGGTTCCCCCCTCAAGACTTGCCCAGCAGTACTAGCTATTGCTGTCCTCTCTGACTCCTCCTGTGCCTCCTCTCCAGATCCTTCATCATTTCTTGAAGTGCTCCGTCCTGCACCCGAGTCCCAGGCCCAAGGTCACCCCCCTACCCCCCCCAGACTGGGGAGCACCCTCAAAGGCCCCGATAGCCTAGTACTCCATACTCAATTCTTCCACCCGACAACTCCTCCCCAGCTGGGCTGACCCTAGGTATTTCAAGGAGGCCTGCCCCCTGCTAATCCTAGTTGGGGATTGGTCAGGACTCCCTGAGACACCCCAGACAGCTCCACCTCTCTTGCCCCCTCCTCTTCTAGAATCCTCTAGAAGAAAGAGGGAGGTGACAGTGGAGTGATGCTGTCTGTGAGTCACAGCTGCTGCTCTGAGCCACTCCCAGCCCACACAGATTAAAACAAAACTAACTTCCAGCTAGGCCTGCCTAAATTTGCCTGTACTACAAAAATCCTAACTTCTAGCACCTACCTAGGTAGAGGGTGCTACACAGTAGCTCAAAACAAGTTTTGGATAACTATAGTTAGTTGCCAACCTGTGGTGTCACCTAGTGCCTGCATAAGGATTCATACACACAAATGCATTTGTAGGCATATGGGCGTACAGTATAAAATACAGCTCTATTAGTGGCGTCCAGGTTCCCCCAGCTTCTGTGTGATTCTTACCACTGGATTGAATTACAAAATATGCTGTACGCAGGTATATGCATGTAAACACCAAGACTTGTGTTTACAGACACTCGCATATGGGCGTATTTTCTTGAACGTGAAACTTGTCATGCACTTAACAAGTGCAATAATGTGTGCTGCTGTATGTTAGGGCTTTTGAATAGACTACCTAACATACTATGGACCTGCAGCATTTTCGCTTGTGCAGAAAAACCCCCAACTCATGGTAATGCGTTACCACACATTGCAATAGGCTGCAGTACAGTTCATACAGCGTGGGCCATGCTTTGCAGTGCCTTACAAAATTTCTGCCACGAATAGACATGTGCAATTCGTTTCGTTCTGAATTAGTTTTCGGATGAAATTCGGCATATTCGTTTGTTTGGAAGCATCCGAATGAACGAGACTCTTTTGACGAATGCATACGAAAACAAATTTTCAGAAAATCCGAAAGAACGAAAGCCTGAAAAAAAAATCGAAATTAGAAAATCAGAAAGAACCAAAATCCGAAAATAAGAACGAAAATAAGAAGGAAAATACGAAAATTCGAAATAACGAAAAACGCTACGAGTTTAACAAATCGATTACATTCGGTTAATTTCTTTTCATCTAATGCCGCATACACACGAGCGGACTTTACGGCAGACTTTGCCCGGCGGACTTTTCGACGGATTTTACAACAGACTTTCTGAATGAACGGACTTGCCTACACACAATCCACCAAAGTCCGTCAAATTCGTACGTGATGACGTACGACCGGACTAAAACAAGGAAGTTCATAGCCAGTAGCCAATACCTGCCCTAGCGTGGCTTTTTGTCCGTCGAGCTAGCATACAGACGAGCGGACTTTTCAACCGGACTCGATTTCGACGGATTGATTTAAAACATGTTTCAAATCTACGTCCGTCCAACTTTTGAGAAAACAAAGTCCGCTGGAACCCGCACACGATCGAATTGTCTGTCGAAATCCAGTCCGCCGGGCAAAGTCTGCCGTAAAGTCCGCTCGTGTGTACGCGGCATAAGATTGCCCTGTATTTGGCTCTGTCCATCTTCTCATCAACTCTGACCAGCTTTCCTGTCCCTGCTGAAGAAAAGCATCCCCACAACATGATGCTGCCACCACCATGTTTCACAGTGGGAATAGTGTGTTCAGGGTGATGTGCAGTGTTAGCTTTCCACCACACTCACCATTTTGCTTTTAGGCTAAAAAGATACATTTTGGTCTCATCTGACCATAGCACCTACTTCCACATGTTTGCTGTGTCCTCCACATGGCTTCTCGCAAACTGCAAATGGGACTTCTTATGGCTTTCTTTCAACAATGGCTTTCTTCATGCCACTTTTCCATAAAGGCCAGATTTGTGGAGTGCACGACTAATAGTTGTCCTGTGGACAGATTCTCCCACCTGAGCTGTGGATCTCTGCAGCTCCTCCAGAGTTACCATGTGTCTCTTGGCTGCTTCTCTGAATAATGATCTCCTTTCAGTCAGTTTAGGTGGACAGCCATGTCTTGATAGGTTTGCAGTTGTGCCATACTCTTTCCATTTTCAGATGATGGATTGAAGAGTGCTTCTTGATATGTTCAAAGATATGTTCAAAGCTTGGAATATTTTTTATAACCTAACCCTTAAACTTCTCTACAATTTTATCCCTGGCCTGTCTGGTGTGTTCCTTGGCCTTCATGATGTTGTTTGTTCACTAAGGTTCTCGAACAATCCTCTAAGGACTTCACAGAACAGCTGTAATTATACTGAGATTGAATTACACACAGGTGGACTCTATTTACTAATTAGGTGACTTCTGAAGGCAATGGGCTCCACTAGATTTTAGTTAGGGGTATCAGAGTAAAGGGGGCTGAATACAAATGCACGCCACACTTTTCACATATGTATTTGTAAAAAATGTGGAAACCCATTTATAAATTTTCCTTCCACTTCACAATTATGTGCCACTTTGTGTTGGTCTATCACATAAAATCTCAATAAAACACATTTACGTTTTTGGTTGTGAGAGAATGTGGAAAATGTCAAGGGGTATGAATACTTTTTCAAGGGACTGTATGTATGCTCTTCACAATCAGGAAGTGAAAAATAGTGGGCTTACTCCTGGAGGGGCAAATGGCCTATTAAGAGCTGGTTCTTAAATAGTCTATTGTGACCTTAACCTATGGACATGCAGTTATAAATGTCAGGTACTACAACATGCCTGACACCTATTATGTCTAACTACAGCCAAATTTGTTGTATAATTTAGGCTTCATGCACACGAGACGCCAGTGCAAACTCTGAACACATGTTTTTAAAAGTTGCAACCGGCGTTTAGAAACGCCCATTTTGGCGCGTTTGCTTGGCGCGTTTAGCCGCGTTTTACCTCGTTTGCGTCTAGAAGCGTCTGCAGAGCAGAGAATGACATTTTGTGACCCAACTTTGGGGCCCCGTATCTCGGGGCCACTTGGTGCTAGGAACCCCAAATTTGGTGTGCTAACACAGTGGAAATATCCATTTGGGGGTCCTAGCACCAAGTGGCCCCGAGATATGGGGCCCCAAAGTCGGGTCGCAAAATGCAAGCACTTCTGCAGCAGAGAATGACATTTTCCGACCTGACTTTGGGACCCCATATCTTGGGGCCACTTAGTGCTAGGAACCCCATATTTGGATATGTTGTAGTGTTAGTTCCACTGTGTTTGCACGCCAAATTTGGGGTTCCTAGGGTTCCCACACACATACTGTAGAATAATACAATACAGATTATGACAGCTGCACCTAAAGGAATTCTTCACATCCATGCCGCCTTTCAGGGTAACATGTGGCTGCATAGAATAGTCTATATAACACTCTACAGCAAAAGAGTGTGTACCTGTTCAGAACATAACAATTACTTGCACTTACTCACATAAGCAACATCCTTCTGAGTGAAGTCCAGGGTAACTCTGGTAACACAGGTAAACAGCTGGAGGAATCCAAGGAATCATTTCTGTTGCATCTGTGGAACCTGCTTATGGACAGCAGTCTATGGCAGGTAATCAAAATGTGCCTTGTATACCACTGATGTGCCTGAAGAGAGGAATAATAACTACAGTGCCAGTTTACTGAGCTGCATTCTGTATCTTTGGTGAATGAACTGTGAATCTGTGCTTTATGTATGCTAACATGAGAACTGTTTACTCCACTTTTGTAAATATCATTTTCCACTGCTGCTTATCCCCCGCTTACATTTTGGCATAGTCGGCAGGATGTCAGAACCATACTCAACGGTGGCAGGAGTGGCTAGAGGGTTAACCATGCACCTCATGAAGCAGCTCTGGCACTGATCCCTAAATTCACTGGCACAAATATCTAGACATGTGCAATTCATTTAGTTCTGAATTTGTTTAACGAATTTTGACAAATTCGTTAATTCCGAAATTTCCGAATTCTTCAATTTCCGGAATTTCGGCATTTCAAATTTCCTAATTTCTGAAATGTCCTAATTTGCGAAATTTCCTAATTTCCGAATTTTTCAATTTACGAAATTTCCGAATTTCAAATTTCGAATTTCCGAATTTCCGATTTCAGAACTTCAAATTTTTGGATTTCCGAATTTCCCAATTTAGAATTTTCAGATTTACGAATTTTTGGATTTGTGAATTTTTGAATTCTGAATTTTCGGATCTTTGGAATTCGAAAATTCGTAAATTCAAAAATCCGAAAATCTGAAAAAAGAAAGAAAATCAGTAAAGTTTGAAATAACTAACTAATAATACCTAACTAATAAATTATAGGTATTGGAATTTTCTTTCAAATTTGGCTGTTAATTCGTAACTTTGGATAAATTCGTACTCGTTGCGTTCACTATCTGAAATAACGAATGCCGCATCTAAAAGAATGGACGGTAACGATCTAATAATAATAATAAATAATAATAATAAAGCCTTTTTATAATTATTAATTTATTATTAATTTGTTCCATTCCGTTTGTTTATATGCGGCATTCATTATTTTGGATAATTCGTAACTTCAGATAAATTTGTATTCGTTACGTTCACTAACAGCCACATTTGAAAGGAATTTCCAATACCTATAATTTAATAGTTAGCTATTAGTTATTATTTCGAATTTTACTGATTTTCTTCCTTTTTTTAGATTTTCGGATTTTCAAATTTTCGAATTCAGAAAATTCAGAAATTCGGAAATGTGAAAATTCGGAATTCCAAAATTCGCGAATTTGGAATTCGGAAATCCAAAAATTCGAAATTTGGAAATCCAAAAATTCAGAAATTCGAAATTCAGAAATCCAAAAATTTGAAAATCCGAATTTTCGGATTTCCAAATTTCAGAAATTTTCAAATTTCTGAAAAAATAAAAAAATTAATGAAACGAAAACAAAAACAAACTAATTTTTTGTCAGTGTACATGTCTACAAATATCCCCCTGGCAGACTGGATTGGACAGCCTGCTTGTTCCAAATACCCACTGAGCACATTGCAGATTTGGCTATTAATGCACTAGAAGGTGAAGCCCGCCGGGCTGTGATGGTTCTGCCAGAAAAGGACAGAAACAGCAGAACAGCTATTGTGGTTCATATGGAGAACTTGTATTGGCAGAGTACACCTATAGTTGAACCCCAGAGGAGATTATATACCTGGAGCCAGCATGACCAAGAGACTATGTCTCAATATGCTGCTGCCCTGCAGGAAATCTGGTGCCAGCTGGAGAAACAAATGGCACCCACTGGAACAGGAGGATCTAACCCTGATCAACTCATCCGGGACCAGTTTCTCTTTGGGGTACGGTCCTCTTCATTAAAGAGAGCCTTAAGGGATAGAGTGAGGGCTGATGACAGTAAAGTTTGCCGTTATCCTGCAAGAGGCCATTGAGCAAGAACAGGAGGAGCTGGAACATGAACAGGCTATTTCCAGAAGCCAGGTTGCCTCCACTCGTGGAGTTGGGTGGCAGTTAGAGCTCAAGGAAGTGACTGCTCCATGCCCCTCATCAAACCCAGCTGCTGTGTTGTCCTCAATAGTAAGCATTGTAAAGGACCTAGCTGATTCCCTGACCTCCCTCAAACAGGAAATGTCAGCTACTGAGAGCGGGTCTACCCAACCTAGTGCTTCACACAACCCACTCCGGAGAGACCCAGATATAGATCGCAGGTGCTGGCAGTGCTGACGGTTAGGCCACATTTCCAGGAACTGTGCGGGAAAGGGAGCAAAGATTGCCCAACAGCATCCTTTAAAACTAGAGGTTTCTGTGGCAGAGGGGCAACTTGTGGGAAGTGTTTCTTCACAGCCCCAACAAGATCCTATGATGATATCCACATGCACGGTAGTAACTGTGACTGGCATCTCACTTCTACCAGCACCATTTTGGCAACCCCCCAGCTCAGATCCTTCCTGGCTAAATCTGAAAGCTGCAAAAAACCTGCCTATTGCAGTAATAGGGGTCACCTGAATGTCCCTAAAGGTCTATAGGCAGACCCTCACCCAGGTCAGGGTGGTGGTGACCCGTGATGCTTCCTTCCCAGATATTCCAGTGGTGTTGGGCATGAATGCCCTGAAGGAATTGGACTTAACCCGCCTTTTTCAGGAGTTTTCTACACAGGGGTCTAAACGGACAGAAACCCAGCTACAGAATCTTATTAATGCTTGTTCAGACATCATGCCACAAATATACAGAGAAAGTTGGGGTCATCCGCCTTCCCGCATGCCAGCGGGTTACTATACAACCCCGTCAAGACTTGGTGTGCCCCCTTCCTGCTGTGGCTAGAAGGCACGTAGAAGGAGCTACTGTGATGGTAGAACCACAACGCAATCTAGAAATAAAAAGTGAATGGTTAATAGCCAGGACTTTGTCTGTTGTCCAGCAAGGACAGGTATTGGTGCAACTTGTTAACCTAGGGTCTGCCCCTCTCCACGTACCCACTGACTTAGCTATTGCAGATGTGTATACAGTACCTAGAAACTGCATCACTAATCCTTGCCCTGGAGAGGAAGCTGCATGTGCTTCTTTGCAATCTGACTAAAGAACATAAAACCAAGCCATGGCATGTTTATAGCATAGTTACCTTTGAGTCCACTTTTTCCCACCCTCAAAGAAACTCATGATGAGAAAAAAAAAAGAAGAAAAAAAACAGAAGAAAAAAAAATCGAAAGTCAGAATGGCATCCTCTAGGACGTGTCTGCCATAAAGTATATGGCATTCAAGAAGGCATGAAAAAAGTCAAAATCTGTTGTCCCATGTTGTCTCATTTTGTCTATCCCACAGAGACTACCTAGTATAGCCTTTAAAGATGCAGTGTCGATATCTATTCACTTAGATAGAACAAGAGCGAGGGAAAGTCAAGAAATTCTATCCAAGGGGACCACACATCCCTAAACTTAGAGTGCTTATCATTCGCTAAAGCTATCATCTCTTCCATGCGCATGATGTTATTCATTTCCACTACCCATTCCCGAATTTATGGTATTGTGGAGGATTTCCAATATCTGGGGATTAGTGCTCTCCCTGCTATCAGCAGAAATCGTAATATTCCCATCTTAAAAGATTGGAATGATCCCGGGATCATGGATAGGAGGGCTACTACTGGGGTTTTTTGGCCATACCTTGCTCGTGATCAAATGACTAAGTTGAAGTATGGTCGACCAAAATGGTTTTATTGATGGGCACGACCACCACACATGTAAGTGTGTACCTCTTGACTCGCCACATCTCCAACATAGATCTAATGTAACTGGATTGATTTTTTTTAATAAAGTCAGGCAGCGATACCATCTGGTTAGTATTTTGTAGTTTCTTTTCTGTGAATGGGAAGCTAAAGTGGACTTGAAAGTACAGGTGAAAGCGTTATCCTAATCCTTCGGAGGCAGGCTCTTGCCCAATTCCCGCTCCCAGTCTCGAACGTAAAAGAGCCGATTGGGAAACACGTGAAACAATAGCGTACCATATCTTTTAGATAAAACATGCAAACATTTGGAGTCAGAAAGACACAGCTCCTCAAATTGAGTCAGCTCACCATGATGACAGTCCTTAGCCAGCCCTTCATAAAAGTGTCCCAATTGGAAATATTGTAGCCAATGTCCACTATTGGAACAAGGGAGGGAACTAAGTTCTCCTAGAGCAGTGGTTCTCAACCTCCCTAGTGCTGTGACCCCTTGATAAAATCTCCCAAGTTGTGGGGACCCCTAACAGTAAAATTATTTTCGGAGCCTGGGTTGTCAGCACCCAAGGCAAGACAAGTAATTTGCGCTCCTAACCCACCGACATTTAGCTCTCCCTGAGTCCCTTCCACTCGCACAGTATTAAAATCCCTTATATTACATTTTAGGATGTGCCACTCTTTGTCTTTGTTCTCCTTTCTTTCCTTTTCATCTCTCTCTATCCTAGTTTCTTGTTTTTTTCCCATCCCTCTCTCTAGCCTTCTTTCTTGTTCTTTCTCTTATTCTTTCTCTCCCTTTTTCTTTGTTCCTCCCCCTTTTTTCCTCTCCCTTCCATGTATTCTCTATTTTTTTTCCTTCTCTTACTCCTTGGTGGGGGGAATGGGATGAGTGTCAGTGCTGGCAAGGAGTTGGAATGAGTGTCAGTGCTGGCAAGGAGTTGGGATGAGTGGCAGTGCTGGCAAGGAGTTGGGATGAGTGGCAGTGCTGGCAAGGAGTTGGGATGAGTGGCAGTGCTGGCAAGGAGTTGGGATGAGTGGCAGTGCTGGCGGGGAGTTGGGATGAGTGGCAGTGCTGGCGGGGAGTTGGGATGAGTGGCAGTGCTGGGGGGGAGTTGGGATGAGTGGCAGTGCTGGGGGGAAGTTGGGATGAGTGGCAGTGCTGGGGGGGAGTTGGGATGAGTGGCAGTGCTGGGGGGGAGTTGGGATGAGTGGCAGTGCTGGGGGGGGAGTTGGGATGAGTGGCAGTGCTGGGGGGGAGTTGGGATGAGTGGCAGTGCTGGGGGGGATTGGGATGAGTGGCAGTGCTGGGGGGAGTTGGGATGAGTGGCAGTGCTAGGGGGGAGTTGGGATGAGTGGCAGTGCTGAGGGGGAGTTGGGATGAGTGGCAGTGCTGAGGGGGAGTTGGGATGAGTGGCAGTGCTGGGGGGAGTTGGGATGAGTGGTAGTGCTGGGGGGAGTTGGGATGAGTGGCAGTGCTAGGGGGGAGTTGGGATGAGTGGCAGTGCTGGGGGGAGTTGGGATGAGTGACAGTGCTGGGGGGGAGTTGGGATGAGTGGCAGTGCTGGCGGGGAGTTGGGATGAGTGGCAGTGCTGGCGGGGAGTTGGGATGAGTGGCAGTGCTGGCGGGGAGTTGGGATGAGTGGCAGTGCTGGGGGGGAGTTGGGATGAGTGGCAGTGCTGGGGGGGAGTTGGGATGAGTGGCAGTGCTGGGGGGAGTTGGGATGAGTGACAGTGCTGGGGGGAGTTGGGATGAGTGGCAGTGCTGGCGGGGAGTTGGGATGAGTGACAGTGCTGGCAGGAAGTTGGGATGAGTGGCGGTGCTGGGAGGGAGTTGGGATGAGTGGCAGTGCTGAGGGGAGTTGGGATGAGTGACAGTGCTGGCGGGGAGTTGGGATGAGTGACAGTGCTGGCGGGGAGTTGGGATGAGTGACAGTGCTGGCGGGGAGTTGGGATGAGTGGCGGTGCTGGCGGGGAGTTGGGATGAGTGGCAGTGCTGGCGGGGAGTTGGGATGAGTGGCAGTGCTGGGGGGGAGTTGGGATGAGTGGCAGTGCTGGGGGGGAGTTGGGATGAGTGGCAGTGCTGGCGGGGAATTCTGATCAGCCAACCTAGGTGCTCTTGATCAAGGTCATCTGCTGATCTGAGAACTGTAGTGGGGACTTTTAATGGCAACTATAATCACAGGTAGTGTTACTCACTGTGTCACCGGCTTCACTGTGTCTCTGACTTTGTGGTGTCTTGTAGCATTGACACCTATGCCAAAATCAGAAGAATCATTTCACATTCCTCACCAGTCAGCTGACCTCTAGTCTCTGCCCCCCAGCCGTGCTGCAAACTGAATGGGTGGCTGCGAAGAGGCTGAGTGGGCAGCTGCGGGCTCCAGGGACAGCTCTGCTGGGCAGCCGCGAAAAGGCTGGGAGAGCGGTGTGGGCTTTAGGAACAGCCCAGGATTCGCTGACCCCTGGCAAATCATCAATCGACCCCGAGGGGTTCCCGACCCCCAGGTTGAGAACCACTGTCCTAGAGGTTTCCGACCCTCCCTATTTAATAGATGCCAGATGGACGTGATGGTTGCCAGCAAATAAATCCGTTATCTGATTGACCGGGTAAAAAACGTGGGTTGCCCAATATCGGTGTAAGGGGTCCCGGATGTTAAGATATTCCATTTTTTGTAATGGCCTTGTCCCAGACATACAGGAAATAGGAAAGTAAAAGCGTTAGCTGTGCTGTAGGTGGACGATCAATAGGCTGCAACCAGGGAAGGGAGGTTAGTGGCACAGGTAATAGGTCTGTCTCAAGTCTGACCCACTTCTTGACAGATCCATGATGAAACCAGTCTAAAACCCTGCTAAGTATTGCCGGAGTTTGATATAGTTCCAAGTGAGGCAAGCCTGTACCACCGTCGTTTCGTCTTCTCACTAAAATGGCATATTTAAGTCTAGCTATAGATCTAGGCCAAATATATTTAAGTATAATGGACCGTGCTGAACAAAAAAATAAGCGAGGTACCCAAATCGGAAACAGTTTGAAAGATACAAAGAAATCTGGGAAGGATGTCCATCTTAAAGAGGGACATCCGTCCCAGCCAAAAATGTCTCATAGGGGACCATCTATTACAGCTTTGCTGCATACTGGACAAAAGTGGACAGTAATTTAGCTCATATAGTTTATGAAGTCGCAATGGTATTTGTATTCCCAGATACTTAATAGAGTGTTTCACCCATTGAAATGGGCATTTATCAACAAGGGAGTCTTGAGTACCTGCAGGAAGAGAGATGTCTAAACAGTACAATTTTGTTGCATTATTTTAGAGTTGCTCAGGGTACCGTACAGTTCCAATTTCTTTAAAAGCGAAAGGAAAGCTATTATGGATTGGTGATATGGAGCAAAATAATCATCAGCAAATAAACTGATTTTGTATTGATTATTAACACTGTCCACCCTATGGATTGATTTATTAGCGCGTATTGCATTCGCCAAATGCTCCATTGCAAGTATATACAGAAGCGGCGAGAGAGGACATCCTTGACGAGTCTCATTGGATATATTCACAGGGTCCGAGAGCAGGCAATTTACTTTAATATGGGCTGTTGGGGAGAAATACAAGGCCATTATTTTAAATATCAGAGCTCGAGGTAGACCAATTTGCTCAAGTGTTAATTTAAAAAATGCCCAGTCTAGGCGGACAAACGCCTTTTCGGCGTCCACTGAAAGAAGGCATAAAGGAACTTTCCGTGACTGACAATGGGAAATAAGAGAAAATATTTTGATATTGTTATCCCGTGCATCACAGGTGGGGATAAAACCAATTTGGTCTAAGTTGATAATTGAGGGAATGACTGTCTGAAGTCTATCTGCTAATATTTTAGCATAGATTTTAAGGTCCATATTCATTAAAGAAATAGGACGATAGCTTGAACATTCAGACAGATCTTTCTGAACCTTATGTATAATGCCCTGTACACACGATCGGACATTGATCGGACATTCCGACAAAAAATCCATCAGATTTTTTCCGACGGATGTTGGCTCAAACTTTACTTGAATACACACGGTCGCACAAAGTTGTTGGAAAATCCGATCATTCTGAACACGGTGACGTAAAACACGTACGTCGGGACTATAAACGGGGCAGTAGCCAATAGCTTTTGTCTCTTAATTTATTCTGAGCATGCGTGGCACTTTGTGCGTCGGATTTGTCTACACACGATCGGAATTTAAAGGATCGGATTTTGTGGTCGGAAAATTTGATATCCTGCTCTCAGACTTTGTGTGTCGGAAATTCCGACGGAAAAAGTCTGATGGAGCCCACACACGATAGTAATTTCCAATAACACAATCCGATTGCACTTTCTCCGTCGGAAAATCCAACCGTGTGTGCAGGGCATAAGAGTGGTATGGGCTTCCTGCGATTGTCGCGGGAAGAAGCATATGTCTGAAATTGAATTAAAAGTGTTATCAAGAATAGGGGCTAGAACATCTTGAAATTGTTTATAGAATGCACTTGGGAAACTGTCTGGTCCTGGACTCTTGCCAGGAGGTATTGCTATAATCGTTTTACGTATTTCTTCAGCAGAGAAGGGAGTATTCAATGCATCAGGTTTAGACTAGTCAATTTTGGGTAGGGCTGTTGGGAAGATGTATTGAAGAAGCTTTTTATGTCCCTGCTTATTAGCAGTGGACGTACAAGGATTGGGAATGTTATAGAGACTTGAGTAATACCCATAGAACGTGCGTGCAATATCTTCAGATGATTGCACCAGCCCTCTCTAAGGGCAATGTAATTTAGGAATATGTGTGCTTCCCAATTTTGTGTGAATTGATTTTGCTAATGGTTTACTTGCCTTGTTGCCCCACTCGTACATGATTCTACGTGAGCAATCCTTATATCAGAAATATGTCTGATCGAGTATTTGATAAAGATCTTTGCGTTTACTTTCCAATTGCTGAAAAAGATCAACCTGGAGTGTATGTTTATGAGCAAGCTCTAAGGTTTGAACTTCCTGCAGAAGCTGTGTAATGTCCTTGGAGTGTTCTTTTTTCAATTGTGCACCCTCTGATATCATAGTCCCTCTTTTAACACATTTTAAAGTCTCCCATTTAAATGGAAGCGTCGTTGTATCTTGTGTATGATCCATTAAGAAGTGAGCGATTGTAAGTCTTACTGCCTTGCAAGTGGATTGATTTTTTAATACAGTTTCATTCATCCTCCAATATGCTATTGATCTTGGAAAGTGTGGCAAGTTAGTAGCAAAAAAAGCAGAAAATGATCCGACCAGATTTGAGATCCAATCGATGCACCTGGTTGCCAAGCGAGCAAAATATGTGAAACAAAGAATAAGTCAATCCTACTATAAGTAGCATGTGTTCGGGAATGGCATATGTAATCGCGTGCAGTGGGATGGAGCACCCGCCACACATCTACTAGTTGAAATTCGTACAGTCAGCGCTTGCGTCGATTAAGCTGGGACAAAGAAAACCGGGGGGGGGGAAATGGACGTTGTGTCTAGTAATGGATCAAAAATAATATTTTAGTCCCCTCCCGAAGCTATTTTACCTTCAGCCAGGTGATCTAGTTTACGTAAGAGCCTAAGCAGCATGGGGATCTGTCTCTGATTAGGAGCATAGACATTAATCAACGTAAATGGCATGTTATTAATTTTACATTTAAGAATAAGAAATCTTCCCCCAGGGTCGCTTACCACTTGAATGTCCGAGACTGGGAGCGAATTATGAAAGCCTATAGCCACACCTCTTGATTTGCTTACTGGATTGTTACTAAAGTACCACTGAGCAAAGCGACTAGTAGGCATCGGCGGGGCTGATGATGTTTTAAAATGCGTCTTTTGTAAAAAGAGTACATGAACTCGCTGTTTAATGCGAATTATATAGGATTTGTGATCGTTTCTGTGGGATATTAAATCCTCTTACATTGAAGGATCCATATTTTAACATAAACATTCTAACAGGTTTATCGTCATAAGTGTCATGTGGACAGATCGTTTCCATTGGATACCATTAACCAATAAATAGAAAAAATAAAAAAACATACGGCTATTAATGAATTGTCGGTCCGACAATACACATAAAAGTTCATTGATAAAAACGGCATGGGATTTCCCCACAGGGGAACCCCGAACCAAAATTTTAAAAAAATAATGGCGTGGGGGTCCCCCTAAACTCCATACTAGGCCCTTCAGGGCTGGTATGGATATTAAGGGGAACCCCGCGCCAAAATTTTAAAAAAATAATAATGAATAATTATTATTTATTTATTCGTTATTGGTCAAGAAGAAAAAGATTACAAGCCCCCATATGGACGTGGCATTCATTACTGGCTTCAATAACCAATACCAGTCTGTTGAAAACTTTGTAAAGAAATACTGGCTGATTTTGAAATCTGATAGGACACTAACTAAAATACTTGCAGAGAGACCAAGATTCATCTATAAAAAAGCCCCCACTCTGACTCTCAGAAACCAATTGGTCCACAACGTCATTGACCCCCCTAAAAGCATCAAACTGTTCGCAGGGATGAAGGGTTTCTATAGGTGCCAGAGATGCTTACCATGTCATGTTAGCAGAAAACATCCAAAGAAAAAAGAAGCCTTTAAATCTAGGACTGGCAGAGAATACCAAATCAGGGAACTGATTACCTGCAGTAGCACCCATGTAACATATGTAATTGAATGTCCCTGTTGCTTACGATATGTGGGTAGAACCACCAGGCCTCTTTTTGTCAGGATTAGAGAGCATATTAATAATATCAGGAAAGGCTCCCCTAAGCATAATCTCTCTAGGCACTTTGATGAATTTCACCAAAGAGACCCCTCTGGATTAATCTTCTATGGCATAGATCTCATCAATGATCCTGGAGAGGGGATAATAAGAAGATCCAGGTATCTCAGAATGAGACCAAATGGATATATTGCTTGAGGTCTTTAGTACCTAAAGGCTTAAACGTTGACATAGATCTCAACTGTTTTTTGTCCAATTTTTGACCTTATTATTAATCCTCTGTACTGCGTTTTTCATACTTGTGACATGTATATGGGTGTATGCTGTAGCATACATGTGTATATGCTTTTCCTTGATGACCATCCTTTTTCCTTGATGACCATCTTACTCCCAGTTATCCTTTATGCATACTATCCACCACTACTCAATATTGATCATCCTTTTTGGGTTTGTCTTTCTATTCCCCCTATTTGGTCATTTTCATGCATATACATTTCTATTACACTGTTTGGGGTTTTTGTCACAAATTGCCCCTTTAGTTTTTCTTGTGGGGGCACATAGTATCCTTATGGGTACATCTGCCCCCTCATGGAGGTACACGCCTTTGATGCCCATTTTTGGGAATATATGGTACGGTGTCCCTTTATCAAGGATTATTACCATCTCCTTATCAGTTTCTTCTAATTGTAGAATTATCCTTTACGCACTTCACTATTTGTGCATTTACCAGATCCATATGGATTTACCTACCTCAGTTACATTCATTTTATTATATATATATATATATATATATATTATGCACAAAAAGGGAAAGAAACCCCCCCTTTAGAAAAAAAAAATATATATATAAAAAAAACCCCTGCAGATTATATTCAGTTCCTGCATATATTATTTAAAAATGGTATAATAATAAGAAAAAAAAAAAAAGCATATTTGTACTCAACACAGCCATACAGACTGAGCTCATCCCAGAATTTCAGAATCACTGTATGAGTTACTTATAGATCGGTTTACCCCTATCAATGGGGGCGGCCACTCTGATGGTTTTGGAGAGGAGGTACGTGCTGGATGCCACGGTTCCCATTCTGGAACAGCTGGGAATGTCAACATTGGAGGATCTGGCCAGAGATCCAGTTCCACCGCCGGTAGACCTAAATTTTTGATGAAACTTGGGAGTTCCGCAGGAGTGCGGAAAATATAGGTGCGACCTTTTTTTTTGTGTACAAATGAAATGGAAAACCCCACCTATAGGTGAGCTCAGCTTCCTGGAGAGCTCGTGTTAATGGACGAAGCGCTCTTCGCTTTGTTAAAGTTTGTTTTGATAAATCTGAATATAAGGTAATTTTTGCATCCTCAAAGTCTATGTTGCCCTTCTCTCATGCTTTATTTAGTATTGCATCCTTCTGTTTGAAGAAGTGCACCCGACATAGAATATCACGGGGTAACTTGGCAGATGGATTAAGATATCGATCGGCTACATAGGATCCCAGGCTATCAATTGAATCCGTGTCTTTGTTGCCTAATATTGTATGGAATATACTAGTAGCTGTAGATGTCACATACCAGGTGCGAGGCTGAGTTGCTAAGAGGGTTCCCCTTGCGGCTAAGTGCAGTGCAACCCTGGAAGTGGTACAGGGAGTGCAGTGCCCAAAGAAGCACGATTTGCCAGTTGCTGTGGTTTGATGCGCTGATCACCGGAAGGTAGCTGGAACAAGCAAGATGCACTGTAGGTCAGGTGTACTTGCGGAGTACCAGGTGAACTTGGCAGATGGACAATCCGGAAACAGAACCAGGAGCCAGGCCGGAGGTCATGCACAGTAAATCAGTCAATGTGAGACTCAGGTAGCAGAACTGGAACAAGCCGGGGTCATACACGGTGAGACAGGCTGCAGCAGAGTCGGTGAGCCAAGCCGAGATCAAACACAGTGGCGCAGACAAGAGCAGGGTCAGTAGAACAAGCCAGAGGTCAAACCACGAGATCAGGATTACAGGTTAAGCAAGCCGGGTCGGTAACGGGAGGTCAAAGATCAGGAAACACAGAAGCACAGGAACACGGGGGAGTTGTCGATAATCCAGCAATGCACAGGTCTCAGCAACAGGTTTATATAGGCCAGGAGGCACCATTGTGCATCTGCTTATGCCCGTTAGCGCCGTCGGGCATCTGCGTATGCCCATAAGCATTGTTGCTCATCTGCGTATGCCTGTTCGAGCAGCCGCGCATCTGCGTACACCAATACGCACGGGAGCGCGCCTGATGCGGCCATGATGGGTGTTGGTAAGATTGCCAGTTCTTTGGCCATTTCCCTGACAGTAGATAGCAACCTATCCAATTGTATAGACTCTGATAAACCCCTAATGCTGATGTTATATTGCCAATGTCGATCTTCCAGGTCATCGATATGGGTCCATAGAGCTTGAATCTGTGTGTGATGTTCAGAAATCGCGATTTGGTGATTTTCTTGCACAGACAATCTGTGAGACAACTTTTTCTACCGCCTCCAACCATTTGTGGAAACTTGCCTGGAGATCCATAAAATGGATACAACTTTTATATAACACCCTAAGCGCTAGGGTACAGGTAAATGGACATATATCAGCCCCCTTCTCACTGTATAGAGGAACAAGGCAAGGTTGTTCTTTATCTCCATTTATTTTCACGTTAGCCTTAGAACCACTGGCGGTGGCTATCTGTAGTTCCCTGGACATTGTGGGATTTCGGAGAACCACAGGCTAATATGCGGACAAAACCTTAGTGTTTTTGGGGGACACATTTTCACCTTTGTCTGCAGTTATGTCCTTAATTGATGTTTACAGGTCCTTTTCCGGATTTAACATTAACTGGGACAAATCTGTAATATTACCTCTTGACCCTATACATATGGAGCTTTCGCACCAGGCACATCAAATTGCTCTGGTTACATCATTTAAAAATTTGGGAGTGAGAATTATTTCCAAGGCTACTGAATTTATAGATACAAACTTGGTTCCTTTGATTGTTAAATTTCAGCACGTAGGCAAAACATGGAGTAAATTTCCGCTGACGGTGATAGGTAGCGCAAACTTGGTGAAAATGGTGTGGATGCCCCAACTGTTATATATACTGCATAACTGCCCCGTATGGTTGACGTTGCGGATATTTAAGACTAACGACTCTTTTTTTAGGGATTTTATATGGAAATATGGAAAACCTAGAAACAGACTCAAAATATTGCAGTTGGAGAAGGATAGTGGGGGAATTGCGATACCCAATGCAAGACTATATTTTATTACATCGCAATTACAACATTGGTATGGTTGGGAGGATGTATATATATGCAGGACCCCATACAGAAGATCATATTATCTCAAGTTAGAACGTCTCCCTTAGTCCAATAGTAGTGGCTCATCAATTCCATATTAAAAGAACGTTTCCCACTTTATTTCATAGGTTATTGGAAGCAGTACGGACTATTACTCAGCATAAAGGCTATACAACACACATGTCTATATGGGATAATCCTTGCCTATGTGAACTAAATAAGCTGCCTGAGTTTGTAGGGTGGAAGAAGGCTGGTATAGTACTCCTACATCAGTTATATGAAGGGGATGTTTTGTTATCTTTTAACCACTTCAATACAGGGCACTTACACACCCTTCCTGCCCAGACCAATTTTCAACTTTCAGCGCTCTCACATTTTGAATGCCAATTACTCAGTCATGCAACACTGTACCCAAACAAAATGTTTATCATTTTTTTCATACAGATAGAGCTTTCTTTTGGTGGTATTTAATCACCACTGGGTTTTTTATTTTTTGTGACATAAGTGAAAAAAGAGCGAAAATTTTGAAAAAAAAACAACACTTTTTTTTTTAGTTTCTATGATAAAATTTTGCAAATAAGTCATTTTTGTTCATAAGTTTAGGCCCAAATTTATACTGCTACATCTCTTTGGTAAAAATAATCCAAATTAGTGGATATTATTTAGTCTCTGTGAAAGTTATAGGGTCTACAAGCTATGGTGCAAATCATTGAAAATTGATCACACCTGATGTACGGATGGCCTATCTCATTTCTTGAGGCCCTGAAATGTCAGGAAAGTACAAATACCCCCCAAATGACCCCTTTTTGAAAAGTAGACAGTCAAAAGGTATTTAGTAAGAGGCATGGTAAGTTTTTTGAAGTTGTAATTTTTTCCCACAATTCTTGGGAAAATTAAGAATTTTTGATTTATTTATTTTTTCACAAAATTGTCATGATAACAAGTTATTTCTCACACACAGCATATGCATACGTCCAATTACACCAAAAATACATTCTGCTACTCCTCCCGAGTATGGCGATATCACATGTGTGTGACTTTTACACAGCCTGGCCACACAGAGAGGTCCAACATGCAGGGAACACCATCAGGGGTTCTAGAAGCATAAATTACACATACATTTTTGAAGGCCCTGGAGCACCAGGACAATTAAATTACCCACAAAATGATCCCATTTTGGAAAGCAAACACCCCAACATATATTTTATGAAGCATTATGAGTCTTTTGAACGGTTAATTTTTTTACACAAGTCTTCAGAAAACGTGGAAAGAAAATGAAAACCTATTTTTTTTTTTTACAAAGTTGTCAATTTATAAGATATTTCGAACTCATAGCATGTATATAGCAAAAATTACACCCCAAAACACATTCTGCTACTCATCCCGAGTATGGCAAAACCAGATATGTGAGACTTTTACACAGCCAGTCCACATACAGAGTCCCAACATTGAAGTAGTACCTTCAGGCGTGCTAGGAGCATAAATTACATATCCCATTTCATTCCTACCTATCACACTTTTAAAGGTCCTTGAGCACCTGGACAGTGGCATTACCCACAAAATGACCCCATTTTGGAAACCAAACATCCCAACATATATTCTATGAGGCATGGGCTTCAGATAGGTACTCGGGTACTCTGATGGGCTGCAGATAGGTACTCGGGTAACCTGATGAGCTGCAGATAGGTACTGAGGTACTGTGATGGGCTGGTGATAGGTACTTGGTTACTCTGATGGGCTGGTGACAGGTACTCGGGTACTCTGATGGGCTGGTGACAGGTACTCGGGTACTCTGATGGGCTGGTGACAGGTACTTGGGTACTCTGATGGGCTGGTGACAGGTACTCGGGTACTCTGGTGGGCTGGTGACAGGTACTCGGGTACTCTGGTGGGCTGGTGACAGGTACTCGGGTACTCTGGTGGGCTGGTGACAGGTACTCGGGTACTCTGATGGGCTGGTGACAGGTACTCGGGTACTCTGATGGGCTGGTGACAGGTACTCGGGTACTCTGATGGGCTGGTGACAGGTACTCGGGTACTCTGGTGGGCTGGTGACAGGTACTCGGGTACTCAGATGGGCTGTGACAGGTACTCAGATGGGCTGTGACAGGTACTCAGATGGACTGTGACAGGTACTCAGATGGACTGTGACAGGTACTCAGATGGACTGTGACAGGTACTCAGATGGACTGTGACAGCTCTCAGATGGACTGTGACAGGTACTCAGATGGGCTGTGACAGGTACTCAGATGGGCTGTGACAGATATTTAGATGGGCTGTAAAAGGTACTCAGATGGACTGTGAACGGTACTCAGATGGACTGTGAACGGTACTCAGATGGACTGTGAAAGGTACTCAGATGGACTGCGACAGGTATTCAGATGGACTGACAGGTACTCAAGTACACGGGTACTCAGATGAACCGTGACAGGTACTCAGGTGGGCTGTGACAGGTACTCAGATGAACTGTGACAGGTACTCGGGTACTTTGATGGCAGGTGACAGGTACTCTGATGGTGTACTATGATGGGTGGTACTTTGATGGGTGGTGACAGGTCCTCTTTATTAGGGGGGGCAATCAGTGTGATTGGTGTACACTGTAAACGGTAACCGCAATCTCCTTCTCACACACATATAATATTTGTTACATTCCTCCCACCGGACCATAGGAAACACCTTCTTCCTCCAGAACTTTAAAGGGAGGCACCTCCCTACCATACCTCAGTTGTAGAAGAGAAACCTCCGGCCCCGGCTGGAACACATAAACACATACGTTAGAGCATAGTATATTAAATACAATAGGGCGGGATGTTGCTGTCCTGAAAGACTTCTGGAAAACAAGTCACCAGTAAGTCCAACTTGGTTTTTCCCAAGGCGTGTTTCAGGACAGCACCTGAGAGGATAACAGAGACTTACCCCCTTAGGGCGGGACAACAGCTTGCAGGACCTTTCTGCCAAACGCCTGATCACTAGCAGATGCGATGTCCAGCCTGTAATGTTTCACAAATGTGTGAAAACTTGACCATTTTGCCGCCTTGCAAATTTTTTCAGGGGTGGCACCAGCTCTCTGCCCAATTGGCTGCTAGTGCTCTGGTTGAGTGTGCACAAATTCCTGCTGGTGGAGACACACCTGCATGCCAATAAGCCTCTGAAATAGTTTCAGCCATCTTACTAAAGAAACCTTAGAAGCCTGGCAACCTTTCCTGTTGCCCGAAAATAGCACAAATAGTGAATCTGAACATCTAAAGAGCTTTGTTCTTTCCAAGTAACACAACAAAGTCCTCCTGACATCCAACATGTGGAAACCAGTCTCCTTCTCCCCTGCTGGGTTAGGGCAGAAGGTTGGAAGTACAATGTCCTGAACACGATTCTGTACTGAAGCTACCTTTGGTAAGAATTTTTGGTCTGTCGTAAGTATAACCCTATCTGGAAAAATAGACAAATAGGGTTCCTTAATTGATAAAGCGTTAAGCTCACTGATCCTGCGTGCAGAGACCATGGCAATCAGAAACACAGACTTAAAAGTTAGATATCTGAGTGGCGCTTCTTCCAAAGGCTCAAAGGGACTCTTTGTTAGAGACTGAAGGCCTACCGACAGATCCCATTTAGGAAAAGACTTAAGCGATGCTGGTCTGGATCTCGTAAGAGCTCTAAAGAATCTGATTACCAACGGATGAGGCCACAGATTTCTCTAAGAACACTGCTAGTGCAGCAGCCTGCAGCTTCAGGGTACTAACTGCTAGCCCCTTGTCAGCTCCAACTTGTAAAGATTTTACAATGGTAACAAGACTCCCTGGGTCCTGGGCAGATGAATTACACCATGTAAAAAAAAAAGAAGGAATCCCCATCTCTCAGGAGCACCTGAGAGACATTGACTCCCCTCCCAAAAGATGTTCCCTCTGGGCCGGAGGAAACAAAAACTGAGGTATGGTAGGGAGGTGCCTCCCTTTAAAGTTCTGGAGGAAGAAGGTGTTTCCTATGGTCCGGTGGGAGGAGTCACTATCTCTCAGGTGCTGTCCTGAAAGCCGCCTTGGGAAAAACACATAAAAAACAACATATAAAAATAGTGGTTGATATAAGTTCAGTCTTTCGGTAGTGCAAAAAGTGGCAAAATTTGAAGTGCTTGTCCAAAAGTGACTCGTGCCTATCTAACAGCTTAGGTGACTTCCGTGCTCCCCTTAAGTTCCCCACCAGGGCTGGACTGGGACAAAAATTTGGCTCTGGACTTCCTCATGACTGGCCCACTTTAATTATGAGTGTCCCCAACAGCGTCCTCCTTACATCAGAGTGTCCCCAACAGCGCCCCCTTACATCAGAGTGTCCCCAACAGCGCCCCCTTACATCAGAGTGTCCCAATCAGCAGCTCCCTTCACATCAGAGTGTCCCCAACAGCATCCCTCTTACATCAGAGTGTCCCCAACAGCATTCCCCTTACATCAGAGTGTCCCCAAGAGCGTCCCCCTTACATTAGAGTGTCCCCAACAGCATCCCCCTTATATCAGTGTCCCAATCAGCAGCTCCCTTCACATCAGAGTCCCCACCAGCAGCCCACTTCACATCAGAGTCCCCACCAGCAGCTCACTTCATATCACAGTCCCCACCAGCAGCTCACTTCACATCACAGTCCCCACCAGCAGCCCACTTCACATCACAGTCCCCACCAGCAGCTCACTTCACATCACAGTCCCCACCAGCAGCCCACTTCACATCACAGTCCCCACCAGCAGCCCACTTCACATCACAGTCCCCACCAGCAGCCCACTTCACATCACAGTCCCCACCAGCAGTCCACTTCACATCACAGTCCCCACCAGCAGCCCACTTCGCATCACAGTCCCCACCAGCAGCCCACTTCACATCACAGTCCCCACTAGCAGCCCACTTCACATCACAGTCCCCATCAGAGAGCCCCCATCAGCAGCCCTTCACATCAGTGTCCTCCCTCTCCTCCCCCTCCCACATGTACTCACCATTTTGAAGGCAGTTTCTCGTTCCTCTCTCCAGTCATGTCATAAGAAGTGATAGGGGAGAGAGGAAGGAAAGTCTGCCTTTGGTCTATCTCCCCCTGCAGGCTGGAGGGAGCATAATGCCTAATGCTCTCTCCAGTAGCATATGACGGAAGCTGCTCCTCCTGACAGGAGTGAAATTGCGATCACTCACTGTCAGAAAGGAGCGGCTCCAGGACCGCACCTGATTGGCCCACTGAGCCATTGGCCCACCGGGAATCTCCCGGTAGTCCCGATGGCCAGTACATGCCTGTTTCCCACTCACCATATCCCTGCACCCCTGCAGGGGTAAATCGCGTGCAGTGAGTGTAGTGGCAGTCCTCAGGGCATTCACCTCTTCCTTAGCTCCACACATAATGGGATATCCGGATCGTTGTACTCCTCCGGGGATAAGCCATCCTGATAGATTAGGTTATAGTAGTTGCCTCCTCTGCGGTAAACCACAAATTACCTTCTTTAGTGGTATACAGCAGGTTTTTGTGTCTAAGATGTCACTCCTTCTGCCTGGGAGTGAAGTGGTTAATGTACTTTACCACTTACAGACCACCCGCCATTGTTTACGTCTGTATTTTGAAGAGAGATATAGTTGTTATCGCAGCAGCTAGCTACCCATAACCCCGGCATCCTCTTCTTCAGTGAGCGGTCTGCTTTCAGATACAAGTGTTCTCTGCAGCGGATTCCCCGCGAGATCACTTTTATCGGTGGCGGGAGAGGGGTGCTCCGGTGCCCTCCGCCACTTACCGGAGCCGCCGGCAGCAGCGGAGGTGATTGGGTCCTTCTCCATGTTAGGTATAGAGACAAGTGAGGGGAAGATGTCCCCCACCCATCTCTATACCATTGCAGGGCTGAAGCGACGTCAAAAAGACGGCTACATCGCAGGCACTAATTTCCAGGAGGGCATTCATGAACGTCCTCCCAAGCAAGCGCTGTCTGTGCATCCCTGCGGGTCATGCGCGGCGCGCTCTGTGATCACCGAGTCTATGAGACGAAACACGTAAGCATGATCCGCCTCTGATTATCCCTCACCTCCATGACCGTACACGGTCGTATCTGCTGATGTGAACCAATTCATCCTGCTGTCTTGGGATGTGGCTCTCTATACAGCCTGTGGATACCACTAGTCTGGATGATCTGAACCTTACTACACACCGTACGTTCCAGCCGGAATGAATACTCAGTGATATGAGCATACGGACTTTCAGAGTGGACTTAATCTCAGTGGGGTTATTGCTGTAAGACGGGACTTTCAATGGCTATGAATTCGATTGCACAAGACGTCAAACGGTGAGCTGCTTTGCACTCCAATATTGAGGAGTCATATTCTGTATAGCTCATTACGTTTGTTTTCCTTGTGAGATATCAGCCTGAATTGTTATCTGCCTTCAATCCCCACTGTCATCTATATCGCTGTATGTATTGCTGTTTCAGAGCCATCATACCCTCAGCTATCACATCAAGGGAACTCTCGTCTACCCCTAAGCACAAGCACTTTTCAGACAACCCTCCTGGAAGCATGCCCGTGTGCCTCTATCTTACAACTGGCATACCTGTTTAATTTTGACTAATTATCCATGCCTCTGTGTTAGACCCGGGTCCAAGATGTCTGTCTGTCTGTCTGTGTGTATGACGAGTGTGAGGTGTTTGTATAGGGTTGGTGGCCACCCGTGTCCCATTAAGACGTCTGTCTTATTTTTAATCATGTGTTGGAGGTGGGTGTAGTTGTTATATTTATTTCTACATATATATTCACTTTTCTATTGGGATAATCAATAAAGATATTTAACATGCATCGGTCTGTCCTCGTTGATGAATTGCTGCTGGATTCTTTCCGTTTTTTTCATGTTTAACCCTTTAGTTCAGAGGACAACCACCCCCTGATTGTTGAACCTATTGTTGTTTCCAATCAGGGCTGACGATGTAAACAGGTCTTTATTCGAGTGGGCAATAGACAAGCCAACTATTAACTCGTTTTGACCTGTGCTAAATTGGATGTGTCATTGGTCCCTCCTTTTGTTTTGTTCCTACGTCTGGAGACATGCTTGGCCAGTCCATCACCTTTACCGTCAGCTTCTTTAGCAAGGCAGTGGTTGTCTTGGAGGTGTGTTTGGGGTCATTATGTTTAAATACTGCCCTGCGGCCCAGTCTCAGGAGGGAGGAGATCATGCTCTGCTTCAGTATGTCACAGTACATGTTGGCATTCATGATTCCCTCAATGAACTGTAGCTCCCCAGTGCCAGCAGCACTCATGCAGTCCCAGACCATGACACTCCCACCACTATACTTGACTGTAGGCAAGACACACTTGTCTTTGTACTCCTCACCTGGTCCCCGTCACACACGCTTGACACCATCTGAACCAAATAAGTTTATCTTGGGCTCATTAGACCACAGGACATGGTTCTAGTAATCCATGTCCTTAGTCTGCTTGTCTTCAACAAACTGTTTGCAGGCTTTCTTGTGCATCATCTGTAGAAGAGGCTTCCTTCTGGGACGACAGCCATGCAGACCAATTTGATGCAGTGTGCGACGTATGGTCTGAGCACTGACAGGCTGACCCCCCACCCCTTCAACCTCTGCAGCAATGCTGGCAGCACTCATACGTCTTATTTCCCAAAGACAATCTCTGGATATGACGCTGAGCACGTACCCTTAACTTCTTTGGTCAACCATGGCTAGGCCTGTTCTGAGTGGAACTTGTCCTGTTAAACTGCTGTATGGTCTTGGCCACCGTGCTGCAGCTCAGTTTCAGGGTCTTGGCAATCTTCTTATAGCCTAGGCCATCTTTATGTAGAGCAACAATTCTTTTTCAGATCCTCAGAGAGTTCTTTCCCTTGAGGTGCCATGTTGAACTTCCAGTGACCACTATGAGAGAGTGAGAGCGATAACACTAAATTTAACACACCTGCTCCCCATTCACACCATTTAGACCTTGTAACACTAACGAGTCACATCACACAGGGAGGGAAAATGGCTAATTGGGCCTATTTTGGACATTTTCACTTAGGGGTGTACTCACTTTTGTTGCCAGCGGTTTAGACATTAATGGATGTGTGTTGAGTTATTTTGAGGGGACAGAAAATTTACATTGTTATACAAGCTGTATACTCACTACTTTACATTGTAGCAAAGTGTCATTGCTTCAGTGTTGCCACATGAAAAGATATAATAAACTATTTACAAAAATGTGAGGAGTGTACTCACTTTTGTGAGATACTGTGTATATATATATATATATATATATATATATACATATACATATAATTTATATTTATATATTAGGGATTTTTCTCAAGGTGTAGTGCTTACAAGTGGGTTCAGACCAACCAGGAAATACTGTTTCCTGTGCTTGTGGCCCACTTTCTTTTAACCACCTCAGCCCCGGAAGGATTTACCCACTTCCTGGCCAGGCCATTTTGTGCGATAAGGCACTGTGCTGATTTAACTGAAAATTACGTGGTCGTGCGACGTTGTACCCAAACAAAATTTATGTCCTTTTTTCCCCACAAATAGAGCTTTCTTTTGATGGTATTTGATCACCTTATTTTTTGCGCTATAAACAGAAAAAACAACAATTTTGAAAAAAACAAAAAAAAAAACAAAAACTTAATTTTTTACTTTTTGCTATAAAACAATTCCAAAAAAAATGTAAAAAAAATGAATTTACTTATCAGTTTAGGCCGATATGCATTCTGCTACATATTTTTGGTTAAAAAAAAAAAGGCAATAAACGTGTATTGATTGGTTTGCGCAAAAGGTATTGTGTCTATAAAATAGGGGATATTTTTATGCCATTTTTAATATATATTTTTCTTTTACTAGTAATGGCGGCGTTCAGTGATTTTTAGTGGGACTGCGACATTGCGGCGGACAGATCGGACACCTAATGGACATTTTTGACACTTTTTTGGAAACCAGTGGCATTATTACAAATCAGTGCTAAAAATATGCACTGTTTTGCCCTGTACACATGGTCGGACTTTCTGACGGAAAAAGTGCGATCGGATTGTGTCGGAAATTCCGATCGTGTGTGGGCTCCATCAGACTTTTTCCATCAGAATTTCTGACACACAAAGTTTGAGAGCAGGCTATAAAAATTTCCGACAACAAAATCTGATTGGTTAAATTCCGATCGCGTGTACACAAATCTGATGCACAAAGTGCCACGCATGCTCAGAATAAATTAGGAGGCGAAAGCTATTGGCTACTGCCCCGTTTATAGTCCCGACTTACGTGTTTTATGTCACTGTGTTCAGAACGATCGGATTTTCATACAACTTTGTGTGACCGTGTGTATGCAAGACAAGTTTGAGCCAACATCCGTCAAAAAAAATCCATGGATTTTGTTGTCGGAATGTCCGATCCATGTCCGATCGTGTGTACGGGGCATTATTGTACTAATGACACTGGCAGGGAAGGGGTTAACATCAGGGACAATTAATGGGTTAAATGTGTTCACTGCAGGTGTTTTCTAACTGTATGGGGGACTGTGTGACTGGGGAAACACACAGGTCCGTCTTCCTGCTTAGCAGAAAGACAGGATCTGTGTGATCTCCCCTGTCAGAACGGAGATCTGTTTTGTTTACACAGGCAGATCCCCGTTCTGTCACTACGGGGAACGATCGTGAGTGGCCGGTGGACATCTGCCGGACCAACTTTTTGGCTTTCCCGCTTGCCAATGGGAGCGCGCACACGCCCACAAAAGCGAGTTTCCGAGCCGATGTACGATTCACGGGATTGTTCCATGTTGCTGCAGTATAATGACGGTGGCTGGTCGGCAAGTGGATAAAGAAAAGATTCACATGTAACTTACAGTGTTACCCTCGCAGGTATTTCCAACACTTCAAAACCAATCCAGACCACATTTCAGATTCACAGAACCACTGTGCTCATGTACAAATTCTGTATATATCTCTTTTTCTCGCTCTCTCTCTCGCAGCTACCATCTGTACTGTCCCAGACCTCTGGGCAGGAGATCTCCTGTCTCCCGTGTGGAGTCCTGAATTCAGTCACACCCTTGATTATGAAGGATATGCACACCTGTACACACAGCCTGCTAGTCCCCAGTAAAACCTGGACCCAGAGTTAGAGACTTCTGCCCTTTGAAGTCTCTGGGCTCCAGAACCCAATCCAGGAGTTACCAATCCTGGAGAAAACTGAAAAAACTAATTTCCTCCGTTCAGCATATACTTTCTGGAGCCCCTCAATCTGCAGAAGTATAGTTTTGGATCCTCCTTTGGGTTTAAATTGCTGTTGGTGTCTCCACTAGAGAAATGTCTTCACTTCATGTCCAGCAGACATGTGCACAGCCAAAAAATTCGTTCATTTTATTAGTTTATTTTTTTTTTTCGTTTTTCGGGTCATTCGTTATGATCGCGATTCGTAAATTTGTTCATTCGTAATTTCGTAAATGCGTTCGTTCGTACATTCGTAAATTCGAACATTCATTCATTCGTACATTCGTTCATTCGTACAATTGTACATTTTTACATTTGTTCATTTGTAAATTCGTACATTCGTAAATTCGTAAAATCGTACATTTGTAAATTAGAAAATTCGGAAATTTGTAAATTCGAAGTTTGAAAATCCAAAAACCCGAAAATTCAAAAATCTGAAATAGTAACTAACTATTAAATTATAGGTATTGTAATTGCCTTTCAAATTTGACTGTCAGTGAACGTAACAAATACGAATTTATCCGAAGTTACGAATTATCCAAAACGAATGCTGCATCTAAACAAATGGAACGGAACAAATTAATAATAAATAATAATAATAAAATGTTATTATTATTATTGTTATTTATTATTATTAATTCATTACGTTCCATTCCATTTTTTCGGATCATTCATAACTTCGGATAAATTTGTATGTGTTACATTCACTAACAGCCAAATTTTAAAGGAAATTACAATACCTATAATTTAAAAGTTACTAATAGTTAAGTTATTATTAGTTAACTATTATTTCAGATTTCCGAATTCACCAATTTGCGAATGTACGAATGTACGAATGCCCGAATTTACGAATGTCCAATTTTATCGAATTTACGAATATTCGGAAAAAAACCATTAAACAAGTTTTCGTTAATTCGGATATTCCCGAATTAACGAATTTGTCGAAATTCGTTAAAAAACGAATTCGGAACTAAACGAATTGCACATGCCTAATGTCCAGGTGACAGGCATCAGACAGAACAAGAAGTGAAGAGAATATACCTTAGCAAAGACACAAACAGTATTAAAAGCTTTACAGATGTTCTAACCTGCCTCCGCTCTAAAATTCCCTTACAGGCTCTGCCTTCAGCATTCGTCAGGAGTAGGGCCAGTTTACCAAGGCGCAATGCATGGCAAATTACTTGTTATGGTATAATCAGATATGCTGAACTATTTAGCTCAGTGAGATTGTTTTGCCCCCTTTAGAGACATTTTAGATATGTACACAATGGGGGTTATTTACTAAAGGGGCAAATCCACTTTGCACTACAAGTGCACTTGAAATTGCACTGAAAGTGCACTTGGAAGTGCAGTCGCTGTAGATCTAAGGGGTAGATCTTGCAGTTGTAGTGCAAAGTGGATATGCCTTTCATAAATAACCCCCAATATGCTATAGGCAATATTAACATAAAGTGCTTTCTAAACAGTTTATTGTTTGAACTACAAATAACCAATGCTGACAAATTCAATAGTTGATTATTGCTGAATTTAAATGGGCACAAAGAGCCATTTTAAGCTTGAGGTATTGGTGACTGTAGTAAAAATTGTCTTTGAAAATTCAGATCTTTTCTTTCAGATTACAGATTTTGGTTTGTCCAAATATACAAGTAGCTCCAATGAAGCAAATGGGGGAACTTTAGCATACATGCCTCCTGAAGCATTTCAAGAGGGATACAACCCAAGTGAGGCCTCTGATGTTTACAGGTACTCAAAGTTTGTATTTTTTCATTAACATAAATCTATCCCTTATGCAGGGTACCTGTCCTTTATTTACTTCAATGTAAACCTGTGGGCATAGAATTATGGGGGCTGACATTTCTGAATTCCTTTTTAGACTAAGTTCACACTGCTGTGACACGATTTTGATCTGACTTTCAATTATATTATGTTGTGCTACTTTGATAAGGTTTGTATAATCTATGGGGCCACAAAAAAATTGCACTGGAATCACACTAAAGCAGTACAGGAACCATTTCCAAAATTGCTTTGTGTTGAGTAACATTTCTATGGACACCATTAAAAACATGTCATGCTTTTATGTGCGACTCAAGTCACATCTGAAATCGCATTAGTGTGAACTAGGCCTAAAGGCAAAGGATCCTGGCCTCTAATCTTGAACCCTGTAATCACTACCTAATGAGTAAGTTATTGGCCTAGAACAAGTATGCAGATGGAAAGTCAGACTTTCCTGATTTCCCTAGCTGTATGTTTGTGTTAGGTCAGTAATGGAGGGGCATGAATGAAGTGGTGCAAGGTCACAGTGTCTCTTTAATGGCAGTATAAAGCAGGAGTCCAGGAATTATGCTAACACACACATTTGAAATATATACAGTATACATAAATAAATCCAAGAGAGTCAACCACACTCTGAAATTTCTTGCTCAAAACTAAATTTCTTTATTGTCAGTATTAAAGAAATCTTTTCAGAGCGAAATGAATTTCAGAGCGTGGTGACTGTGTTGGATTTGGATTGGAGTCTGCCTGATATATATATGCGTATACACTATATTGCCAAAAGTATTGGTATCTTAAGGCGTCAGCATACGAAGACATTTTGGACAATTTCATGCTCCAAACTTTGTGGGAACAGTTTGAGGAGGGCCCCTTCCTGTTCCAACATGACTGCGCACCAGTACACAAAGTGAGGTCCAATAAAGACATGGATGAGCAAGTTTGGGATGGAGGAACTTGACTGGCCTGCACAGAGTCCTGACCTCAACCCGATAGAACATCTTTGGGATGAATTAGAGCGTAGACTGCGAGCCAGGCCTTCTTGTCCAACATCAGTACCTAACCTTACAAATGCGCTTTTGGAAAAATGGTCAAACATTCCAATAGACACAAACAGACAGCCTTCCCAGAAGAGTTGAAGCTGTTATAGCTGCAAAGGGTGGGCCAACTCAATATTGAACCCTACGGACTAAGACTGGGATGCCATTAAAGTTCATGATAGTGTAAAGGCAGGTGTCCCAATACTTTTAGCATTATAGTGCATAGCCTAGTCTGGCAAAAGAACTGAGGTCGATTGATGTAAACGTTAAAATGTAATTTAAACTGCAATAAATCATAAGGAGAAATAAAGATGCTGGGCTCCATTTTGCATGTGATAAAATGAATTCTAGTGGAGAGTGCTGTTCATGAACAGAATTTGTTTCCGAGATTCCCTAGAAAAGTTTATTCCAGTAGTTGTGCAATTAAATTATTACAACTCTCCATTTTATACAAAGATCCCACATTTTCAACTAGTAAAACAAAGTTGTCATAACCACCCTCCCTCCCCATGCATACACAAGCACATTAACTCAGAAAAGCAACAAAAATTCCAGTGGGTATGATAAAATTTTACAGTATGCCCTACCTAGGGCTGGGCACCAGCCTATCCACAGGTGGGTAAGGACATGCACATATAAATCACCTTGTCTACCTTCCAGTTCTGTACTCCAAAGTGCATGAAGTGAGGGCAAGCAGAAAAGTGTCATGCAAACATTAACATTAATTTAAGTTTAAAATGTTAACAATTATACAAATTGTTTAAACAGTTTTCTTTGGAATATAAAAAAAAAATTCAGATTTTTATCTGAGGGCCAGATAAACACTGACTAACTATACTGCTAGATTTTAATTTGCAGCTACAATGAGTATACTGTATAATAATGAGTGTTTCTTGCTTTCCTTGCCCTGCCTGGGCAGTCCTGTTTCTATTTGGTTTAGGCATATTATATTGATAATTTCACTTTCAAAACAACTGCTCTCTATATTAATTAGGATGATCATTTTTTTTTATCAATAATCTTTATATACGGTATAGATATATAGATAAACTTTGAACAGCGCCATATACAAGAGCAGGGAAGGACTACTTTACTAATTACCGAGCATATGAAAACACATGTGTAAAAAAAAAAAAGGCAATGTAATATTGACTATATTATAGGTAGAGTTGAAAATTCAATATGTCCCCAGATGGGTGAGGTACAATTGAGAGGGAGAGAATGAAGGGAGGGAGTAGGAAGATGAAGGGGGGGGGGGTGGATAGCAAAGGGAAGCAAGCATGTACTAAAGGGGTATAAACTGGTATAACAGGTAGGAGATGACAATTCACAGATGGCTCTACTCGGTCTAGGAAAGGAGACTATGAGGTTTACCCCCAGTGCTGGGAGTCCAAGACCACAAGTTTCTATCTAAATGGTGGTTAAGAACTTGAAGCGGCTCTGGGATCTGACAGCCAGGGTTGCCAATGTTCATATAATTTGGCAATTCTCTGATGGGTTTTGGTGAACAGAAATTCCATGCATAAATGACCATTGAGTATGTCAATGGTTGTTCGTAGAGTGGGTGGGTGAGGTTGCATTCAAAGCCTGGAAATGGAGAGGCGAGCTGCAACGAGTATGTGTGTGATGATGGGGTGAAATTTCTAGGGCCAGGTTGAGAATCCCAGGCCGAAGAGAACCATATGCGGGGTCAGCGTATTAAAGAGATAAGTAGCATTTCGAATGAGGGTGGATGTTCCTCCAAAATGGGACAATGGAGGGGCATTCCCACCAGATGTGGAAAATAGATATATAACAAGTATTTGGCGCAAAAATTAACAACAAAATTCCAATCATGTGATGATATACATAAATGAACTCTAATGGGATCAGAACAGGATGTTAAAAGTAGTTGTCATGTTGTCCCAAAGTGCTGGATGTATGCCGGCCGGCAGCGAGGAGGAACAGCGAAAACGAGGCTTGAATGGCAAACAGTATCTCGGCGAGAGACAATGCCGTCACACGTGTTACGCCGAGATACTGTTTGCCATTCAAGCCTTGTTTTCGCTGTTCCTCCTTGCTGCTGGCCGGCATACATCCAGCACTTTGGGACAACACAGAGGCTGCATATCCATATTCTATGGGACTATCTTATGCTTGAAACCTCCTCCTAAATGTGAGTGCAAACGTTGCTGTTTTTATAATAAATTGTTTCAAAGTCTGCACCCAGAGGCGCCTCCTTTGCCTTGTCTTACTGTGGAAAATAGATCCATCTAGACCACAGTTCCGCCAGCACTTCCGGGAGTGAGTTGGGTATATACGGTCCAGTCTTACAGGGGTATAATACTGCTGATAGAGAATTTTCATTAGGGTTTCCCAGTGGGTAATGTTCTTGGAAAAAAATGGTGGGAGTACGGGCAACTTGGTACCAGAAGTAGGGGGAAATCGGAGTTTGTAGGGTGGTTCCTACTGGACCATAGCTGGGGACTTCACTTCCTGATTGGGTCTCAAGAGTAGGTCATAAATGTGAGATATGGCCCGAAACGTATTAGACGTTGTGTTGTAAAAGGCCATTAGATCTTTAGTAATGGTGTTGGATGTATGAGGTAAAGTTTAAAGGATGTGGCGGATTATTAAATAAATGCAGAAATCCTTATTAGAGATGTTATAGCGGCCAGAGAGTTGTTGGAAGGATTGGAGCGGTTGTTGGTGATATAAATTGCCCAGTTTGTGGAGACAAGCTGCAGTCCAATGGTGTAAAGGGAGGTCCGAAAATAAGAGCTGCAGGTCCAAGAGCGAAAGTTGGAGTAATGCTTGGACATGGAGCCCATTTGAGGCTTGTCGCACAGCTATCCATGTTGACATAGTGGCATTATGGTTTGAAGAAAAGAGTGAGAAGGATGTCCCAGCCACAATGTTGCCAATAATACAGAGGGATCCTGAGTAAGTGCCGAAGCCCCAATTTGGAGCCAGATCAGCAAAGGATATGAGGACCACCATTTTTTTGCTTTGTCTAAAATAGTTGCTTTGTAGTATGAGTTAGGATTGGAGGCTCCGAGTCCTGCGTAGGTTCTAGGAATACTGAGTAGGGAAGATTTGATGCAAGGTTTACGTGCGGCCCTAATGAATTGGTTGAGGAGATGTAGGAGCTTTGATAAATTGTATTGTAGAATAGGTATTGAAAGAGTCCTAAAAAAATACAATATATGTTGCAACATAAACATCTTGGACATGGCTATATTTCTTGCCCAAGAGGCTTTAACCAAGAGGAGCATTTTAGATACATTCTGGATTTTCTGACATAGTAGAGTGAGATTAGAGCCTAGAAGCATATCGGAGGGGGAGGTTAAGTGAATGCCCAGGTATGTCATGGAGGCGTTGGGAGCCCACGAAAAAGGGGAAACTTTAGTAATAGCATTCTTAAAATGTAGATGAAGGGAAACTCCTAACATGGCTGATTTATAATGCTTCAATTTATACATAAATATACATACATATAGAATTTATCTATACATAGATAAATTCCCAACATGCTCTAACAATTGGCAGATGTCATTCGCATCCAAGCCAATCTTGTGGGATACTTGACCAACCGGTAATCCTACAATGAGGGGGTATGATCGGATGCCTGAGCCAGGGGTTAGATCACAAGCGTGAAAATAGGCATCCCTGTCGGGTCCCATTGGTTATCAGAAAGGGAGTGAATAGCATACCCAACGTCCATACTTTAGCGCTAGGGGTGAAATATAAGCCAAAATAGCATGGAGGAAAGGGCCATCTATACCGAATTTCCAGAGAACAGAATCCAAGTATTGCCAGTGAACCCTGTCAAACACCTTCTCTGCATCTAGAAAGATCAGCAGAGAAGGCGTTTTATGTTGCTCAGCTCAGTGGATAAGGTCTATGAACTGACGTGTTCCATCTGAAGCTTGCCTATGCGAAATAAAGCCCACTTGATCAGGGTGAATGAGCATGGGCATACAGTGGGAAAAAATATTATTTAATTCCCTGCAGATTTTGTAAGTTTTCCCACTTACAAAGAAATGAAGTGTCTATAATTTTTATCATGATAAATGATGTTGGCAAGCACAAAGGGAAGACGTTTCTTGTAGCTGGTTATTAGGTTTGCACACATCTCAGAGGGATTTTGGTTCACTCTTCTATACAGATCTTCTCTAAATCCTTAAGGTTTCTTGGCTGTCGCATGGTAATTTAAAGTTTCATCTCCTTCCATAAATGATCTATGGGATTAAAGTGTGGAGACTGGCTAGGCCACTCCATGACCTTAATGTGCTTCTTCTTGAGCCACTCCTTTGTTGCCTTGGCTGTATGTTTTGGGTAATTGTCATACTGGACTCATCCACTACCCATATTCAGTGTTCTGGCTGAGGGAAGAAGGTTCTCAAAGATTTTACAATACATCGCCCCGTCCATTGGCCCCTCAATGCGGCAAAGATGGACTATACCTTTAGCAGAGAAACAGCCCCAAAGTATAATGTTTCCACCTCCGTGCTTGACTGTAGGGATGATATTTTTAGGTTCATAGTCAGCATTTTTCTTCTTCCAAACACGAGTCACGCTAATGCCAAAAAGTTTAATTTGGGCCCCATCTGACCACAGCATTTCTTCCAATCCTTCTCTGAATCATTTAGATGTTCATTGGCAAACTTCAGATGTTCATGTGCCTTCTTGAGGAGGGGGACCTTGCGGGCACTGCAGGATTTAAATCCACGGCGATGTATTGTGTTACCAATGATTTGTTTGGTGACTGTGGTCACAACTGACTTGAGATCATTCACATGCTCCTCCCGTGTAGTTCTGGGCTGATACCTCACTTTTCTCATGATCACCCTTACTCCATGAGGCGAAATCTTGCATGGAGCTCCAGTCCGCTCCAACAGCTGTCTCCTTCTCACCAAGCTTCTTGCTGATGGTCTTGTAGCCCATTCCAGCCTTGTGTAGGTCTACAATCTTGTCCCTGATGGCCTTTCACAGCTCTTTGGTCTTGCCCATGATAGTGAGGTTTGAATGGAAGAAAGATTCTGTGGACAGGTGTCTTTTATACACATAATGGGTTGTCATTAGGAGCACCTTCTAAAAATTTACAGGCCTAATCTGTGTACCACATGAGCACATACAGTAGCCAGTCTGTAGGAGCCTGAATTATTGTTGGTTGGTAGTGGATCAAATACTTATGTTACTCACTGAACTGCAACTCAATTTATAACATTTGTATCATGTTTTTTTTTTTTTTCTGGATTTTTGGTTGATATTCTGTCTCTATCGTTTAAAATATACCAATGATATCTTCTGTTAAAAAAAAAAAAATATACCAATGATAACAATTATAGACTCGTCATTTCTTTGTAAGTGGGCAAACTTACAAAATCTTCAGAGGATCAAATAATTATTTTTCCCACTGTATACATCACGAGATGGGTAGCTAAGATCTTTGGATAAAGTTTAAGATCAGTATTTAGGAGAGATATGGGACGGTAATTTGTCAGATCATGAGAGGGTTTGCTGGCTTGTGAATGGTGACTATGAACGCCTCGAGTGATTCCAAGGGTATCTCACAAGTTGCTAGGAATCTGTTGAAGGTATTATAGAAGTACAGAAATAGGGTACGAAATGGTCCAGGTAGGTTTTGTAATATTCGTTAACAAAACCATCAGATCCTGCCACTTTGTGAGATGGGAGATCTTTGATGGCTTTGATCATTTCTTGATGGGTGAATGGTTGCGAGAGGCATTCTAGTTGTGCCGAGGTGATTGAGGGGGGTTGGAGAGGGATCAAAAAGCCTTATATCAGCTGACGGGAAGGTTGGGTTTCAGTAGGGAAAAGTTGTAATTTATATAATTTGGAATAAAAGGAACTAAAACAATCAGCTATGTCTTTTGCGTTTGTTAGTTTACGTCCCTGGGCATCTAAGAGTAACAGTATTTTGGCTTGTGCGACTCTGCGTTTGTATTGTAGAGCTAGGGTTATACCTGCTTTATTCCCCTGAGAATACCAGGTTAGGCGGAGGCGTCTGAGGTAGAAGTCATGGCCTATTCGTTAGTAAGAGCTAACCTTATTTCTCAATTTACGGAGTTGAGCGATGTTATTCTGGGAGGAGTTCTGTTTATTATGGAATTCGAGCGTTCTAATGCGTTCAAGGAAGGAAATAATGGTGAGAGTACTTTTTTCTTTTCCTGGGCACCCAACTTTAAGAATATTACCTGTATGATGGATTAATGAGCATTCCAAAGGGTTGTTGAGTTACAAACAGAACCAACATTGGAGGCAAAGAATGCATCAATCTCGGATCTAACCTGCTCCTGTGTCTCCACAGCACTAAGAAGTGAGGTGTTTAATCGCCACGTAGTGTGTCGGGGAGCGATAGGGGATGTACAGTACATATTGTAATGGATACCAGTGCGTGGTCATACCACATGATAATTCCTATTGTGGATGTAGAGATTTTTTGCAATAAGGCTTTGGAGGTCAGGAACAGGTCTGTCCTAGAATATGTTTTTTGGGTGTGTGACTAAAAGCAGTAGTTTCTCTTAGTGCGGTGATGGCATCTCCAGGGCTCATAGAAGTCCTCAAGAGAAATCAGAGAGGACAAGGCTGTGGATTTCCTGCGCTTAGAACTCGAGGAGTCTAGCTCATCATCTATGAGTTCAAAAAATCAAAATCACAGCAAATTACAATTTTGTGTCTGGGGTAGTGTTGAATTTTTAGTAATGTGGACTTATAGAAAGATTTCTGGTGAACATTAGGAGCATAAATAAATAATAATGAGGGGGCGATAGTTGAATGAGGCTGAAAGAATACAAAATCTGCCCGAGCTGTTCTGCTCCACATTTGTAAAAGTAAAAGACACTTCGGAACAGACTGCGATCATAACCCCCCTGGCTTTCTTATCAGCTTGTGCTTGGAAGCAATGGGGGTACAATTTGTGAGAGCATTTGGGTGATTAAGTTCCTGAGAAATGCGTCTCCTGGACACAGCGAATATCTTAAAAGGGCTATTGAGACCCTTGGCATTCAAAGAGACAATTTTGAGGGACATGGTAGGTTGACAGGGTAGATGCCGTGACAGCACTGTAATGAGAGATCCCTCTAATTATGCTAGGAGTGTACAAAAGGTGCAGGAAATAACAAGAGTTCTGACAGAACACAGAGGGGTTGATTTACTAAAGGCCAATAGACTGTTCACCTTGCAAAGTGCAACTGCACTCTGCAAGGGCAGTTGCTCCAGAGCTTAGTAAATGAGGTAAAGCTTCACTTTGCAAAGAATACCCAATCACATGCAAGGAAAATTAAAAAAAACTACATTTTTGCTTGCACATGATTGGTTGATGAAAGTCAGCAGAGCTTCTGCTCAATTACTAATCTCTGGAGCAACTGCTCTTACAGTGTGCAACTGCACTTTGCAAAGTGCACAGTCTTTTTGCCTTTAGTAAATCAACCCCAATGAGTGCTAAAGGCAAAAATAATCAATGTGAAGGTTTCTGTGTTCCAGAGATCTCTGCACTAATATACAAGAACAATGCAATTCCAAACAAGTGTATTAACCAGAAAATTAAGCCAGGTACAGCAGTTGAAAAAAAGAACATGTAGCTAGTAACCTAGAACAAGGGCACACTGCAACAATTGAGCGTGGAAGGGTTATCATTATTGCGTTCACTTTTCCACTGCATAGTTAAATTATATCATATCCAGGCTGAAGCATGTGCCCCCGCGGAGAGGAGCAGTGAATAAAGGGGCATGCTGAGAGCTACGACAGAGCTCGCAATTCCCAGGGGTTGGAGATTTTGGATGGTTTCGGCTTTGAAGTAGCTGGGGAATATGTGGGATGACACCCTAGTTGTGCAGCTGCTTGAGCCCATCTTTAGGGGTCAGTATGGGGACCTTCTGGTTCTGATAAGTTACTAGTAACTTTATGGGATAGCCCCATTGGTAGGTGATTTTCTGATCATTGAGAACAGAGGTGACTGGGGCGAAAGCCTTGCGTGCCTGCGAGGTGGCTGTCAAGATGTCATTATAAAGCGATATTTTGACAAAAGGCTCCGGGAGGGAGCGTAAGGATCTCGCCACTTGCATGATATTTCCCTTGGTGTGGAAGAAGTGCTCACGAGCAAGGATATCTCTAGTGATGGAAGCTGGCAGGTGTATTGGCTTGTGGATTCTATGAGCCCAATCAATAAGCATACCATTCGTTGTGAGTGAGGGGATCAGTTTGTGAAATAGCTGGTGCAGGTAAGGTACAATTTCAGAGGAGGAAAGCGATTTGTGTACCCCTCTGACGTTAATATTTTTCCGCCTAGAGTGGTCCACCGAATCCTCAACAACTTTTAGAAAGAGCATATGTATAGCTGCAGCTTGTTCACCCTGTATATTCATTATGGGGTTATGAGCCTTAGTAACAGCACACAGATGTTGCTCCTCCAGGCATTCAATCTAATCATATAAATGGTTAATGGTTGCCTAGAGATCATCTTGATGATCAACAGGGTTGTCAGTAGTATGGTATACCCCTGGAATGTGTGGGGAGAGGATTAACATTAAAAAAAAAAAAAAAAAAAACTTTGAAATGCTGAACCTGTTTTGAACACAGTCCCCCACTCCAAACCAGAGAACATTTGGAATATTGTGCAGGGCAGAGTGTTCAGTGAATTTTAGAATAAATCTACATTTACTGTGTGATTAATATGATTAATAGTACCTTAACTGGTTCCCGACTGACTCACGTACTTATACTGTGGCACAATGGCTCTCCTGGGCGAAACCCCGTATGGGTACGTCCTTTCCTTTAAGAGCTGCCAGAAAGCGCGCGCCCGCTGCACGGTGGGGGACCCGATGGCGAGAGTGATCATGTGCACGAGAGCCAGCACAGGGATTTGCGTGTGTAAACACACAAATCCCTGTTCTATCAGGGGAGAGGGGACATATCGTTTGCTCCTACTAAGTAGGAACAGCGATATGTCTCCTTCCTCAGTCAGTCCCATCCCCATACAGTTAGAACACATCTAGGGAACACACATTTAACCCTTGATCGCCCCCTAGTGTTAACCCCTTCCCTACCAGTGACATTTACATAGTAATCAGTTAATATTTATAGCACTGATCGCTGTATAAATGTCCATGGTCCCAAAAATGTGTCAAAAGTGTCCGATCTGTCTGTCACAATGTCGCAGTACTGCTAAAAATTCATCGCCATTACTAGTAAAAAATAAATAAATAAATAAATAAAAATGCCATGAAAATGCCATAAATCTTTCCCATAGTTTGTAGACGCTATAACTTTTTCACAAACCAATCAATATTCGCTTATTGCGATTATTTTTTACCAAAAATATGTAGAAGAATATATATTGTCCCAAACTGATGAAGACATTTTTTTTTTTTAATTGGGGGATATTTATTATAGCAAAAAGTAAAAAATATTGTTTTTTTTTGTTTTTTTAAATTGTCGCTCTTTTTTTGTTTATAGCGCAAAAAATAAAAACTTCAGAGGTGATCAAATACTACCAAAAGAAAGCTCTATTTGTAGGAAAAAAGGACACAAATTTTGTTTTCGGTACAGCATTGCATGACCGCGCAATTGTTTGTTAAAGCGACGCAGTGCCAAATTGTAAAAAGTGCTCTTTCATCTTGTTTGATGAAATGTAAACATGGGCAAATCTTGTTTATAAAAGGAACAAAAACCACTGTGATAAATATAGTGAATGTGGAAAATCAATATAGGGTGAATGTTGGGTGAATCTTTTGTTAAATCAATGATAAATATACATCCCATAGTGTAGAAGATTTGGCTGCTCAATGACCAGGCCATTTTTTTTGAGATACGGCACTGTGTCGATTTAACTGACAATTGCGCGATCGTGTGACGCTGTACCCAAACAAAATTGACGTCCTTTTTTCCCCACAAATAGAGCTTTTTTTTGGTGGTATTTGATCATCTCTGTGGTTTTTATTTTTTGCGCTATAAACCAAAAAAATAGGGACAATTTAAAAAAAAGAAAACAATATTTTGTACTTTTTGTTATTAATAAATATCCCCATTTTTTTTTAAAAAAAGCACATTTTTTCCTCAGTTTAGGCCGATTATGTATTCTACTTATTTTTGGTAATAAAAATCGCAATAAGCGTATATTGATTGGTTTACGCAAAAGTGATAGCGTCTACAGAACAGGGGAAAGATTTATGGCATTTTTATTATTATTTTTACTAGTAATGGCGGTGATCAGCGATTTTTATCAGGACTGCGACATTATGGTGGACAGATCGGACACTTCTGACACATTTTTGGGACCATTGACAATTATACAGCCATCAGTGCTATAAAAATGCACGGATTACTGTGTAAATGTCACTGAAAGGGAAGGGGTTAACACTAGGGGGCGATCAAGGGGATAACTGTGTTCTCTATGTGTGTGTTCTAACTGTTAGGGGGTGGGAGTGACTAGAGGAAATGACAAATTGTTGTTCCTAGCTAGTAGGAACTCACGATCTGTCTCTCCCCACAGAATAGGGATTTGTGTGTTTACACACACACGTCCCTGTTTTGGCTCTCGTGCCCACAATTGCACGTGACCGCCGGCCACCTGCATCGGCACCCCCACAGTGCAGCGGGCGCGTGCCTCCGGCAGCATGTGCGCACCTGCTATCCCACTTAAAGGGACCGACATACAGCTACAACGGTTTGCGGGATCGTGCCGACCTGCCGCAGTATGGCGAGAGCAATCGCGTGCACGAGAGCCAGCACAGGGATTTGTGTGTGTAAACACACAAATCCCTGTTCTATCAGGAGAGAGGAGACATATCGTTTGTTCCTACTAAGTAGGAACAAACGATATGTCTCCTCCCTCAGTCAGTCCCATCAGTTCCTAGCTAGTAGGAACTCACGATCTGTCTCTCCTCTCCTCACAGAATAGGGATTTGTGTGTTTACACACACACAAACGTTCCTGTTCTGTCTTTCGTGCCCACGATCGGCACTCCCGAAGTGCAGCAGGTGCGTGCTTCCGGCGGCGCGTGTGCACCTGCTATCCCACTTAAAGGGACCGACGTACAGCTTCAATGGTTTGCGGGATCGTGTCGACCTGCCGCAGTATAATGGCGGCGGCTGCTCGGCAAGTGCTTAAGGGGTTCTAAAGGAAGTTTTTTTTACATGAATACTCTCTCTGCATTAAGGTAAGTAAGTTAAGTAACCTTCTGCTGTTTGTACCTCTCCCCCAAACACTTCCCTTACACCAGTCTCAATCCAGAACTGTCCCTGCCGGCAGGCCCGCTCTGCTCTCTCTTAAATCAAGATAGAAACAGACAACTAATCATTTTGGGTGTTTGGTTTGAAAGATCAATTAAATTATTAAATTACACAAGCCCTGCCCACTTCAAAATCTGACATTAATATATTAATCATGTATTTTATTTAAATCCTAACACATTTTCCACTGTAGAAAATTTTCTGGAGTTCTGTAATCTTCAAACTGCATGTTGTATAAAAAAAATTGCTTTGCTGTGGTGACAAATATATACTGTATGTATGCAGCTTTCTTATAAAAAAAAAATGACAATTTTAAATAAATATTATAAAAAAAAAAAGTTTGCTTGCATTTATATTTACCTTATATTATTGACATATTTCTTTCTTTTAGTTTTGCCATCTTATCGGCTGTGGTACTCAGAGGTGATGACCCTTATCCTGGTAAGATATTGCACATGGACACAAGTGATACTTTATGTCTTGTGGTCTGCTATGTTTGATTTGTAAATGCAGATACAAGTGCAGAGCAATATACTGTATCTCACTTTCAGCTGTTTAAATGGGTTAACTTTAATACTTTAAGATACAGAATAAAGTCTTCTACAGTAAAAGAACTATGTCAGACACATTTTCAACAACTATTAATGGCTCGTTCACACGAGAACACAGTGCAGTAAACCTGCATTCCTTGCTTGTTTCCCGCACCACATTCAAAACACACATTCAATATATTCCTAATGAGGCCTCAAAGGCAGATCACAAATGCAGTGTGTTTGCCTGCATCAGATCACATTGTACGATGCAATTTGGTGCGATGTGTTTTTGAAAAGTAGTGCATGCACTATAAATAATGATATTTGAAGCGCTTCACAATGTGCATGAAAATGAATATATAAGAATAAATATAAATACTCAAATAAATCCAGCGGTGAGTAAAAATTCCTAAAAAATCCAGCAATCAAAATAGTGTAAAATTATAAAAAATTAGTGACACCAAATGTGTAAAAAAATTCACATAAAAAATCCACATAAAAATAAATATATAGGGATGCATTCAGAAGGTTCAATTATACAGGTGTAGAATCCTGATTGGTATACAGCTTTTGATCACTAGCAAAGCTGTTTAAAAACACTTGCTTAATTAAGGTGCTCATTGACCTTTATAGTAACAATGTGTTTTTTGCTTCTGTTCACAACCAATGTGAGAATCATAAACAGGTTTCATTAGACAGGCAGATAAGAGAAAAAAACAATCATTGTGCAATAGTTAGGATACCAAGGTACACAGGCAAACTTCAATCCACTCACGTGTGCCTTATAATGATAAGGCATATGCAGGTTTTACTATAGCAGTCAGCCGCCTTAGACAGGAGCAGATTCAGTGCAGTACACTGTGTGATACTGCTGATCTGCACAGAGCGTCCTTGGCTCCTCCTAATTGGTTGTGAACAGAAGCAAAAAACACATTGTTACTATAAAGGTCAATGAGCACCTTAATTAAGCAAGTGTTTTTAAACAGCTTTGCTAGTGATCAAAAGCTCTATACCAATCAGGATTCTACACCTGAATAATTGAACCTTCTGAATACATCCCTATATATTTATTTTTATGTGAATTTTTTATGTGAATTTTTTTACACATTTGGTGTCACTAATTTTTTATAATTTTACACTATTTTGATTGCTGGATTTTTTAGGAATTTTTACTCACCGCTGGATTTATTTGAGTATTTATATTTATTCTTATATATTCATTTTCATGCACATTGTGAAGCGCTTCAAATATCATTATTTATTCTTTTTAAGTGACTCTGAAAACACTCTCTTTTGATAGCAGCCTCACTTGGTTTTATGTGTAATTATCAGCTATTTAGCATCACAGCGCTTTGTGTTTTATATATAGTGCATGCACTATGTTTTATGGTATTTCAGTGCGTGTTTTTGTGCAATTCAGGTGTGAACCAGCCCTAAAGGTATTGCCCAGATATGAAGCAATTGTGGTCCAAGTTTGAAAATGCTTGTTAAAGGCTAAGTTCACCTTTGTTCACGTTTTTTTAATTTTTTCTAAATTCCAGCCCCCTATGTACTTATTTAGCAAAAATATCAAATCTTTCCATTAAATCTACATACACTTACTTACTTCACTTGTCCTAATGCATGTTTCCAGATGTATCCATTTGTAATGTCTTACATCCTGGACAGACTAGAGGTCATGGCACAGGAAGGAGTTGACCAGGTGACCTCATTAGCACACACCATGCATCATCCACCCTCCCATTCACAGCTGCACTTTTTTTAAACAAAATGCAATCAATCAGTGATCACCCTTCTCACTAAATACACAATACACAGATTGCATAGTGTATGGCCATCTTTAGAAAAAAGTACATAGAAGGGAGTGGACAGAAACACTCACCTGTCAAGCCCCGTTCACATCTCTGCAAAGCTGGAACTCACATTCTCACATGCGTCTTTTTTTTTTTAAGCGAGGGGGGGAGGGCATTTTGCAGCCTTTTTACTCATCACACATAGGACAGCCCATCCACCTGAATGGGCTGCCCTAAACACAGCAATCGCCCCAAAGAAACTTCAGAACTTTTTTTAAAGCGGAGCTTGGTGCGTTTTTTACTGTGATTTTTGGTGCAGCGCATTTCTGAAATGAAAAGAAAAAACGATTTCTGGATCGTTTTTCCTGTGACACGCATAGGGCAGCCTGTTGATTTCACTTTAGTGAAATCCCGGCAACCCTGCAATTAGAATAAAAATGCCAACCCTGACAATTTTTTCCCCCAACACCGACACGGACACTCCCTCCTCAAGGTTCTGCAAGACAAAGTACAGGACCAGCAACCACACTTCCGGGCCCCCTGCTCCATCTCGGCCTGTTGCAACAAAGACAGCCACTCGTGCCATACTTTACTATATGTAGCCCACGTCGTATCACTTACAGACCGTCTGACCCATCCGGTGACAACCCCAAGGCAATCCTCCACAGCCATTCGGGACAAGGAACCCCACGTTGCTCCAACGCCGGCGCCAACTTCCGGAACCTGTCCCACTGAAAGCGAGACAAAGTGTCAGCTATGACTCCCGGGAGGTGAACAGCATAGAAAAACATTTAACTGCAGACATCGCAACACTAGGTGTTGAAGCAGTCGAACCACGGGCGGTGATGAGGCCGTGACCCGGTTGATGGCCTGTACCACCTCAGGGTTGTTCCTGTGGAAACGTACTTTCAGGTCCCTAAAAGACCCACACTTCCATGGCTAGCACCACCGCAAACAATTCCAGGAGCACAAAATTACGGAGAAAACCCGCCTCTTTCCACGAATCCGGCCAGGGCCCAGCACTCCAGCGGCCCTGAAAGAAAAGTGAAAAGTTCCAGGTCAAAGTTACTCACCGACCCGGACATCCACAATGCCCGCTCCTTAAAGGATTGCAAGAAAGAGTGCTATACTTGCAAGTCATCCCTATGCCGTTGCACAAGGCGCACAAAATGAGTGGGCAATTTTACCCCGGCTCAATATCGGATTTTGCCATCATAGCCCCTTGCCCATGGTGTCGCACCCAGAAAACAGCCGCATCAAAGGAAGTGTAGGATACCGTACACGCCTCCGAGTCAATCGCATCATTGACTGACCCTGGTGGTGAATAAACCAAAACTTAAGGGGCTCTTTCTTCGGCACGACCCCTAAGGGCGAAATAACCAAATCCGCTAAAGGGAAAGGGCTAACCATGTGGCCCAACGCAACTTTCTTCCGCAATTTCTCAGAAACCACTTCCGAATGTTGCAAGGCCGAACGCGAGTTCCGGGACACAGGTGGAACCGTGTCCAGGGTAAAGAGTATGCAAAATCCCTCAGAGAAACCCAAGACTAACAACCGCGCCACCTCCCTATCTGTGTATCTATCGAGGAAAGGCTGCATCCTTTATACCTTCATTGGCATCATCCCTTTTGTTAACAGATTCACTGGCACGATCCTTCCCCTGCTTGAAGCAGTGGGACAAGGAGTGAGCACTTCCGCAGCCGGAGCACTCGTGCCTCATTATACTGCCAACATACAGCCCTCTTCTTTGCAGCCAGTTGTCTGGGGGTAGATGAGCCACCGACCCCCCCCCCCCAGAGAAAACGGATTAGGGGCCCATGCCGGGGTCATAAGTCGCATCCACAAACTAATGTCCGTAGACTCTGTAGGCCTCCCGGATGGCGTTCAGATAACAGAAGAGCGCCGAACAGTGTTCCAGATTCTTCTCCCCAATCACACTTGCCATAATGGGAAAAGCTTGCAGCCAATTAGGGAAAGTCCGTGGGATAAGCCTGTACCACCTTTTTTCCTCATCCTCCTTCTTATTCTTCTCTGGCTTGACCCTATCCAGATTCAATTTTTCCAGCGGTAGCAGCGAGAATATCTCCACATACTCACCTATGCCCAGAGGCCCCTCAAAACACACATAAACCTCACATTTTGCCAAGTCGGCCAGCCTAATGGTATCTTGTTTGGTAGCGGCCTCCCCGCCATCTCGGCCTTGTCCCCCAATGCTGACTTACCTGCCGCCACAGACTGTCCCGGCGCCGCGATTGCCATTACGACGGGTTTCCCCACCTCAGGGGGTGCAGCCCCAGACCCTGAAGCCCCCGTCGCTGCCGCCCTACCCGCAGGCGGGACCCAGGCCGGCAATGGATTGGCCTGGGCACTCATCCCAGGTTCAAATCTCTGGACCAGTTCTTTCAAACCCAAAAGGAACCCCTGCAACCCCTCATCTGACCCGGCAGTGACGTAATTGCAGACCGAACTAGCAGGGGAAGACCGCACGGGCGACTCTGACCGCATGTGCGCAAACTCCCTAGGGACCTAGGCCCACCCCTTAAACTCACATCCTCTTCCCCTTCAGACAATGCAGAACATGTAGAAGCAAAAATGGACTTACCAGGCTGCCTAGGAAAGGTCCCACCAGCCAAAGGTCCTTCCTCCATCGCTGCAGGGCGTCCATGCGACCCCTCCCCTTCTGATGTGGACAGCTCGCCCTCCGATCTCTCAACCATCACCTCTTCTCCCATCTCCGACAGCTCTCCAGGAGATGTGGCCCTGGATGCCGAGGATTCGTGCGGCCGTTGGCCTGCCTCCTCGCACAGGATCCGCCCACCGATTTCCGTGACGCTTTGCCTGGGCCTTGTGAGCTTGCTGCTTGTCTCCCCACTCCACTCCTCTGTGTCTCAGACCTCCGCTGGTGCTGTCAGGGCACAGGAGAGCCGCCGGCTGCTGCAGTAGAGGGCCCGGCGGCCAAAGCAGAGCGATTCCCCCCACCGAGGCCCTGTGCCAGCTGACTCATCGCCAGGGGCGGAGCCTGCTTGTTCCTGCTCCTGATGCGGGGTGGGCCTAGGAGAGACACAGACACTCCCAGAGGCCCCGCCGAGCTCTGTCTGTGAAGTGGATTCCTTCCAGGACCACTGCCCCTGGGCTGAGAGACCGTTTCGCGGATGGTCCTAAAGGGGCCCGTACGGGACTGCCGGTATGACGCCGAGCTCTGAGGGAAGAGTCCAGGGAGAAACGCTCTGGCGGCCAAGACCTCCAAGCTTGTGTGGACTCCAGCCCCCCCGTCCCTGACCCGATCACCAAGGACAGATGAGAGCTGCTCCTGCAGCTACTCGGCTCCTCTGGATGCCACCTCCCCCCGAACCTGGGACAAAAGCCTGTCCTCCTCCGCCATGACAAGCTTGCTACCTTGCCACGCTATCCACTGGATGCTGGGGCGGGACCATCTCCTTTTAACTACCTGTGTCCCCTCCTCTCCCCCAGGCTGCCCCCAATCAGGTAAGCCCTCTTATTTTCACTTGCTCTGTCCCCTGTTCTCACTGTCATGCCAGCCCTACGCTATTTTTTTTTTTCTTTCGCTCCAGGCCTCACTTTCCCTCTGGTGTATAAACATCCATAGGGACCTCTCTGGATAACTGCCACTGCTTTAGAGAACCAAGGCGCAACAGAGAAAGACAGTTCAAGAAGAAAATTCTGTCATCAAAGCAGAAAAGGCTCTCTCAGCAGGGAGTGGCAGGTCCATCACTTACACACACTAGCATAAAAACAAGGCAATGCTGAAAGTGGGGGAGGGATATGCTGTGCGGTGTCAATCTTTGCTATTTACTAGTGTCCAGTCACTTGGAGGTGGAACATAATCCAATAGTTTAAGAAATAACTCTCCTGTGTCCTGAGAAGTACAATTCATTTTGGGTTGATTTGCTATAACTGGAGAGTGCAAAATCTGGTGCAGCTCTGTATAGAAACCAATCAGCTTCTAGGTTTTATTGTCAAAGCTTAAATGAACAAGCTGAAGTTAGAAGCTGATTCGCTACCATGCACAGCTGCACCAGATTTTGCACTCTCCAGTTTTAGCAAATTGAGTAATTGAGTAATGAATAAGGCTTAATGGTACTTGAAAATATTTATGTTCTTGTTTTGCTTCAATTTGACAGTTCACTGTTCTTCATTGATAAGTGTATGCATACCTCAAGGTCAGCGTCCTAGTTTTGAACCCTTGGAGAATATAAAATCTGTGAAGAATCTAGAAAAGGCCATTGCATTTACTATGCGTTGCTGGGATAATGACAAGCGACAAAGACCTTCTTTTGTTGGCAAGTAAAGATTCTTTTTTATTCAAGAAAGCAGTCAAGCTTGAGTTAGAGGATGAGTAACAATATTATCTTCCTACAGAATGCTGTAACCAATGGGAAACATTTATATCTGCATACCAAGGCAAGGAGATTAGAGATGCTGTAAAAGCTGTACAAAACACGATGGTAAGTAACATGATGGTCATTTTAAACAAAGCTGTTACTGAAAAATACTTCCCAACTTTGTGTTAGAGTGGAATGATACTCCAGCCATTATTCATTTGCAGTATTTCATTAGATTCAAATTGTGAGTAAGGAACACACAGCAGCACATACACTATATTACCAAAAGTATTGGGACCCCTGCCTTTACATGCACATGGACTTTAATGGCATCTCAGTCCTAGTCTGTATGGTTCAATATTGAGTTGGCCCACCCTTTGCAGCTATAACAGCTTCAACTCTTCTGGGAAGGCTGTCCACAAGATTTAGGAGTGTGTCTATGAGAATGTTTGACCATTCTTCCAAAATAGCATTTGTGAGGTCAGGCATGTTGGAACAGGAAGGGCCCAAACTGTTCCCACAAAGTTGAGAGCATGAAATTTTCCAAAATATCTTGGTATGCTGATGTCTTAAGAGTTCCCTTCACTGGAACTAAGGGACCAAGCCCAACCCCTAAAAAACAACCCCACACCATAACCCCCCCTCCACCAAATGATTTGGACAAGTGCACAAAGCAAGGTCCATAAAGACATGGATAAGCAAGTTTGGGGTGGAGGAACTTAGCCTCAACCGGATAGAATATCTTTGGGATAAATTAGAGCAGAGACTGCAAGCCAGGCCTTCTCTCCCACATCAGTGCCTGACCTCACAAATGCACTTCTGGAAGAATGCTCCTAAACCTTGTGGACAGCCTTCCCAGAAGAGTTAAAGCTGTTATAGCTGCAAAGGGTGGGCCAACTCAATATTGAACCCTACGAACTAAGACTGGGATGCCATTAAAGTCCATGTGCATGTAAAGGCAGGGGTCCCAATACTTTTGGTAATATAGTGTATGTGCTGCTGTGACTGGGATGACATTAAAGTTCATATGTGTGTCCCAATACTTTTGTTAATATAGTGTATCTATAATAGGATAAAATATTCAGATAATTTGCGTTTGTGAGATAATCTAATTTTTTTTATTATTCAGAAATTTTCAGTATGCATCTGTTTTATACATTGATACAAAATTCACAAACATTTAGTCTTTAAATATTGTGAATGTATACTGAGTCAAATAAAAGTGTCTCTATATTATGTCTATACCTTGTAAATTAATGGTGTGGCAGTGTGCCTGCTCCTATGTCACTAGAATAACATATCTGCTTATTCAACCCTCTGAAACCCCTTTACAGACAACTATAAACCTGAAATCTGAAAACTAGTAAATTATTGTTTCCCCCCTCCATTTCTTCATGTGACATGACCAGTCTATTCCAGATATCCCCAACTCTTTCATACCACCCCATACCCTTCCAAACCCACCTTTTACACCTCCCCTTTTTCTTACCCCCTTTTATTACCAATAATAGACCACACAGGAGTTTGGAGTCTAACTGGCCATAGCAGCCTTTTATTAAACAAATATTAAATCCAATATTACTGTATATACTCGAGTATAAGCCGAGTTTTTCAGCACATTTTTTTGTGCTGAAATTGCCCCCCTCGGCTTATACTCGAGTCACGGTGCCATCTCCCTACCTGATCAGCCGTGTAATGCTCAGACGGCAGCCGACCAGTGTTCAAAAGCCGTGCCTCCTCCTCGTCCTAGTCCGTGATAGGGGAACACTTAGTTTCCCAGCAGTGAGTCAGTGTTCAGTGTTCCGCCTATCACGGACGTCCTCTCATTCTCATCCCACGGACGAGAAAGAGAGGATGTCCGTGATAGGCGGAACACTGAACACTGACTGCTGGGAAACTGAGTGTTCCGCCTATCACCGAGGACGAGGAGGAGGCGTGGCTTTTGAACACTGGATGGCCGCCGTCTTCTGACTGCATGACATGGCTGATCAGATAGGGAGATCGGCAATGCATACACTGAGGCATAAACAGGAGGCATACACTGAGGCTGCAATCCATACACATGAGGCATACACTGAGGCTGTAATGCATACACTGAGGCTGCAATGCATACACAGGAGGCATACACTGAGGCTGCAATGCATACACAGGAGGCATACACTGAGGCTGCAATGCATACACAGGAAGCATACACTGAGGCTGCAATGCATACACAGAGGCATACACTGAGGCTGCAATGGACACAGAGGCATACACTGAGGCATGCAATGGACACAGTTAGGCATGTAATGGACACAGTGAGGCTCATACTCGAGTCAATAAGTTTTCCCAGTTTTTTGTGGTAAATGTAGGTCCTCGGCTTATATTCGGATCGACTTATACTCGAGTATATACGGTAAATAACTTTCCAATTAACATAAATACATTTTGTAACAACAATTTTAACTCTCAGTCTGTTGGTCTTTGATGGCACCCCAAACTTAACACTTTCCACCAGTACACTGCGGGACCTTATTTCACCATACCAAGCCTCCAGCCGTATCAACAACTTGGAGATAACCCCCTTTCAGCAGTGCAACCATTACCGTATTCCAGCATACTGTTCCACTGGAATACACCAGAGGGGCACATACCACCGATGAGCCCCCCACCAGTTCCATCACATCTGTTATTTTGCCACCATCAAAGACCAAAGACACCGCCACAGCCCGCAAGGATGACCCCTTAACCTTAAGGGCCCCTCCACACCCTCAGGGCTTGCTGAATCCCGTCTTGAAGAATCAGCACCCACAAATCAAATGCCAACAGGTGCACTCCATCTCCACGCAGGTACATACCCACATTAATCTCCAACTCCATGTGCCTTATTACCAGTCCCCCATAACGGGTAACGAATCTCCCCACCACCTTGTTTATTTTGATTCGTGCCTTATTAATCCTGGCCACCGATCTCGCCATACGCCACGTGGTCTGCGCAACTATGTCGGACCACACTAACACCATCCCCGGGAAAGCCGAGCGGAGTGTCAAAAAATCCAACTTCATGGCTGAGATCAGCTCCCTGGTGGATCTGACCCCCAAATCGTTCCCTCCCACATGGAAGACCAACACATCCCATGGCCTATCTAGCCGAGCATACTGTTGCACTTCCGGCACCACCCTGCTCCATCCCATGCCAGGGATTCCTAACCACCGAATGCACGCTTCCCTTCTGCGAGATCCCCAGCTGCCTGCCGTCTGGCCTAACGTCTGCTCTCCTATCCCCCCAAAGTACATAATAATGCCCTAGGATCCAGACGAGGTGTATGTGACCTCCATCTGAAATGATGAGAGGTACAACGAGAGGTAGCATAAATACAACCACATCAAAACTCCCACAAAGCATAAAATTGACAAGTAAAAACACACCCCTTAACCCCAACCCCCCCTTGTTTAAACCCCGTCACTAACAATTGAGGACGCACGTAAAAAAGGAACCTCCTGAATTCCCACCTCCAAATCCTTTTTACCGCCACCTCATCCAACCCACACCTGGCAGCCTCTGTTGCTGCCCCGATGAGAAAGGAGTGTGAGGCGATTTGCGTGCAGTCCAGCCCCACCGCTCTAATGCCCCGTACACACGGTCGGATTTTGTTCGGACATTCCGACAACAAAATCCTAGGATTTTTTCCGACGGATGTTGGCTCAAACTTGTCTTGCATACACACGGTCACACAAAGTTGTCGGAAAATCCGATCATTCTGAACGCGGTGACGTAAAACATGTACGTCGGGACTATAAACGGGGCAGTGGCCAATAGCTTTCATTTGCCCCGTACACATCCGACCGTGTGTACGGGGCATAAGGCATTTTCAAAAAACTGCAACAAACTGAAACCTAAATAAAAAGGAACCATCCTCATGCAACAAGAATGGCCCACCCCTTACGAACCCCTAAAAACTCCCTCACCACCCTCACTGGGCAAACCCGAGAACCAGGTAGTGTAAACAGCTGCACATTCACCCCTCTCTCCCTCTGATCTGTTTTTGACTTGCGCAACTTTAACACAACCCTATCGTCCCTGACATCCACATCCTGCATTATAAGACCGCCTTCTAACCGCCTCACCAATTCCCCCACTCAAAATGCTCCAAAAAACGCAATAGAAAGCGCTGGGCTAAACAAAATTACCTCATAACCTGAGGAACACACACACTACCCAATTTCTCGCAAATGACCTGCAAGACTGAAAAAGAGACTGGCCTCCTAGCATCCTTTTGAGAGTGACTCTTACCACTAACCACTCCTTCCATACCTTGGTGTAGGCTGCCCAAGCCGACCCACTTACCGACTTTCTGATCCAAGGCAACCTCCCAAAGCCAACCCGGGCAAGGAATCCCTTCCTTCTCCGCAGCTGGCGCCAGCTCCCTGAACCTGTCCCACTGAAACCGAGACAGGGAATCAGCCAGGGTGTTGTCAATGCCCGGGATATGTACTGCATAAAGAAAAACGTTTAACTGTAAGCAACGCAACACCAGGTGGCGCAGCAATCGTTTTACCGGCTGAGATGACGCGGAGATCCGATTGATGACTTGAACCACCCCCATGTCACAATTCAACCTAATCTTCAAGTTCTGACAGGCCGTACCCCACAATTCCAGAGCCGGGACCACCGGAAACAATTCCAACAGTACCAGGTTACGATAAACCCCGCCTCCACCCAAGACCCAGGCCAAGCCTCTTCGCTCCATTGCCCTTGGAATAAGGCCCCATATCCCGTAGACCCTGCCGCGTCCGTAACAAACTCCAAGTCAAAATTACTTACCAGCCCCGCCATCCAAACCGATCGCCCGTACGTTTCCAGGAACGTATGCCAAACTTTCAAATCTTCCTTATGTTCCCTGGTAAGTCTAATGAAATGGGTCAGGGCTTGCACCCCTGCTGTAGCTGCCGACAGCTGTCGGCAAAAAACCCTGCCCATTGGAATAATGCGACATGCAAAATTCAACTAACAAAGACTGTAGCCTCCGGAGCTGCACCTTCCGCTGCCGCATCATCTCCCTAATCTCCCCCTTGAGCGCTTCCACTTTGTCCCCCGGCAACCTACACTCCATGGCTCTTGTGTCAATCATGATGCTTAAAAAGCTAAGTTCGGTCGCTGGGCCTTCAGTTTTATCCGCAGCTAATGGGGCACCAAACTTACCCACAATGTGTTGCAACGTAGACAGGAGAATCGCACATACATTGGAGGAAGAAGGCCCCACGACCAGGAAATCGTCCAGATAATGGATCATCGCCTTCGTTGACACGTCCCATACCACCCATTTTAAAAACGAACTGAACAATTAAAACATAGCGCAGGAAATGGAGCAACCCATGGGCAAACATTGATCCACATAAAACTCCTCCTGCCAACAGCACCCCAACAGCCAAAAACTGTCCTGGGAGCAAGCAAAACGCTGATTCAATGTCCGATTTCGCCATGAGTGCCCCCCGACCATAGCGCCTCACCCACCTGACAGCGGTGTCAAACGACGTATACGACACCATACAAGCCTCGGGGTCTATGGAATCATTAACAGACCCCGCTTTGGGAAACGAAAGGTGATGTATAAGGCGAAACTTATTCGGTTCCTTCTTAGGTACCACCTCCAGCGGTGACACTACCAAATCCCGCAGTGGTTTAGCCAAAATTGGCCCCCTATTCGCCCCAACGCCAACTCCCTCGCCAATTTTTGCGAAACCACCCCCGAATTTCTGCAGTGCGGACCGCAAATTCCTCGCCATAGGCCGGTACTACCTCAAGGGAGCACGGTATCTTAAAACCCTCAGAAAACCCCTCAGTTAACAGCCTGGCCGCCTCCCTATCTGGGTACCTATTTAGGAAAGGCCGCATCCTTTCCTCCTTCACCAGAGTCATCCCTCTTGTGAGCAAAGTCCCCGGCACGCTTCCCTTTTTGAAGCAACGGGACAAGGGGTGATTCCCCCCGCATCTGGAACACTCATGCTTAAAACGACAGGAACCCCCGAACTTACCAGCATACCCCCCATTTCTTTCCGGCAGGTAGTCCAGAGGCAGGTGTTCCTCCGGCCCCCCCTGAAGAAACTGATTCGGGGCCCGGGCCGAAGACATCAAGCGCATCCAGAGGCTGATATCCTTATGATCCTACCGGAGGCCTGGACGAACTGCCCTACGCTGCCTAAACTGCTCAACATACCGCAACCAAGCGGTCCCCCCATACACACTATGAGCCTCACCTATGGAGTCCATATAGCAGAACAATGCTGAGCAATGCATCCGATACTTTTTTCCTTTTTTTCTTGGCAGACAACATGATACAGTAGGTGTGTGGCTTTAAAATCTTGATTTTGATATAGCTGAATGTATTTTAATCTATTAAATGATTTTCCTTTTTTTGCCATTTCTAATCTCTGCACCTTCCTAGGCTAGAGTTGTGTTTCTTAAAATGTTGCTTCTATATTGTACAGTATAGCTATTCTTTGTGGTGCCCCATAAAAGAACATAAACAGTTAATAAAAAGTCCAACAGCTTAGTAGTCCTGTATGTCCCTTCCTCACTGGTTTTCCTTTGTCTTTTTAGTATTAAGCTGGCCATACACCTATGAGCCTCACCTATGGAGTCCATATAGCAGAACAACGCTGAGCAATGTTCTGGGTTCTTCGAGCCTGTCTGCCTCTGTCCTGCATCCTATCCCTCTGGCCCCCTCAAGCTGCAGAACCACTAGCCGCGCCTGGCAGCGGCCCCACAGATGTGGCACTGCTCCTCCCCCCGCTGGATCTCCCCCCTTGCTGCAGCACGTGAAGAGGGGGGGATCGCGCTCACTGAGTCTCGTGGGCGAGGAGCGGGCGCCATTGCGGCCCGTAGCCCGCCCCCCGAGCTTCGCCGCTGTCGAGGGTTCCGCCCGGTCCCTCCGGTTGCCGAAGCTGTTGTGCGCTTCGCCGGAGGAGCTGATGGGTCCGTTAACGGGCTCCTGGGATGTCACTGAGCCCTGCTGGAGGGGCCTGGTGAAAAACGTTCCAGAGGCCGGGACCTCCGGGCACATGGCGTCTCCTCACCTCCGGCAACTGACCCCTCCGCCTGATCCTGGATGAGAGCAGCCACCTGGGATTGCAGCCATTCGGGCCCCCTCGTCGCCGCCCGCAAGCGCGTCAAGATACTGTCAATATCAGCCATTGTAGGAGAAGCGTGTACCAAAACTTCTCCTTCTCTGCTTTCTCCCACACTGCTACTGGAAGTCCCCACCTTCCTTATATATATATTGCTCCTTCCCTCCAGTTCATTTCCTCCTGCCTCTTCCCCTTTTAGACCTTCCCTTTGTTAACCCCTTGTTGCCTTTCCTCTCCACCTCGTCACGGCTGGCCCTTCATTACTTTTTCTCTTTGTCTCTCTATTCCAGGCCTCACTATGTGTTTGTCTTGTGACTGATTGCTTTGGCCCAAAGCACTGCATTGTGGAAGGCAGGGTGAGTGTGTCTGTAGGCACCCTACCCAAAAATGAAGATTTTTCATGGGGCTGCAGCAGCTAGCAATGCCAAGGAACCTTGTTGTGTCTGGAGTATATCCTTATTTCTATATTATTAGGTAATGGGACATTTTTCCTTTAAAAGAGAATGGTCTAACAATCTCTTTAGAGTCACGGGAGCGCATTTACTATTGTTCTCCTGTGACTCAGATGGGGAGATTTACTAAAACTGGTGCACACAGAATCAGGTGCAGCTGTGCATAATAACCAATCAGCTTCCAACTTCAGCTTGTTTAATTAAGCTTTGATAATAAAACCTAGAAGCTGATTGGTTACATCATCAGCATAGCTGCACCAGATTCTGTGTGCACCAGCTTTAGTAAATATCCTCCAGAGTCTGCTGTTGCTGGTTCCTGACAATATTTTGTGGTTCTACCCAGATGCCTACCAGGTAGATCCATTTCTCAGCATGTGGCTGAGAGTCGTAGCCAACCATGTCTGTTTCCTCCCTAGCCTTGCACTTCAGTGAGCGCTGGAGTAGCAGAGTGGAGAGCAGTGATTGACAGTCACTGTTCTCCACCCTGTGCAGACCAAGAGCTGACTGATTGAAGGTAATGTGATTGCTCAGTTCTCAGTCTAAAGCCCCATACACACGATAGGACTTTGTACAAACTTTCCTTTGTATTTTTGTACAAAGGGCGTTGCCCAAAAGTTTGTCTTGCATACAGACGACTTTCACCAAATCACGTGGTTTTTCAGCTCTTTACCACCACCCTTTGGTCAACTTCTTTATTGTTGTCTGATATTGTGTCAATCTCGCCACTTTTATTGGCGAGATTGACACCTTGCGAGCCGGGTTCACACTGGTGTGGGGATCCAAGTTGGATCCCCGCCAATACCAGGCACTGTGTTTGGTATGAATCTTGAGGGGGAACTCCATGCCAAATTTTAAATAAAAAACCGGCATGGGTTCCCCTTCAGGGGCATACCAGGCCCTTAGATCTGGTATGGATTTTAAGGGTAACCCCCTACGCCAAAAAACGGCGTGGGGGTCCCCCCAAAATCCATACCAGACCCTTATCCGAGCACGCAGCCTGGCTGGTCAGGAAAGGGGGTGGGAACGAGCAAGCGCCCCCCCTCCTGAGCCTTACCAGGCCGCATGCCCTCAACATCAGTACACAGGTTTTTAAAATAATTTATTAGGCAGCTCCAGGGTCTTCTTCTGACCTCGGGGGTCTTCTTCCGACTTCGGGGGTCCTCTTCCGACTTCGGGGGTCCTCTTCCGACTTCGGGGGTCTCTCTGGCGTCTTCTCCTGGTGTCCGCATCTTTGGAGAGACCCCCAAAGTCGGAAGAGGACCCCCGAAGTCGGAAGAAGACCCCCGAAGTCAGAAGAAGACCCCGGAGCTGCCTAATAAATTATTTTAAAAACCTGTGTACTGTGTTTTTTATTGACACTTTTTTTCCTAGGTGAATGGGTAGGGGTACGATGTACCCCTTACTCATTCACATAGGGTGGGAGGCCGGGATCTGGGGACCCCCTTATTAACCACTTCAATACCAGGCACTTAGACACCTTCACCTTTCAGCGCTGTTGCAATTTGAATGACAATTGCGCGGTCATGCTACACTGTACCCAAACAATTTTTTTATCATTTTGTTCCCACAAATAGAGCTTTCTTTTGGTGGTATTTGATCACCTCTGCGGTTTTTATTTTTTGCGCAACAAATAAAAAAAGATCGAAAATTTCGAAAAAAAACACGTTTTTCTTTGTTTCTGTTAAATTTTTTTGTAAATAAGTACGCTTTCTCCTTCAATAATGGGCACTGATATAGCTGCACTGATGGGCACTGATACGGCGGCACTGATGGGCACCGATGAGGTGGCACCAATGAGGTGGCACTGATGAGGTGGCACTAACGGGCACTGATGATGGGCACTGATAGGCGGCACTAATGGGCACTGATAGGTGGCACTGGTATGCGGCACTGATGGGCACTCATAGGTGGCACCGATGGGCACACATAGGCGGCACTGATGGGCACTCGTAGGTGGCATTGATTGGTATATATGGGTGGCACTGCTGGGTACTTATGTGTGGCACTGATGTGTGGCACTGATGGGCACTGATAGGTGGGCACTGATGGGCACAGATGGGCACTGACAGGTGGCACCGATGGGCAGTGACAGGTGGCACAGATGGGCAATGACAGGTGGCACTGATATAGCATTGCTGGGCATTGCTGGGCATATCATTGGCATAATAGTGCCAATCAGTGCCCATTTGTGGGCACTGATTGGCACAGATTGGGCACATGTGGATGGCCATGGGGTACATACCTGGTCATCCACGTTGCTCCTTCCTGGTGGTCCTAGTGGCATCCCTGGTAGTCCAGTGGGGTGATCTGCGGGGGGGGCTGCGCTGATAAACAATCAGCGCAGACCCCCCCTGCTAGGAGAGCCGCCGATCGGCTCTCCTCTACTTGCGTCTGTCAGACGCGAGTGAGGAAGAGCTGATCAACGGCTCTTCCTATTGACAGCGGAGGCTTTTTACCAAGATCAGTGTAGCGGTGTGTCAAACTGACACACCGCTCCACCGATCGCCGCGATGCGCGCCCCCGGGGACGCGCTGCGGCATGTTATCCTGAAGGACGTCATATGATGCCCAGTCAGGATAACAGAACCACTTCCCGGACGTCAATCCGCTATAGGGTGGGCGGGAAGTGGTTAAAGGGGCTCCCGGATTCCCATAAGCCCCCCGCCCGCAGACCCCGACAACCAACGGCCAGGGTTGTCGGGAAGAGGCCCTTGTCCTCATCAACATGGGGACAAGGTGCTTTGGGGTGGGGGGGCCCCCCTCCCCCAAAGCACCCACCCCCCCATGTTGAGGGTATGTGGCCTGGTACGGCTCAGGAGGGGGGGCGCTCGCTCGTCCCCACCCCCTTTCCTGACCGGCCAGGCTGCGTGCTCGGATAAGGGTCTGGTATGGATTTTGGGGGGACTCCCCACGCCATTTTTTCGGCGTACGGGGTTACCCTTGAAATCCATACCAGACCGAAGGGCTTGGTATTCTCCAGAGGGGAATTCCCTTTCGCGCCCGCCGCAGTAGGAAAATGTGTTTTTCCTATTGCAGCTAGCGCGAGATGTACAGTACCCTGCCGCCGAGATCGCGCTGGAAACATTCTCGCGGCTGCGTACTGTAGTATGTACAAAAGTCTGATGGCTTTGTGTACACACGATCGGACTTTGCTCTATCAGACATTTGTTGCCGGAAAGTTTGTCCGTTCGCACAGCCAACAAAAGTCCGATGGAAACAAAAAGTTTGTCCAATGGAGCGTACACACGGTCGAATGTTGCTCCAAAACAGCTAATTTGCATGTTTGTTGTCAAAAAGTCCGATCGTGTGTACAGCCCTTTAGAGACATCATGGAACAGCTGCAGCATCACACCAATGTTGTAGCATGGAAGTGATTATCTTTTTCAAAAATAATTTCCTACTTCTTCCTTTAATTTAGACAAGGGGCTCAAGTGTATTTGTTTACTGCATCGTGTTTTAATGAATATAAAACAAAGCATCCGATACTTTTTTTTCCTTTTTTTCTTGGCAGACAACATGATACAGTAGGTGTGTGGCTTTAAAATCTTGATTTTGATATAGCTGAATGTATTTTAATCTATTAAATGATTTTCTTTTTTTGCCATTTCTAATCTCTGCACCTTCCAAGGCTACAGTTGTGTTTCTTAAAATGTTGCTTCTATATTGTACAGTATAGCTATTCTTTGTGGTGCCCCATAAAAGAACATAAACAGTTATTAAAAAGTCCAACAGCTTAGTAGTCCTGTATGTCCCTTCCTCACTGGTTTCCTTTGTCTTTTTAGTATTAAGCTGGCCATACACCAAATAAAATTTGTCCAGTTCAGCAGGGACCGGTCAAATTTTGATTAGTGTGTGGCTGTCAATGCTCAACAGAATTATATTAAAAATAACCATGGGGCCAGGTTAGGCTTGAATAATATGTTACCCCAACATTTCATATTCCTGATATGTGTCAGTTTTATCATGCACTTCTGTTAAAAGCATTCTGTTCTCTTTGTATTTCTTCCTTTGGGTGTAATACCTGGTGATTCTGCCAGTACCCCTTCTCTCCTATTTCAACTGACCACACTAGGAATGAGAGCACATCCATCCCAGCATGGTCAATTTTCTGGCTGTGCTGAAAGAACACTCTGCCTGTCCTCCAATGATCAGACTTGTGCTGACATGCCTCCCTGCACAGCCATTCACTGGGAAGATAAGTGTACTGCTGTGAATGAAATATTTAGTATCAACACAGAGTGGTACTGTGGATACTTCTAAAATACTCTGTGCCACGTCCTATAATTTGAGTCAAAAACTTGTGGAATAGAAGGCTTGGACTTTTTAGGCACGACCACATGGGTAATTGATATATAAAAATGTATTTATTATACATAGAAAAAACATTTAAAAATATATTGACAATAGAAAATGTCAGTATAACAGGGTTGAATGGTATATACTGTACATAGCCAGAGAACCTAGCACGAGCAACTTGGAGGTAAAGAACCACTCATTCCACAGTCAAGTTTTGGATTCCAAGAGTAGGGTATGTAACAGATTAAAATGATACTCATATCCTGGGCTCTACATGTTACGCACCTTGCGCTTCTTCAGGAGAATCAAAAAGACTTACTAAATAAAAAACAGAATATATAATAGGATCAAATATAAATAAGACATAAAATTTTACATTTAAAAAGGAGACAGGAAAGAAGGTGTGGAAAAAGGAGAAGAAACAGAAAAGAGAAGAAGGGCAAAAAGGAAGGGGGAGAGGATAAAGGGAAACAACAAGGAAAAAAGTGAAATACTAATTATAAAAGATAATTGAGCTTCATTGTGTATAAACGTGTAATGATATTTAAATTGAGCAATCACAAAGATAAAAATTGCAAATAGGTGTACTTACGTGAATATTAGCAATATTACGAAAATAAATTATATAGTAGACGCTATATTAACTACTCAAAAAAGTGATGTGAGCCAAATGACTACGAAGTAATTGGTGATCTTGGTAACACCAGGTGTGTCTAAAACAAAAAAGAGGTGCTGTAATTACTTGATACTAATTGAGTGTAATTGAAACAGATATAATAATAGAAAAAAAGTTGTAAAATGTTAGGGTGTGAAAACTCACCAATAAACAATACAGGTTGAGGTGACTGGTAAACACCAGAGAGACTGTCGGGGTACTAAAACAAGTATCTCAGGATTAACCCAGCATTCAAAAAGTTCCTGGATAAGGAAAACTTTAAAGCAGAAAGGGATAACAAATCCCACAACAATAGTTTTAAAGGAGGATTTTACAACATAGCCAAATTGCTGGTAGTCCGAGGGTATATAGGCAGATCAGAAGCCTAGTAGATAGAGAAACAAACAATAAAAGACAAGAGCCTGAGTTAATATAATATATTATTACTGCTAAATAGCAACACCATACCTGATTATGACCATGTAAAGTGAAAGCCCTGTTATGAGCCTCCGCTCGGGTAGGAACAGCTGTGGTGGGGAGTCAAATGACGGACGCTGAACAGAGTCCTTAAGTACACACACCCCACCTGTAGTCAACCAATCGGCGAAAGCCGATGTGACATTATCTAGACTGGCCGCTCATCGCAAACTGCACATGCGCCCACAAACCTCTAGCTGGCGTCGATGAGTGATACGACGCACAGCGGCGGAGAGGGGAACAGCAGATGCGAAAGAGGACCCAGGCAGAGGAACAGCGCCCTGTGTCTGGTCCAACATGTGCCAACACCCACAGGATAGCAGAATATGGCACTGGGCAGCCACATAGTACCAGATTAATGGGCCCAATCTGATCGCAACCAGGCAGGTACCACTAGAGGAAGAGCAAATGGATTATCCACACTAACACACTGCTGTTTCCCCACCCCCAGCTCTCTAAGCCCCTTATGCAGCTCAGTACAGAGATTAGGTGTTCACTTATACTCACATATACTTTTTGTACATTTTTTTTTATAGTTTGAAAAGCTACTTAACAGAAGCTTACAATGAAAAAAAAAACATTATAAAGGAATTTTGTGCGTATGTGCTGATGTTTATTTAGGTCATATGCTGTGCTTAGTTGTATATCTTTTTCGTAGGATTAAATGACAATCATGAGAGTATTCATTAATAAATGTTTTCAATGTCTTGATATAAGGATTGTACAGATTCTGCTAGCTGCAGAAGAGATGTCCAACAAAGTGCAAGTGTACCAAACACCAAAGATATGTCAGATATGATTAGGTCAATGCAGACTATCACCATTGGAGAACATCCATCTGCCAACCTAGGTAAGACGGGGATATGGGAAGTATATTTAACTTTTTTTTCAGATCACTATTTTGTACTGTCTGGTTTTATTCTTAACTTGCAGATGAGATACACACTATATTACCAAAAGTTTTGGGACCCCTGCCTTTACACACACATGAACTTTAATGTCATCCCAGTCTTATGCCCCGTACACACGGTTGGATTTTCCGACGGAAAATGTGTGATAGGACCTTGTTGTCGGAAATTCCGACCGTGTGTAGGCTCCATCACACATTTTCCATCGGATTTTCTGACCCACAAAGTTTGAGAGCAGGATATAAAATTTTCCGACAACAAAAATCCGTTGTCGGAAATTCCGATCGTGTGTACACAAATCCGATGGACAAAGTGCCACAAATGCTCAGAATAAATAAAGGGATGAAAGCTATTGGCCACTGCCCCGTTTATAGTCCCAACGTACGTGTTTTACGTCACCGCGTTTAGTGTATGCAAGACAAGTTTGAGCCAACATCTGTCGGAAAAAATCCTAGGATTTTGTTGTTGGAATGTCCGAACAAAGTCCGACCGTGTGTACGGGGCATAAGTCTGTAGGGTACAATATTGAGTTGGCCCACCCTGCTATAACAGCTTCAACTTTTCTGCGAAGGCTGTCCACAAGGTTTAGGAGTGTGTTTATGGGAATGTTTGACCATTCTTCCAGAAGTGCATTTGTGAGGTCAGACACTGATGTTGAAAGAGAAGGCCTGACTCGCAGTCTCTGCTCTAATTCATCCCAAAGGCGTCCCAATACTATTGGATATATATATATATATATATATATATATATATATATATATATATATATATATATATACACATATATATATACATATATATATATATATATTACATATTACAAACACTATACTGTAATTCACCAAATAACTACAGTATGCTGTAATTCACCTGAACCCTTTTTGACAGATTATACAATATCATGAAATCATTTTCACTTGCAGAGGCTGTACCTTCAAAAAACTATGGCAGCAGTCATCTAAGAGGAGGTTATAGCCAGCGTTTACCATCAGCAAACCAACCAAGAACAAATGTAGGTAAAAAAACACATCTCTGGTATAGCATATCTGGTAAGCCAGGAAAGGGTTGCTCCACCCATAATAATTAGTATAGTGTTCTGTGGACCCTACATAGGTAAACCACTTAGGGCTTCTTATGTCTCTTGAGGCCACCAGTGATAAAATATCTATGTTCTCAAGCCTAAACATTGCTGCACACTCTTCCTGTCTATGTACAAATGTACTTAGAACAGTCAATGAAATCCTGAATTTTTAGATGCTATAAGCAGGGCTTTTTTTCAGCAGTAACTAGGGGGAACTCAGTTCCACCACCTCTGGCTCAGGTCTTCTGCTCCCTGCTCACCACTATCACTTGGTAACAGTGAAGTCCAGCTTCTGCATTTACAAGTGATAGCTTATCTCCCAGTAGCTCCCACAGGTCAGATCTCCTGCCCAGATCCTACTGAGTGCCGGACAGGGACAAGGGAGATACAGAACAGGTGCCCAGGGTTCTGTGCAGTCATGGGCAGGAGAGGGTGCGTGGTAGGCTGCACCCTCTGTGGTCTCCATTTTTTCCCTGGTGACCAGTTGTTGATGCTCCTACTGCATAATCTCCCTTGCAAGTGACTGTGGTATAATATAGTATAGTATGATGGGAGTCATTACAGCCAGATAGGTGTTTCAGCTTAATATTGCAACAAAGTTAAGACATATGACAGATGGTGGTGTTTTTAAGGAGGGGGAGAAGATGAGGGCAGTGGAGGGAGGGGGTTGTATGCAGAGGGAAGAGCTACTATTTGATGGCATTTGGCAGGTATGTAAGCGTGGCGGGCATGGTTGAGTTCCTGCACCTATTCTCTGAGAAAAAAAGCCCTGGCTATAAGTGTCATGAACTGAAGTGTATCTCTAGGCAAAACCTCTTTTTTCATTTAGTGAGTGGGGAAGGGTTAGACCCTCTGTCAAATAGTGTCATTGTCCACTTTGGGGAAATTTGTCCCTCTATTGCTACTGTGATCACCGAGAAATAAAGTGAGGGAAACAGGAGGTAAGGGGAAATCTTCCAATGGGGACACCTGTTCCAGGGAAGACTAAGAGGGGAATTACCCCACCTTGGGAGATTTGCTCTAACTTGTGTATCTCTGGGACAAGAAGTAAACGGAAATGTCCTCAAATGGTACACAGACAACAAAGCAAAAACCTGACAGTTTTTTAAACCCTTCCCCTTTCCACTTTAATCAGATGACAATAATAGATACAGTAGATACTTTTAGTCACTCCACCTAAGACCTTTAAAACACATTTTATTATACTATAAAATGATTATGTAGCTTGATTAATGCTTTGTCTTTTAAATCCAGGTTGTTCATCATGGACCAAGTACTCCAAATTACAGGACAGGTAACCTTTCATATCTTTTATACATGCAGCAGCGCACTGAATAATACTGTGCCTAAAAATACCAGTATACATAATGGAACATTGTCATAAAATTAGCTAACAATACACTGAATTGAAACTACTGCATGCATAATGTTTAAACAATTGGTAATTAATAAAGAATAATTTCAGGCATGGGTATGTAATACATAGCTGCACTGGTCCAACCGGGACAAATGTGACTATGTATATGTAGCGCCACCCCGATGAGGGCTACTGGAAGATGACTGACCCCAAGGGTTGCCCTGACCTTGCAAACCTCCCGACACCTCTGATACCCTGGGTTCGGACATATTTTAAAGTGATAGTACAAGTACACAGACACCAGACTGTAGCAAAGTAACACGTATTTTACTTAAGTTTCTTGAAGTAGATAAGAGCAAGGCAGATATCTTTCAGTGTTAAACTCCTACTCTTGGTAAATATACAAAGGGTATGCAATGCAAAGAAAATCACAAGTCAAACAGTAGTAACCAGTAGGTCCTAAAAGAACCTTTGACCCCAGGTATGAAAGGGAAAAGAATGACCTTTTATGTCAGACTGCTCCCTTCAAATCCAGATGCCACGGGCCCAACAAGTTTGTGGCACAATTAATAAACAAGTTACAAGTAATGCAATATTTAATCTCTGAGTAGAGTTCCCCTTATGCGTGCAGATTGAGATTGAGTCCTTTAAGTGGGGGGGAGAAGAGGAGAGTGAAAAAGTGCTTGTGATGTAGATGTTCAGTGTGTAGCACACCCCTTAGGGAGTAGAATGGCATTCCCCACCCTGCACAGCCAGGCACACAGAATTTTCACAGTCATTCTTGAGTTAGAGAACAGTCCATGTCTTGGATAGGGATGGGAGTTTATGGGATGCCCACACGACTTCAAACAAATTTCAGGGACAACTTTTCCTATATACAGTCTTATAAACAGTCTCTATATGCAGCTTCTCTTCTTCCTCCAGCATACTCTTGCTTTTGTAGTGAAAGCTCATTACAAGCAGGGACTTGCAGCCCCTATACTTGGAGAACAGATAGGGTGACACAGCTCACACTTCCCCAGCACTTCCTCTCTGTGGTCACTGCTCCCAACACCACCTCTTCAGGCCCCGCCAGCCATCCTGGCTGCAGCAGCCCCTTTCACTAGCCCTCCAGGCTAACTTCCCCCACAGTTCTCTAGACTGACACTCACCAGCCCACCCGGCTGACTCTCAGGAGATCTCCCTGATGTGCTGACCTACTTCTGCTGTCCTCTCACTTGTTCCCGTGTCTCCGGGAAAAGATTCCTCCACGTGTTGTAGAGGGTCCTCCAGCACCCGAGCCACAGGCCCGAAGTCACCCCCCAGACTAGGGGGCACCCTCAAGTCCCTGACAGCCTCCTCAGCACTCCATCTCCATCTTCCACCCAACTTCCCCTGCTGGCATGGCTCATGGCTATTTAAGAGGTGGCCTACCCCCCTCCAACCACTTTCTGCTGGGGATTGGCTGGGGCCCTCATAAATTATTTCAAACAGCCCCTCCTAGCCTTCACCCACTGCATCTCAAAGCTTCTCCAAGGTTCCAGAAAACAGGGGAAGGCACCAGAAGAACTGTCTGAATGAGTCATCCAGCCTCTCTGAGTCACTAATCCCTGATCCAAATTCAACCCAGGCCTGGCTCTCAGCCAAGCCAATTTACCTACAATAACAACTAAACTATGTACACTAGCACACTAGCTAGAGGGTGCTACAAGTGTCTTCAGCTAGCTCAACAAGGACCCAGAAGGATTGCTGTGCAATGGCGAGCAGCAACAGAAAATAGCATATGCAAAGTGTTTCTTTTTCGAGGCTTTAATGTAAAGAGATGGGATAAAGGTGTTTGCATGCAGTGTCCTTGTAGTGTGTACACAGGGTGGGCTTCAGCCTGCTCACCAATCCTGATGATACCAAGGCTTAAGGGAATAGGATGTCTTGGAACAGGCTCTCGAAGAGTCTGCAACCAGTGAAGGGTGCCTGGCCGCTGGGATTTAGCTAGGTCTGTACCGCTGATGATTAGAATGACCCCCAGCAGTCACTCGGCCGACAGGGAGCTAGCAATGGTGGATCTGCTTGCCCACTTGCTGAAGACTCTCCATGCCGCCTAGGCTGTGACACTTGCTCACATCCCCCAGAGAGGCCGGACCCCTGCTCCCAGCTGAAGGCCGTGGTCCCAAAAGAAAGACTCCTCCCTGGACCAGGCTATGTATTTCCTCACCCAGCATTGCTCACTCTCTCCCAGGAACTTGTAGTGTGCAGCAGTCTGGCTCCAATGCAAGTCCTGGCTCCTCGGACCTCATGTCCCACGATCCCCTGCTCTCAGATGTGGTCTTTGCTTGCTCTGCATTCAGGAGATGATGACATAGTGTCCAGGCTGAGCACTAGAGGGAAGCAGGCTCACTGCAGCTGGTGTTACAGAAAGTCCCACAATGACACAGGCAAAGTTAGCCAGCACCTGGCTACATACAGTACATACCATACCTGGCTGATACCCCTGGAGGCTGGAAATCACTGAAATAGGCACTGCTACTCCAGTGATCTCCACTTGCTTCCAAGTGCAGCACTGAGTGGCTGCACTTCTGCTTACTGAACACAGGCGGTCAACTGCTTAGCACCATTCAGAGAAAGCTTTGCATTTTCTTAATGAATGCTAAGTGTTCTCCGATTGGTTGAGGTGGAGAGGTGACATCATGCTCTTCGCCTCATCTCTATCCAGATAAGGAAAAGATGGGTCTTTAAATAAAAGCTATTATGTAAAACGTACAGGTTTTTAAACATCAAGGAATATATCATTTCAGTGTTGTGTCAATATGGTCTTCAGTGGCCATCAAATACTTTAAGGCTAAGTTCACCTTTTTTTTCTAAATTCCATCTCGCCTATGTACCAATATACCAGTAATGTTCTGTTGGAGAAGAATAAAAGCTTTCTATGTTTTTAAGACAAGGCTTTACCTCAACCCCTGGTGTGTTCCATAGAAAAGTTCATGACTTCCTGGTATGTAGATTTAGGACATAAAAACCAGTAAGATACAAGAAGGAGTTCACCAGCTGACCTCATTAGCACACACATCCTGCACCCATCAGCTATGTTTGCACGGCTTCCCTTTAGGCGTGCATTTGCCTGGCTTGTCAATGTAGGCTGGCGTGGCTGCTATGTTTCCACAGCATCCTCGGCGCCCCCTTCATGGTAAACTCTTTGGGGCCTCATATGGCCCATGTGTTGGACACCCCTGATGTAGTGCAAGGGCCTGCCTGATTGGATACAGATTGAATTGATAGATAGGTGTTTCCTCCTATTCCATAGTTTTGGTAAATCTAAAAGGGAATTATACAGAGATTGTACAATCAGATTGTATAGTGTATGGCCACCTTTATACACCTATAAAGAACTAGTCACGTTTTAAGTGCCATTAATTGCTAATGGTTCCCCAAACGCAGAAATAGACACACATTTTGCCACATGAAAAAAACGAGCATCAAACACAGCAAAACACACAGTATAAAACGTGCAAACCCCAACACGCCAATGAGCTACTTTGCTGCATATGAAATCAATGGGCTGCGCTACGCATGACATGGGAAAAACGAGCCAAAAAACGTGCGGTCCCCCTACGTTAGGTGTGAATGGAGACAAAAGGGGAAATTGGTATGTTTACACAAGAGGTTCTATTCACATCTGCGTGTTTCTGAACAGAAAATGTACACTTTTGCTGCGTGTTTCGGAAACTCGCTGCAAATGCACTTGGTGCTTGCGTTGCCATTAAATGTTAATGGCACCCCAAGCATGGGTATTAGGCGCATATTTGCCCTGCATTATGTCGCACAACAAACATGCTGCAAACGCACCAAAAAGCGAGGTAAAGAAACGTACCACACTTCACTCAAGAGTTCTGGAGCTACTTTGGAGCGTTTGCCATGTGTGGGGCAGTCCAAGTGAATTGGATGCCCTATGCACGATGAGCAGAAAAGAGATGTGAATGAGGCCTGACAGCCTCTCTGTCTCTGTCCACTCCCTCCTATATACATGCATAAAGTGTGGCCATACAATCTGATTGTACAATCTCTGTACTATTTCCTTTAGGTTTACCAAAACTAAGGAACAGGTGGACGCACCTATCTATCCATTCACTCTGTATCCAATCAGGCAGGTCCTTGCACTAAATATGGGGGTGTCCAATCCGTGGCCCCAGAGAGTTTAACATGCAGCCCGGGCCTGTTTGGAGGGATGCTGTGTAAACATAGCACCTGCGCCAGCCTACATTGACAAGCCAGAAAAATGCATGCATGGACAGATGCCAGAGATGCCGTGCAAACATAGTCGATGGGTGCAGGCTGTGCATGCTAATGAGGTCAGCTGGTGAACTCCTTCCTGTGTCTTACTGGTTTTTATGTCCTAAATATACATACCAGGATGTCAGGATTTTTTTTTTTTATGGAACACATCAGCGGTAAGGCCTTCTCCTAAAAAGCATAGAAAGTTTTTATTTTTCTGCAACACAGGCACATTAATGGTATATTATATTGGTACATATAGGAGCTGCAATTTAGAAAAAAAAGAAGTGAAAATGAGTGACGCTTCATTATAATTGGGGCTCTTGTACAGGGGCGCCCTTATCAGTGCAATATAAATTCTAGCATATTTCTTCCACCCATAAAGTCCAAGTGTTGCATACAGCTATTTAAAGGCATGAATGACTGTATGCGACTGTACTTGGGTATACATTCTAAACACTCATATCATATGGGCATATGCGAAGAATAGACTTTTTTTTAAAACATCTGTGAACTATATGAGTGTTTTCGCATGTTCCAGTGTATACAGTATCTGAATACAGCCAGACACAGCCATTTATGTCTACGGGGCTGTACACAGCACCTAGGCTTCCCGATAAAAGAAATACACCAGAATTGACGTTGCATGGGCTCAGGGCGCCCCTGTGCAGAAGCCTTGACAGCTTGAGTTTTGTCTTCTCAACTTTGAGTCCTTCAGTGCATTGTCCTATTTTTTTTTTCACAGGGATTGAAAGAAACCCTCAGAGCCAGCATAGAGGACCACTTAACCCCAATCAAGGACAAGCACTTCAACAAGGGCAAGTAGTAAGAGGACCACCTAACCCCAATCAAGGACAAGCGCTTCAACAAGGGCAAGTGGTAAGAGGACCACCTAACCCCAATCAAGGACAAGCGCTTCAACAAGGGCAAGTGGTAAGAGGACCACTTAACCCCAATCAAGGACAAGCACTTCAACAAGGGCAAGTAGTAAGAGGACCACCTAACCCCAATCAAGGACAAGCGCTTCAACAAGGGCAAGTGGTAAGAGGACCACTTAACCCCAATCAAGGACAAGCACTTCAACAAGGGCAAGTGGTAAGAGGACAGGCACATTTTCAGTGCATAATAAGGGGTGGATTTACTAAAGGCAAATAGACTGTGCACTTTGCAAAGTGCAGTTGCTCCAGAGCTTAGTAAATGAGTTAAACCTTCCAAAGAGTACCCAAACACGTGGAAGGCAAATAAAAAAAAAAGCATTTTTGCTTGCACGTGATTGGATGATAGAAGTCAACAGAGCTTCTGCTCATTTACTAAGCTCTGGAGAATCTGCTCTTTCAGAGTGCAACTGCACATTGCAAAGTGCACAGTCTATTTCCCTTTAGTAAATCAACCCCTTAGCCTCTGGAATTCAATCCACTTTTATGTATAGATGTCTGTACTGTATGCACAGGACTGCAAACTTGGTTCAATCCAATCATTTAAAATCAACAAGAAAACAAAATTTTTATTACCTGCTCTTATGGAAAAAAGCCATTCTATCAGGCTATAGCTATACCAGGCATTATCTGGTATAATGCAGTAACTGTATGAGTTTGGGATGACTGAGGATTTTTTTATATTGCAGGAATTATTTCTCAATATGTCAATAATAGACTCTGTTTCTTTTTTTCAATCCAGGGATTTAGTCACAGAACAAATTCTTCAGTCTACGGGACAGGTAATCTTTCATCTTTTATATATATGTGTGTGTGTGTGTATTCGGTACATTTTATTGAAGTCTAAACCTGAATACTTCATAGGTGAAAATTTCAGATATTAAAGTGGTATTAAACACAATAGCAAAATTTTAATATATTGCAGCTTATCAATCATTGGATGTGGTGGCTGCATTATTATTTTTTTTAGGCTTTTTCTCCTCTGTTTTCACCTGGTGATCCAGCCAGTAACACACCTCCTGTATTAGTGAGACACAACTCTGGATAAAGGGGCAACAGAGAATGGCCAAACTCCAGTTAACACTTTTTTAAGCAGTTACAGCAACAGTTTTGTTTCCTTTTGGGATCAAAGTTTTACATAAATAGATGATCATTGTAAGCACCCCGTCAGTCCTAAATGGTTAGTCTCAACTATCTAGCTGCTACATCTACAGGACAGCTTGTTCTTTTGAAATACAACACATTTATTGGCAGGATCACTAGGTGAAAATAAAGGAAATAAAGCTTAAAAAACGAATGCAGCTACCAAACCTAAGAATTGGTAAGCTGCAATATAATAAAAGTTTGCTTTTGGGTTTAATACTGCTTTCAATGTCTTTTTAATTTTTCAAGGTATTGAAAAGAATCTCTGATTTCCATTTGTAGTGATTTAATCCTTGCCTTTGAATTGCAATACTAGTTTAGGATCACCTTTCGGAGATTACTTGTTTTTTTATTAGTGTATTTATTGGCGTATAACACTCACTTTTTCACCATGTGCAAATAGCGTGTGCGTGTTATACGCCAATACTTCAATTTTAGCTGCCTCGGAGGGGACAGGGAGGGGGGGCGGGACGAGCGCCGTCAGATTACATACAGTGAGAATCTCCTGTTTACTTGGCGGTCTCTGTAATAGGAAGTCCCGTCTCCTGGGCCGCCATTGGACCACTGTTCTGTCTATCGTAGGAGATTCTCACTGTATGTAATCTGTCGGCGCTTGTCCCGACCCCTCCCTGTCCCCTCTGGGCTGCAGATGGGCATCAATCAGGCTGCACTGATGGCAATGGTGAGGCTGCTGCATTCATGGCAATGGTGAAGTTGCATTGATGTGGACTGATGAGGCTGCATTGATGTGGACTGATGAGGCTGCATTGATGTGGACTGATGAGGCTGCATTGATGTGGACTGATGAGGCTGCAGATGGGCACTGACCCTTATTTTGCTTCAAAGTTCCTTATTTAAAATTTAAGTTTTTTCCCTGAAACTTCCCTCTTAAAATGAATGTGCGTGTTATATGCCTGTGTGTGTTATACGCCGATAAATATAATTTCCCAGTCAGAGCACAAGCGTCAGGCTGTAAAGCTATCCTATTTCATACCTGAGCTCAAAAATGTCATGTGGAAAAGGTGCCGGATTGAAAGTACCAGTACAAAATAATTGTGAATGGTTACTCTTGGATATTGCACTTAAAGCCAAACTTTAGCCATAAAATACTCTTTGTTTTTTGTTAACATGGGGTTGGGTTATAAAGCGTAACAGGTTAGGCATGGTTTGACATTTGGGAAAAAATACAAATGGCAATAAAAACAATAAATAAGAGGCCAAAATAATAGGAAATCATGTCACTCCATTCTGATTGGATCTTAGCAGAATCCGTACAAAACAAAAAAAGAGACGACCAAACTCTCACCAAATGCCCCCCTGTGTAGTGATGATTACCGATCCAATGCCACTCCCCTTGTCAGAGGCTACAACCATAACCAAAAAGCAGCATAAATTCTTTTCTAAGGAGGGTCACAAAAGATGAGACCTCCCAAAGAAACAAAGACGGCTAGTATGGCTGTAACGGGCAATTAAGGATAAAAAAAATAGTAAAATTTACAAATATTTTATTAAGTATCACAACTAAGCAGTTTAAAAAGATTTACTCAGAAAGTTGAAGCTGTGAAAAGCTGGTCTGGCTGGGTATCAGAAAGCTAAACATGAATGAATGCAACAAGACATAAGGTGCACAAAACAACCAAACACATAGACAACAACAAACAATTAACAAACAAATAACAAAAACAGTCCGGGCACCCAAATCACCACGCATAAAATCGAGACCCTGCGGTCAAGCCACAAATGGGAAAGTTTAAACAATATTACTTGATATAAGGGAAATCAGTGCATGTGTGGCCCCCAGGGGTGTGGAAGGATTGCAGATACTTTTGTGCACCTTATGTCTTGTTGCATTCATTCGTGTTTAGCTTTCTGATACCCAGCAAGACCAGCTTTTCACAGCTTCAACTTGCTGAGTAAATCTTTTTAAACTGCTTAGTTGTGATACTTAATAAAATATTTGTAAATTTTACTATTTTTTTGATCCTTAATTGCCCGTTACAGCCATAGTAGCCGTCTTCGTTTCTTTGGGAGGTCTCATCTTTTGTGACCCTCCTTAGAAAATAATTTGTTTATCTTAGCAGAATCCAGTTAGAGAAGGATGGGAATGAGGCCTGAAATTCTGCTTCTTAACCCTACGCTAGTTTGTGCAAGAAATGGTGCCAAAACAAATAAATATTGGAAGTAAAAAGGCAAGACATTTTTCACCTTAATGCGTTCCCTGCATTGGGGTAAAAAAATGTTCCAGTATTTTTATACCCCCTCACCTCCCTATATACTTACCTGAGTCCTATCTCAGTCCAGCACTATGCCCTTCTGCAGCAGCGATGGTCACTGTTCCTTTCCTCACAGGACAAAGAGGCAACAGCCATTGGCTTCTGCTGCTGTCAATCAAATCCTTTGAGGAGGGCGTGGGGCCGTCTATCGACACACACAGCCTAGCTTAGGAGCGAGACCGCAGGTGTGGCCTGCTGTGGTGGCAGGCACAGAAGATGAGGAGCCAAGAGTGCCAAAGGGGAACCCCAGTAAAGAAGGTTTAGGGTCCCTCTGTGCAATGCCATTGTACAGACTAGGTAAGTATAACAAAAATGTTAGCCTTTACAACTGCTAAGGCCCTTTTCATAATTCACATTTTGGGTGGGCGATTTTTACACGTAGGACAGCCCATTTACTTCAATGGGCTGTCTTATGCTTGTTTGTCACTCAAATGAAGCTCCAGCGCTTTCCACACGATTTGGAATTACGGGCAGATTTGCCAAGTGTGAATGGGGCCTTTATTATGAAAAACTATATTAACCTGAAACACACAGACTAATGTTTTTTTTCAACTTTCAAATCTGTGCCTCCAACCTTTTCAGTCACTGCTTTATTCTGCTTTACCTTCACAGGGAACGTAAGAAGCCCTCAGAGAGCACAGAGCCAGTTTACACGGCCTAGTTCAGGACTGGCATACCCACAAGGGGCACATTATATGGTAAGGGAAATCAATTACATCCGAACAAAAAATAAAATAAAAATAGTTACAACCAAAGAATATAGAGTAACACTGAATATGACACAATTGGCATATACTGGACCTTACATAAAGAACAGCCCCGACAGGTTCAATTTACTCAAATTTTCCTCATATCTTGCCTTGGACAACCTTTGCCCAGCAGGCTACTGGCAACAATATAAAAAAATGGCCTATAATTCCACTTCTATTTGTATATACTTTTCCTACGATAGAGAAGCACTGAATTCATAAAGAATATGCAAACCCAACATTTCATATCCCTGATAGGCGCCTGCTGTACCATGTACTTGTATGAAAAAATATCCTGTTTTCTTTGTATTGCTTCCTTTATGTGAAATCCCTGGTGTTCCTGCCAATCCCTCTGCTTCCCTATTAAAAACTGACAATACTAAGCATGAGAGCACAGCATGGTCAGTTTTTTTGGCTGTGCTGGGAGCTAATCCTATGATCAGACCTGTCCTGACACCCCTCCCCCTGCACAGCTTTTTACTGGGAAAACCAGTGTGCTGCTGCTTCTCCTCTCTGAGCTCCTTATGCAGCATACAGAGTATTTTATCACTATAAAAAAAAGAAAAAAAAAATGTTTTTGTATGTATACACAAATGTTTTGCCTTTCATTTTTTTTTCATTTCTATTTTAAACTGAATGGGCTGTCTTACAAGATGAGGGTTTACATATACTTTAACCCTGTGCTTTACCTTTATGCACACATTACACTTTGCCTTTGCCAAAACTCCAAAAAAATATTGGCTCTACCTAACTAGTGATCGCCATGGCCTTTCCTGTTCTGGATTAAAATGTGTAAATATGGGTAAAGGCTTACAACACTTTTGTCTTAATATTATTCTTAGGACGTTTTGAAAGCTGACAAAAAAGAAAACCCTGTAACAGAAGAAGTCCCAATACAGGGTAGATAGGGTTTACTTACAGTATATGAAAAACCTGGCTTCTATCTAGTTTAAAATAACAGTTTTATTAAACACTTTAAAGAGCAGTACACAATTACTAAAATTCTGCTAATATTCAAAAAACATAAAATGTTTTGAATGCTGTAGAAATAGTATATAAAACAATGTACTTTAATTTGTATAAGTTAAACCTATATGATAACATTTTATATATATATATATATCTTGCAGTTCTCACCTTCCCGTTTCCAAATGCCACATGCCGCACAAGGTATTTTTCCATTTTCAAACTTCTCTTTCATTTGCCATTAAATAAATTGGACGTAATGCTTGTTAGAATCAGAGAATTCCAAGGGGGTGTCCCCACCACTGTGGTGAGAGGTTTATGGACAGCATTGCTTCTTAAAAAAACCTGTAATGAAGAAGTATGGGATCATTTTCACATCTTCCAGCGGAAAAAACACAAGGGGAAAGGCGCCTTTGGGTGTAGTATAAAACCAATTTATTAAAAGTCAATGTGCAAACAACTCACATTTAGAAGATTACAAAACAGGATGTAGTGGATTGAGGAGGTGATCCATCGTGGGAACAGTCCATCAGGTCGGTCACAATAACCTCTGCTGGCTTGCCGAGCGTGTGGTTGCTATACACCGCTGAAGCTGGCCGCGGTGGTGGTGACTTCAGCCGTGTATAGCAGCCACACGCCCGGCAAGCCAGCAGAGGTTATTGTGACCGACCTGACGGACTGTTCCCACGATGGATCACCTCCTCAATCCACTACATGCTGTTTTTTAATCTTCTAAATGTGAGTTGTTTGCACATTGACTTTTAATAAATTGGTTTTATACTACACCCAGAGGCGCCTTTCCCCTTGTGTTTTTTCCTTTAGATATCTGGAGCTCGGTTTCAGTTCTCCTGGTTGTGGATTCCATATCATTATCTCATTCCGCCATGCTTTCTACATGGACTGTCAAGGACTAACATATCATTCCCCTCCCCCTCAATATAGTATCATATATACCTATTGTATTTATGTTTAACATCCGCCCATGGTGATGGTTTTATATTTTTCCAGTCTTTGCGCCCTTACTTGTGTATCACATCTTCCAGCCAGTGGCGTCTCCAGCTTTCATATTTAGGGGGGGCACATGGGGGGACAAGGACAAAAGTAGGGGGCAACTATAAAATGCAAATATATATATATATATATATATATATATATATATATATATATATATATATATCCTGGGGCCCTTTACTACGATCCCACAACGGCCCTGTATTGGGCCCCCCCCAGGGTGGCAGAAGACAAGAGTTATATGTCATCAGCATACCAAGAAAATATAAGGGTCCAAAGCAGTGAGAGAACTATCAGGGTTGCAAAGGATGTCTTGCCACCGGGCCCTGGTGTTCTGCCACTGTGGGGTTCCCCAGCCCCCTCTTGATGTCCTGACCCTGCTATTGACAGCGCTGGTCTGGCAACTCTTGGAATTTACAGGCTGGTTCTCCTGTCCTAAGGGCGGGAGAAATCAGTCTGTTTTTTCAGTAACTGAGAGACCTGGTGGAGTCCTTCCTGCAACTCGCTCTTCTCCCTGCCAATCAGGATGTAGGGGAAGGAGCAGATTGGGCGGCCATGGTTGTGTGAGCGCTCTCATTATGCAGTGTCAGCGAGCAGAGGGAGGGGGGAGGAATCACCCGCAGGAGATGACTGGGGACACTCTCCCTCTTAGACATTGCCTTTTTGTAAAAAAAAAAAAGTTTTTTTATTGGGGGGGGGCACATGGTGGGGCACAGCATAATGTTGGAGGAGTCAGGGCCCCCTCTGCCCCCCTCTAGGGACGCCATTGCTTCCAGCATCAACTGCTCTACATTTAGTCAGACATATAAAATCTCAGAGCTATAAAACAATTAGGCATTGAAGTACTTCTCTCTGCCATATACTGTGATTAAAAATCAAAGCAGATAACTCCTATAATGCCCAGCATGTGTCAATGAATGCAGGCCCCTTTGTGATCAGTGTCGCAATAGTGAAGCATAGTGAAGCATCTCCAGCCCAACATACCTTTTTAGCACTGGCCCAGGTAGCAGATGCCTCTCAGCCCAGTCCTCCCCTGGTGAATCTTAGTACTGAAGATGCAGCCTGGCAATTAGCATTTTTAGAAGGTGATTTCTAATCTCCAGCATTGTGTCAGCACACTTCACCTCAGTCTTGTTTCTCACTGAAAGGTGCTTCACTAATCCATTTAGGGTACACAAGTCACAATTCTGAGACACAATTGAGGCGATTGAATATGAAACATATGCTAAGAAATGTTTTTTGTCTCCTATGGCAACTAATTCACGTCTGTCAATTCTATAATGGGAATTAAACAGGGATTCTGAATGGTTGATATAAGCAAGAAGAAGTTCTCTTGTTAGCACAATTTTTATTTTCAAACCTTTTAAGGTTCTTTGGCAATTGGTATTTTCAGTAATTAGAGCTCAGAAATAATGAGACTAATGTCATATGTGGGTAGGCTTAGTGACATTCATCCATTCATGTTGAGTCTTCATCTAGGTTTGTTATTCTAAAAATAAAAAATATGGACTTTTTATTATGATCAAGTTGCAGTTTTACTTTTCAAAATTGGGATGTTTATATAAATTCAGTTAAACATAGAGATAATTTAATCAGTACATTGACCCCACCCCTTAGTTCAGGGAGCGGTTATTCCTGGAGAGGTGGAGATTTAGCTGAACAGCATGGAAGAGATCAAAAATCATCATGGGAGGAGGCAAAGTGCTTGTTTTAACGGATATAACATAACAAGGCTCAATTGAAAAGTAAGGAAAATTGGGCAAGTTCAGGGGTTAGTAATAAGTAATGCAGATTTCAGAGAGCAATAATATGCAAGGCAGAATAAAGAAGTCACTAAAAGGTAATGCACAGTGCAGGGTTCAGGAGCAAGTAACGAAGAGTTCAGAAGTCAGTGACAAACTAGCTGGGGTCAGGAGTAAGTAAGGCAAAGTGCAGAGGTCAGTAGTATGTAACACACAGGGGTTGATTTACTAAAGACAAATCCACTTTGCACTACAAGTGCACTTGGAAGTGCAGTCGCTGTAGATCTGAGGGGAAGATCTGAATTGAGGGGAAGCTCTGCTGATTTTATCATCCAATCATGTACAAGCAAAAAATGCTGTTTTTTTATTTTCCTTGCATGAACCCCTCAGTTCTACAGCGACTGCACTTCCAAGTGCACTTGTAGTGCAAAGTGGATTTGCCTTTAGTAAATAAACCCCACAGTGTAGAGGTCAGTAGTAAGTAACACACAGTGCTGAGGTCAGGAGTAATTAATGCACATGTCCTGCTCATGAGACAGTACAAACATCTACCCCCTAACCTCCAATCATCCACAGAACATATTCCTACCTCCCTCTGTAAAGTTCACTCAACAGACCTCAGATGCAGTAGTGCTCAGCAAAGTGAAGGAAGTACTTCCAATATTCCCTCAGCATCATATGACACCTGATGCCGCGTACACACGAGCAAACTTTTCGACCAGACTTTTCGGCAGACTTCCGACGGACTTTCCTAATGAACGGACTTGCCTACACACGATCACACCAAAGTCCGACAGATTCGTACATGATGACGTACGAGCGGACTAAAATAAGGAAGTTGATAGCCAATAGCTGCCCTAGCATCGGTTTTAGTCCGTCGGACTAGCATACAGATGAGCGGATTTTTCGACCGGACTCGAGTCCGTCAGAAAGATTTGAAACATGTTTTATTTTTAGGTCCGTTGGACTTTTGGGAAAAAAAGTCCGCTGGAGCCCACACACGATCGAATTGTCTGACGGAGTCTGGTCCGCCGGACCAAAACAAGTCTGCCGGAAAGTCCGCTCGTGTGTACGTGGCATAAGACTTACTTCATCCCTGCAATTCCTTTTGCCGCTCCGATTTGAGGTCTGAAAGGCGGCGGAAAAGTAAAGAGCTGTTGGAACATCACAGTCTACCTATCACATGACTACAATCAACTGGTAGATTGTGTTTGTGTTTGACCGCTTGCCGACATCCACTTTAAATATTAGGAATTTAACTGGAAATAGGATTATTGGCCTTCATTTCCATCTCAGGTCATCTTTTCACAGACCATTCACAGAAACTCCAGCTTTGGGGATAGAACTAAATATTTGATGTGTTTGTGAGTGAATGTTACTTGATAAAACACACTGTACGTGATACAAATATTTAACAAATCATGAAACATATGCACATTATTTTAATGCTTCTAACACAGTATATGAGTAACATTCTTTTTTCCTATGGGCTCTTGTTTACTTGCAGGTTTTCAGCCTTCCTTCTACCCTTCAAATTCTCTGCCTTCCTTCTTTCCTGCAAATGTAAGTCAGTGGCATTTTTTTTTTTCTGATTGAATGACAGGTAAAGATACTACTGACCCCCACACAAAGGCATAATCAAGACAGATTCAGATCAATTTAGAATGTATTATAACCCAAATTAAATTAATTGCAAGTTAACAATGTAATGTATGATTCAATGAGGTTGATTTACTAAAGGCAAATAGGCTGTTCACTTCACAATGGAATTTTCCTTTAGTTTAGTGGATACGGTGAAAACTCACTTTGCAAAGAACACCAAATCACATGCAAGGATAATAAATACTAAAAAATAGATATTTTTATTGTACGTGACTAGAATATAGATGTGAACAGAGCTTCAACTTATTCACTGAGCAAAGTAAAAATTGTGGGGGCGTGGCCTGGACATGGCGAGGTGAGGACGCTGTGCTTCTGAGCTCCCGGCTTCATCCAGGCTTCCCGAGCCTACTATGCTCTGAAACCTACCCGGAGTGCAAGGCATGTACTCGAGGAGAAGGAGGACAAAGGGGAGAGGTAGATCAGCCAGACAAAGGGACTCGGGAGGAACTATAGACCACTTTCTTACTCAACCCCGGACTCAGGCCCCAGACCCCAAGATGGCGGAACCGCGTGGAGAGACGAGCGGGACGCAAGGGAACAGATCGGCATCGCCGACTGCCTCACTAGACTCGGACTCTTACTCAGATGTTCCGGCAGCTTTGCAGTCCGGATCGGGGACCCCCCTGTTGAATTCCAGGGGCATTGGAGGAGAAGCGGAGCTATGGGCACTGCTTAAAGCCCTCCCCACTAAGATGGACATAGAATCCCTCATCGAACGTCTGGAGACACAGCACCGCAAAGACATGCAAGAAGTGAAGGGAGAGCTGAACACACTATCCACTAGATTGACGGCGGGGGAGACCTCAGTGACATCCCTGGAAAAACGGGTCTCAGAATTAGAACACCTCCAAGAAGCTCATGTAGACGCTGCTACAATGCTCCAACTACACCAGGAAGAAATGGAGGACCGCAGCAGACGCAACAACCTTCGTCTGCGCGGCCTCCCAGAAGCGACGGGACCTGAAGATCTAGCCGCCACCGCGATAGCTATATTCCGCAAGCTTCCGGGTGACTCGCTCCCTCAAAACATGGAGTTTGACCGCATCCATCGAGCGCTGGGTCCAAAATCGCAAGACCCTAACAGACCGAGGGATGTTATCTGCCGCCTTCACCACTATTCCCACAAAGAAATAATCATCCGCAGAGCATGGGAAGCGGGAGATGTAGACTTTGATGGAGCGGTGGTTAAAATTCTACCTGACGTCTCCAGAGCCACCCTACAGAGGAGAGCTATGCTGCGTCCAGTGTTGGAGATAGCCCGCAGGCAAGGAGCCACCTACCGCTGGGGATACCCACTCTCAGTGCTTTTCAAGAAAGGACAGAGATCATTCCAGCTACGATCTCAGAGAGACTTACCAGCCCTCTCTATATTCCTGGAGACAACCCCCATCCGGATACCGAACTGGCTGAGATTCCTACCCCAAACTGGGGGACGGCCAGGCCCTCACTCATCGCAGACAAACCCTCAACCGAGGCCGCAGAGACAACGCCGAAGATCCCGTCCACCAACACCAGATGGGACACGTGAGTCATGAGGGGTCACTGTTCTCCCCTGAGGCAGGACGCTTAGTTTTGTTGTTTTTCCCCCTGTCAGCTGAGATACCCCCTGATCGAGACCAAAGAATGCCCCACGATTGACCCAAAAGACTGCCTGTCCCCTAACAGGAACTCTTAAACAAAGCAGCAAGGATGATTTTACCCCTTCTCTCTGGGAGGAGAGAGTTTGAGATGTATAGGGACTGGCTCTGCCACATATATCTCTGTCCACCACCGAGCTCTCGTCCTTCATCCAGACAAGAGACGGGTGAGCCTGGAAGATTTGGGGGACTTGCCCCCTGGGGGACACTGGGTGGGGGGGTTGAAGGGGTGAACGCAAGGTTTACACATGTTAAAGTTGGTAGTTTTCTTTTTCTTTTATAACCCAGGTTGCAGGGGGAGATGTGGAAAGCCCCCCCCCCCCCACTCTCCTAGTCCACTGAGATATCCGGGGAATGGTTTTTGTTTCTCCTACTACAGGGGTTTTGTTACTGGTTTCTATTGTTTTCTTTTATTTATGTTCTATTACAGCTAAAGGCACAGATAATTGATGCAATACTTTGGATGTCTCTTTACCACAAGCTGCATAGATGTATAAGATGATGAGTATACATGATGTTTTTCTGAATATTAGAGCACGGGCTTAACCATGCCAAGTCAGCTGACCAGTTTCAATAATAACTCTAGAGTAAATGTCAAGTTAAACTAAGATAAACTGAGCATACAATACCTATTTAGACTTTCAGATAACTAGCGCAAGATGAAGAGCTGGAATTTACTATGACAGATACTCAATTTTGATGACTAGAGGCGCTAGGCCGGAGGGGTTTTTTGACAACTACAATATTCCACACCTTTGAGTAGGCCTACACGAAACCCTGAGAGTTCTGTCGCTTAGATACATGTCATTGAAACGCATATGCTACCCGAGATCCTTATCACACTATCTCTAAATGATCTAAACCTATCCGAGACATATATGCTCCAACTGGCTAAACTAACCCATATGAAAAACACGGGGACTACTTATGTATCTCCTAGGGCCCGGGTTGGTCTGGATGGGCCGGGAGCACCCCTCTTTCGCCTTCTCCAGTCACTCCCCCACATAGGCCAGCACGTCTCTCGACTGAGGTTCGTAGAGACGTGTAAAAGCAAGCTAATAGCTTGCAGTAGAGTTACCCTACCTACCTAACCCCCCCCCCCCCTTTTCCTTTTCTTTCCCCTCCCCCCCCTTTTTTTTTTTTTTTTTCTCTCTTCCCCCTCCCCATCTAGTGCTCTGGTTGAGGATGGACAGCCTGAAAGTATTTTCAATAAACGCAAAAGGCCTTAACACACCGGAGAAGCGACGTATTCTTATGAATGAGTTAAGAAGAGCCAAAGCCGACGTGGCCTTCACCCAGGAAACTCATTTTAAAGAGAACAAACTACCAGTCCTTAAAAATAGATCTTTCCCACTGACCTATCATTCTACTAACAAGACTAAATCTAGAGGGACCTCCATTCTCCTGTCAAGTAAAATACATTGGACCCTTAAGGCCTCTATGGTGGATAGGGAGGGCAGATACACATTTATTAAGGGTCTTATTGGAGATAAGCTCCTGACGTTGGCGACTATATATGCCCCAAATGAAAATCAGGACATTTTTATACAACACACCATTTCTAAACTGACCAAATTTTGCGAGGGCCAACTGATACTAGGGGGAGACTTCAACACACCTTTAGCTCCTAACGTAGATACTTCCTCAGGATCGTCTTCCATATCGATTAAAGCCCGTAAACACATCACCAAAACACTACATGAGCACCAGCTGATCGACGTGTGGCGCCTCCAACACCCGGGTGAAAAGGACTACACGTTTTACTCATCCCCCCACAAAATACACTCAAGAATAGACTTCTTCCTAATTCCCCATGGCCAACTACATGCAGTTAGGGAATCGACCATAGGCCTAAAGACATGGTCAGACCATGCTCCGATAATGTTGTCTTATGCATTGTCGGACGTCTCTACACATAGAACTCCCTTCTGGCGCCTCAATGAGAGCCTCTTGCAGAGACCGGAGGTCCTAGAAGAAGTGAATAGAGAACTGACGAGTTATTTTCGCACAAACACGACAGCTGACTGCACCCCAGGCTCGATATGGGAGGCCCATAAGGCGGTTATCAGGGGGATATTCATAAAACATGGCGCACGGATAAAAAGAGAGAATGGGAAACAACTAGAGATGCTTCTTAACAAACTACACATCACTGAGTCGCAACACAAAAACTCACCAGACCCCCTGATAGAAGCCGAACTAAACTCCACCCGCAGTCAAATAAATGACCTACTTGGGTATAGGGCAAAGGCAGCGTTACAGAGATGTCGCCTCACTACGTATGAGTCGGGAGACAAATGTGGACGAATACTAGCCAGAGCAGTTAAGGATCTTAAAACGAAAACATACATCCCCCACATCAAAACGGCAACTGATAAGAAAGTCAGTTTACCACGTCAGATAGCTAACTCCTTTAAGGAATATTACGAAACTCTCTATAGCCTACCGTCCACACCAAGGGCACAATCGAGGATGGAGGCATACTTGTCCTCCAGCCAGATTCCCACACTGACACCAGAAGATATAGCGGATTTAGATTCCCCAATCACGCAAGAAGAATTGACATTAGCACTCAAATCTGCCAAACCTGATAAAGCCCCTGGACCAGATGGCCTTACCCTCCCATATTATAAAACGCTATTTCCCTCCCTTAACACTCACATGATATCCTTTTTTAATGCAATAGGACCCCAAACTGCATTCTCAAATGATACCACACGAGCACACATTACAGTCATTCCAAAAGAGGGCAAAGACCCTCTAATATGTAGTAGTTATAGACCCATCTCCTTGTTAAATACAGACCTCAAACTATTCACTAAGATCCTTGCGTCCCGTCTAACCCATCACATGCAATCTTTAATCCATCTAGACCAGGTGGGCTTCATCCCCACCAGGGAAGCTAGAGACAGTACAATCAAAGTACTAAACCTGATACACATAGCCAGCCAGACTCACGAGCCCTCAGTTTTCCTAAACACGGACGCCGAAAAGGCGTTCGATAGGGTTAACTGGGAGTATATGTTTACAGTCCTTAGACACATAGGATTGGGAGAGAAGATGTTGGGGTGGATCACCCAGATATACAATACCCCCACAGCTCAAGTCAAAGTGAACGGAATTTTATCGGACCCCTTCCAAATTAAAAACGGGACGAGACAGGGTTGCCCACTGTCCCCCCTACTCTTTGCCCTCACGTTGGAACCCTTCCTAAGTAAAATTAGAAATAATCCAGACATCCAAGGCCTAAAGGTTGGAGGGACCCAATATAAGGTCTCTGCATATGCGGACGACCTGATGTTCTCCCTATCAAATCCAGTAATCTCTCTTCCAAATCTTCTTAAGGAATTTGAAGAATTTGGAAATATCTCTAATCTTAAAATTAACTACAATAAATCAGAGGCCATGGGTATAGAATTATCACGACCGACTCAACAAACACTGTGCTCTAGTTTTAACTTTAAATGGACATCCACAGCTCTGACATATTTGGGTGTTCAGGTCCCAGCAAACCTTAACCACGCCTTTAAATTGAATTTCCCACCCTTACTAGCTAAAACAGGAAACATACTGACGTCTTGGGGTAAAGGCCTACACTCCTGGTTCGGGAGATGTAATCTTATCAAGATGTGCATCTTACCCAAATACCTTTATTTATTACAAGCTCTCCCAATCGCGATCCCCACATCATATTTTAGAAAGGTACACAGTCAATTCCATAAATTCATCTGGGCAAACAAGAAATCGAGATTACCACGTACACTCCTATCTATGCCCAAAGCTTCCGGAGGCCTTGCTGTCCCGGATGTGAGGAAATACTACCAGGCAGTACACCTGGGCAGAATTATAGACTGGTGTCGCCACCAAGACCTTAAATTATGGACACATCTAGAACAGGCCCAGGTGCAAATACCCCTGCAGGGAGCTCTATGGTGCCACGAACACCTCCGAGCACAAGACAGAAAACACCCACTGATAGGAACGACACTCAGAGTGAGCTCACAAACTTGCCAAGTGCAATCACTATCTTCAGCTAACTCCCCACTATACCCAATTATAGGGAACCCGCTATTTTCTCCAGGTCTAGACCCTCAGGTTAAAAATGCCTGTTGAACCTAAAACGCATACAAGCACGACACTTCCTGACGGGAGATTCATGGCCCTCCGTGGAGACATTAAGCAACCAATCAGGCCCATTCAAGCTGTCATTTTGGACGGCTGTCCAGTTGAGACACTTCCTTGCGTCTATACCTAACTCCCAAGAGTTCTCACAACCTCTAACGACATTTGAAAACTACTGCTCGGAGGAGGGTGCACTCGCAAGAACGCTGTCGATAATGTATAACCTCTCATTACCCCGACAGACGACACACATCTAACCTTTATACGTAAATGGGAGAGAGATTTGAGTTGTACATTTACATCGGACCAGATTCAACGTGTAGTAACTTTCTCGCTAAAATCCTCTATTTGTACAAAAATACAGGAAACTAATTACAAACTCTTGACAAGATGGTACCTAACCCCTCAAGCCCTACATACCTTCTACCCGAACACCTCGGCACTTTGTTGGAGATGTCGGACGGAAAGAGGCACGTTGCTGCACATTTTTTGGTCCTGCTCAAAACACTCACATTTCTGGTCTACCGTTAGAGCAACCATCCAAAAATTTACGGAATACGATATCCCTAACGACCCAGCCTTTTTTCTGTTACACGTTAATACTATATCAACTAAAAGGTACAAAAAGTCCATTGTGCGACACTTAGTTAACGCAGCTAAATCTTGTATCCCACTATATTGGAAAAAACAATCTCCACCAACCGTGGCGGAGTGGGTTCGGAGGGTGGAGGAGATTAGTAGAATGGAGGATCTGGTTCTAACGGCGAGACACCAGCAGGAAAAATATACAAAGACATGGGCAATTTGGCAACAATTTATCTTATCCTCAGAAGGCACCACCCTTAGAACCGCCTAATAAGCTTACTTTTTCAGATAATGCTAAATCTGATGCTGTCCTGAATCAGCCAGAGCCCCCCCCCCCATCCCTCCCACCCCATCCCTCCCACCCCTTGCAGACTCCCCCCCCTTTTCTTTTTTCCGCCTCTTATTCCTTCCTTTATTTACCCCTTTATCTTTCCCGATGAATGTCTGTGATGTCCTCGGATGCCCTTCCCCTCTTGGGTACTGAGATTCTGCCCAGGTGGGATAGGAGGCGAAGGGAAACCAATAGAGAGAAATGCTAATTGTGAACTTTATCAGCTGACCTTCTACTGTAGGAAATATTCTAATATATAAGATTATCCAGGAAGGTAAATGAATATTCCTCTCTTTATTTTCAATGTATGTATGCATCGTACTGTATTGTAATGTCTCAGCCCATGTTGGGCATGTAAAAACATAAATAAAATCTATATTTGAAAAAAAAAAATTGTGAGCAGCCTATTAGTCTTTAGTAAATCAACCCCATTCATTTAAAAAAGGAAATACATACAAATCAGGAAGGCAGAATATCCTTTACATGTTCTGGAACTGGCTATTGTAATGGGAAAATTGCTGCTGGGAAATACGATTTAATCTGCCCTCATGAAAAGTAATAGAAAAACTGGACAAACCTAAAGGGTATATTTGCTAAAATCAAATGTATTTACTTGTACTTTGTGAGTACCTTACTTAGTGCCTTATTTAGAGTACTTGTGTTCAAAAACCCCTCTTTAGCAGCAACAGGACAGAAGGCTGTATGAGTTCAGATGTTTAAAGCAGAATGTACACTGAGTAAAATTACAAACGCAACACTTTTTTGTTTGCCCCTATTTATCATGAGCTGAACTCAAAGATCTACGACTTTTTCTATGTACACAAAATGCCTATTTTTCTCAAATATTGTTCACAAATCTGTTTAAATCTGGGTTAGTGAGCACTTCTCCTTTGCCGAGATAATCCATCCACCTCACAGATGTGGCATATCAAGATGCTGATTAGCCGCTTGCCGACCGGCTCACGCTGTTATACGCCGGCAGAAGGGCATGTACAGGCAGATTAACATACCTGCCCGTTGCCCTTTAGGAAGCAGTTTGCATGCGCGCCCGCCGTGGCCTCTGTGAGTGTGATCGCGGGTCGTCTCACGGAGAGGAAGAACGGGGAATTGCTGATGTAAAAAAGCATTTCCTCCTTCTGCCTAGTGACACTGACACCGATCACCGCTCCCTGTAATCGGGAGCGGTGATCAGTGTCGTGTCACACGTAGCCCAGCCCCCCCACAGTTAGAATCACTCCCTAGGACACACTTAACCCCTACAGCGCCACCTAATGGTTAACCCCTTCACCGCCAGTCACATTTACACAGTGATCAGTACATTTTTAATTGCACTGATTGCTGTAAAAAATGTGAATGCTCCCAAAATCACGCCATAAGTGTCCGATCTGTCCACCATAATGTCGCAGTCATGATAAAAATTGCTGATCACTGCCATTACTAGTAAAAAAAAAATATTAATAAAAATGCCATAAAACTATCCCCTATTTTGTAGACGCTATAACTTTTGCGCAAACCAAGCAATAAACGCTTATTGCAATTTTTTTTTTTTTTTACCAAAAATATATAGAAGAATACGTATCAGCCTAAACTGAGGGAAAAAAAAAAAATTTTATATATTTTTTGGGGATATTTATTATAGCAAAAAGTAAAAAATAATGTGTTTTTTTTTCAAAATTGTCGCTACTTTTTTTGTTTATAGCGCAAAAAATAAAAACCGCAGAAGTTATTAAATACCACCAAAAGAAAGCTCTATTTGTGGGGAAAAAAGGACGTCAATTATGTTTGGGAGCCAGGTTGCAGGACCACGCAGTTGTCAGTTAAAGCGACGCAGTGCCGAATCGCAAAAAGTGCTCTGGTCTTTGGGCAGCCAAATGGTCCAGGGCTTAAGTGGTTAAACAGCATGATTATTGCACAGGTGTGCCTTAGACTGGCCACAATAAAAGGCCACTCTAAAATGTGCAGTTTTTATCACACAGCACAACCCCACAGATGTTGCAAGTTTTAAGGGAGTGTGTAATTGGCATGCTGACTGCAGCAATGTCCACCAGAGCTGTTACCCTTGGATTGAATGTTGAATTGAATTTGGCAGTACATCCAGCCGGCCTCACAACTGCAGACCAGGTGTAACCACACCAGCTCAGGACCTCCACATCCGGCATCTTCACCTCCAAGATCTTCTGAGACCAGCCACCCAGACACCTTCTGCAACAATCAGTTTGCACAACCAAAGGATTTCTGCACAAACTGTCAGAAACCGTCTCTGCATGCTCGTCGTCCTCATCGGGGTCTCATCCTGACTGCAGTTTGTCCTTGTAAATGACTTGAGTCTGCAAATGCTCACATTCGATGGCATCTGGCACTTTGGAGAGGTGTTCTCTTCATGGATGAATACTGGTTTTCACTGTACAGGGCAGATGACAGACAGCATGTATGGCGTTGTGTGGGTGATCGGTTTGCTGATGTCAATGTTGTGGATCGAGTGGCCCATGGTGGCGGTGGGGTTATGGTATGGGCAGACGTATGCTATGGACAACGAACTGCACAGAGATACCGTGACGAGATCCTGAGGCCCATTGTTGTGCCATTCATCCACGACTATCACCTAATGTTGCAGCATGATAATGCACGGCCCCATGTTGCACGGATATGTACACAATTCCTGGAAACTGAAAACTTCCCAGCTCTTGCATGGCCAGAATACTCACCGGACATGTCACCCATTGAGCATGTTTGGGATGTTCTGGATCGGCGTATATGACAGCGTGTTCCAGTTCCTGCCAATATCCAGCAACTTCGCACAGCCATTTAAGAGGAATGGACCAACATTCCACAGGCCACAATCAACAACCTGATCAACTCTATGTGAAGGAGATGTGCTTCACTGCGTGAGGCAAATGGTGATCACACCAGATACTGACTGGTTTTCGGACCCCCCCCCCCCCCCCAATAAAGTAAAACTGCACATTTTAGAGCGGCCTTTTATTGTGGCCAGCCTTAGGCACACCTGTGCAATAATCATGCTGTATAATCAGCATCTTGATATGCCACACCTGTGAGGTGGATGGATTATCTTGGCAAAGGAGAAGTGCTCACTAACACAGATTTAGACAGATTGGTGAACAATATTTGAGAGAAATAGGCCTTTTGTGTACATAGAAAAAGTCGTAGATCTTTGAGTTCAGCTCATGATAAATAGGGGCAAACACAAAAGTGTTGCATTTATAATTTTGCTCAGTGTATATAGCGAATGCATAACTGAAAGCTCCAGAAAGGTTATGCTTTCCATCTCCAGGCGGCCAGGTTCACTTCATTTTGGTCACAGCAAGCAACTGTAGAAAGATGCACAACTACAAAATGGTGCACTTCTACTGACAGTCCCATCTGTCAGTAGAAAGTTAGAAAAGCTCAGTAAAGAAAAAAGCTCTCACAAGTTCTTTAGCAAAGTATTAAGCATCATTGGAGAATGATTTATAGGATAATCAAAGAGTGGGCTGTAATATCCATTGCACATAAGAAAGAGAGAGCCTGGACTGGTGATAGTAGAGAAAACACAAGTGGGCTCTAAAGGGGGTAGGTAGACTTCATACACAGTACATAAATGGTTTAATATAAGCTTGTAAACACTAGTCTGAAGGCATCATATTTAATAAGCATTTACAAAGCATTGAACAAGTTGCAATCAGCTCCAGAGGCGGCTCTCTAATTAGGCAAATTAGGCGGTCGCCTAAGGCCTCGCACTCACAGGGGCCTCGCGGCCGCCTACTTTGCCTGTTCTTAATCACTGAAGTTGACGCCGGCGGCTCCACCTACCCCCACTGGGACTCAGTGGCTTAGGAGCTGACAGACAAATCAGATACTGCCCACAGCCTGAGGAATAGCTGCCTCATCACGGAGCGTCCCAGGCCGTGGGGCCTCATGTGTAAGTTTTGCCTAAGGCCTCACAAAGCCTAGAGCCGCCTCTGATCAGCTCTATTCTGTGTAGAATACAGATCGTAATGTGGGATCTATCAAAGCCTGCTAAAAGCTTAGTCAGACCTACAACCAGCACTCCCATTAATATCTTTAACTGGCTCTCACTGGAACTGTAGAATGCTTTAAACTGAAATTCCAGGCTCTAACTAACTAAGCCTAAACAGCCCCCCCCCCCCCCCACCCACCCCTTAACTCCCCTTTCTAACTCTTATTCTAACTACCCTGTAAAAGCAGGATGCCTATACTTACCTATTCTCTGGTTTGGTCATATTATCTCCCCAGCGGCTGGCTTCAGGGGAGAGGAGAGAGCACCAACAACAAATGGAATGTCTGGGCAGTGACATCACCTATAAGCTTACAATGGGCCATCCACTGTCAGCTGTTCCTCCTCTCCCCTGAAGCTGCCACTGGGAGCTGATCATGTGACTGGACTTTTTTCTACAGGGTAGTTAGAATAGGGGTTAGAAATGGGATGGGTTTAAGTTTAGTTAATTAAAGCCTGGACCCCCACTTTAAGGACTTTAGGAAAGTTGCTTGAAGCTTGTTAAAAGCTTGGTGACTACTTTCTGAATCCAGTGCTCTTCAAACTAGTGTTTATAAAGTAAGATGAAAAAAATGTTCACGTGTAGGAGGCCTTCCTAAGAAACAAGTGAGAACTGATTTTGGTAAGTGTTATAAGAATGAGCAAAAACTCAGAGTTATGCCGCGTACACACAATCGCACATTCCGACAACAAAATCCATGTTTTTTTTCCGACGGATGTTGGCCCAAACTTGTCTTGCATACACACTGTCACACAAATGTTGTCGGAAATTCCGAACGTCAAGAACGCAGTGACGTACAACGAGCTGAGAAAAATAAAGTTCAATTATCAGTGCGGCTCTTCTGCTTGATTCCGAGCATGTGTGGAATTTTGTGCGTCGGAATTGTGTACACACGATCGGAATTTCCGACAACGGATTTTGTTTCAAATTTGTTTGTCGGAAATTCCGACGGAAAATGTCCGATGGAGCCTACACACGGTCGGAATTTCCGACAACAAGCTCCCATCGAACATTTGTTGTCGGAAATTCTGACCGTGTGTACGCGGCACAGAGAGATTGATTACAGAGAGAGATTAAAGTGATGTTAAACCCTCAGTTTTTTTTAAGCACTTTCAGCCATGGGATGACCTGTCCCTACACTACCCACATGCTAGAATGTGCACCAAACCCAGGAGCCAGAGTGTTAAAAGGACTCTGCCACATCTAAGATGGCTGCCAGAGTCAGATCGGTGGCCAGCATCCAACTGGATTGCTTCCCTAGTGACCCAGAAAACCATAAAAGAACGATGATCCTCTTGACTTCCTCCCCCGCTGCAATATCGCTGCGGTTGAGTGCATCCTGCAGTGGAGAAAGTGAACTGCACCTGCCTACAAGATTTTTAACAAATGGTTCCCAGAGAAGGTTTTTTTTTATTGCGCTCAACAAGTTAAGCTAAAAAATGCTGAGGGTTTAACACTACATAAAGTGGATGTAAAACCGATTCATGAAATTTGAGCTGGGCACATATATCTGTAGTGTTTTCTTACTCTCCTTAAAACACTAATTCCTGTGGCCTTCTCCTGCTCCATTCTTCTGTTATCAGCATGATAACTTCTGACAAGTTCTACATCAACTGATAAAACCAGCCTGAATTTTGTGTCCTGGGAGGTTGCTATAAATAGATTAACAGAGAGCTGAACTATTCACCCAACAGCTCTACAAGTCTCTGCCTGTCTCTGCCTATGTGGAGGGGGGATGCCTTTCCTCCAATCAGCTGTCTTTGCTGTATGCCCAGACTTCACTTCCAGTGCTGAACAGGAAGAGAAAATCTGTAACACGATGTGCATTTTCTAAAGAATATATAAAGCTGAAGACAGCAGATATACATGTAAAACTTATGTAGGAAGATTCGTTTCATCCTTGTGTATCATCTGAGGCTGTTCACTTCACTGGGAATATGTGAGGGTTTACATCCACTTTAATGGAAAAGATAAGAGAGTAGGAAGACACACTGCCCATGTATGGAGAAAAACAATGAAACTATGCAATTGCAATATTTACAAAAAAAACCCTGAGATGTAACAGTTAAAGAATCCTGCTAATAAAAATAGAATATTGTAAGTTCATGTTTTTGTTCTGTGCTCAAAAATGGTTATACAGTTATATAAATTCCTCAGACCCCTACTAATATTATTATAAACATATTAAGCTAGTATTGGCTCCAGTGTTCTATTAAAAGGATTCCCAAAAGACCAGGTAGAATGGATGTTCTGTAAAAGAGTGATCATGTTTATATCCAATGCTTTCTTCTTTATCTGAAATTATAAATCATTAAGGATATAAAATACAATTTACTTGTAAGGTCAGACAATGGGCTGCCATTTAATTTCTTTTTCTTTTTTTCATTTTTTCCAGTTTAATGTCCCTTCACCACCTCCAACAGGCAAGTGCTTTGATCACAGGAATCAAACAGCTGCATCCATTTGGACCTATACCCAAATGTTAATGTAACATAACTGTATAATAACAATGTTGTCAGAATTGAAAAAAAAGTAATACAAAATATATAAAGAGTGACAGGAAGGCTATGTACAAGTTTCCCTAAGAAAATATGGCAACAGGATTTATTGCCATGCTAGCCACATGTGTGTTCAGGAAAGATCATGTTATCTGAACTTTGATACTCACTAGCATAGGTGTGCGCAGCCAATTGATTTAGGGTCCCCCCAGATCACAAACACATATGCATGTATGTCAACAGGGCAGTAGAGCCAAGATTGGTGTTGGTAGGGCAGTGGGTGGTGTCAATAGTTTTTTTTTTTTATTATTTTTTATTTTTATTTTTTTTTTAAATCCCATTGGGGGGCTTTGGTAAAATGTCAAGAGTCTAAACAGACACCTGATGTCCCACTTTTCAGACAGAGAAAAGAACTGAGGACAGATATTCCCCAGTCCCTTTCTCTGCAACCTCAGCTGCACTGGACAGTGAATGAATGGGGGTGCTCTGTGCTGAGCAGCTTCCTGTTCATTCACCAACCGAAGCATAGCAAACTTAGTTAAGTGTTACTAAACCCACAACAGTAAAATATGTCAGTATATGCAGCATAGCATGCTTGTTACACTGTGGAAATTAAGGGGTTAATTCTCTGCATTTTGTAAAAAGGCTGTTTTATCCTGTATGCACAGATCCTTCCCCTCGTGCAATGTCTAGCTTGGGAAGGCCAGATAACACACAGGCAATAGCCAACCTGCACATGCTCAGCTGTGTCTTTTATACTGGAGAGAACAGTTACTTGTTCTCAGAGATAGCCAGGTCACATGATATTGGCATCATACATGTGGACATGTATACAGGCTGTAGTGAAAATCCCCACCTGCCTGAACTCTCAGCACTGGAGAAACTCTGCAGTTTATCATGTAATTGTGGTATACAGATCAGCGAAAAATAATAGGTATATAGTGGCAGTATTTGAATGTAAAAAGAAGATTTAGAAGCTGTGGAAGCTGTGGACACTGTGGGGTGGGGGGGGCAGATGAACTATTTTCATATTACTGGGTTTATTAACACTTTAAGAATAAACACAGGAGTGATCAGTACAGATCACTCACTGTGTCCATTCTGAATAGGAAGGACACGGTAATTGAAATATTTACTGGCCCTTTCCCCTGCTCTCCATCCTGAAACATTCCCTGCAGCAGCCAGCGGGAGAGGAGGGAAGCTGGCAGCACTGCAGGGGGAAGACAGAGGGCACCAGAAAACAGAAGGGAATCTGCACCGCACAGGGTGATTAGGGTGTGCCCAGGCACACCCGGAACACCCTGTGCGCACACCTATGCTCATTAGTCAATCATTTTTGTGGCCAGCATTAAAGGAAATTTAAAGCAATATACTCTTTAAAGTGGTGATTAAAATTTGCTGACAGGCAGGGTTTATATGACGGAAGAGCCCCTATCAGTCTCTTCTGTCTTAAATCTTTCCTACTGCCTGTCAGGTTTCAGGTACACTGAGTAGTGTATGCACAGCTCAGCAGACATGTACGGCACCCGATTTTTACCGCAATGATGTGACTCGCGTGTGCATGCATGGGAGTGACATCATCGCAACTTGGCCATATAAGCGGCCAAACAGCCAGAACCCTGATAGAAGAGTGCGAAAATGGAAGCACCTGGGACCCGCAGGATTGGTGACAGTGCAGTGCTTGAGGGCACATTATGACAAGTAAGACTGACATAATTTGCTAACATGCAGTGAATATTAGCACATTATGGCGTACCACACCCAAGGGCCTATATAATTAAATAAAAAGAAAAAAAACTTTACTACCGCTTTAAGAAAGCCAAACATGACAATAATCGAATGTCTTTAGCAAACTTTATATCAGGTCACTAGACTGCACAATTCACAAAAAAAAATAGAAAAGTGAAAGCTGCTACCTTCAACAACAATGCAAACATCTGCACCTCTGCAGACTACAACTAGCTTTTCTTATGCAATTCCTTATGGTGATTTATTGGCCTCTTCCAATATAAATTACATTTAGGGTGAGCAACTGGAGCACAGTCTATAAAAGGTTAGACTATTAATGCAGACACTACAAAGCCAGCACAATTTTACTTTAATGACCATATACACATAGATGTTTTGGATATGTGATGCATAGATATGTGAGATCAATAATCTCACGAATACTAGTTACAGTATAATAGCCAAGCAGATTTCAGTCTGTGGGAATACCAACACAGGCAAAAATAAGCTTCTCACAGTGTTTATTAGAAGCTGAAGGCAGACAGACAGACAGAGCCCGCATCATTTCCTGGCTGGAAGACATCTAACATAATCAAGCTCTTTTCTCCTGAGCCTTACAGTCCCTGGCCCACCCTTTCCATTGATTGGATTTCAGTTCTTGCAATAACAGAGGCTACTAAAGCCTTTTAGAAGTCATGTACAGCACTCTGCTGGCCCCTCCCACCAGCCATGGTCTGCTTGCATTGCCTAGAGAAGCACAGAGAGCCAGGAATGTAATGAAAACCATGCTTATTTAATAATGTAACTAGCATGTTAGTAAAGGGCAAAGAAAAAAAAATGAAGGCAAAATCTAGGCAGAATAAATTTCAGTTTTATCGACTGTTATGGTATCAGTCATTCAAGAATGCATTCTTTTCAATGAGTTGGCCAAATTGTAGACGTGCATTGTGAGAAGGAGCTTTTTGTAACACTGTAAAGGAGGCAGCAGAAATCAGGACAAACACATATTGCTAGTTTTTTTGACAAGATTATTGACAACAAACCAATTTCTTCTTTTCAATACATTTTTATTTAGTTTTAGAACAAGCTAATTTCTTGAATATTAAACACACATTGAAGAGAGTAAACATTCCAATGCTTCTTAAAGTGGTTGTATACCTTTATTTTTAACTTTTACCTACAGGTAAGCCTATAAGGCTTACCTGTAGGTAAAAAAAATATCTCCTAAACCTGTAAGGTTTAGGAGATATTCCCCTCGCAATGAGCCGCTGACTGCAGCCGCGCATGCGCATAGGGGATTCTCGGCTGACAGCCCGGCAAACTCCGGAGCCTGCCAGGCAGAAGTCTCCCACGGGCATGCGCGGGAGTGACGACATCGCGGCTCAGGCCACTCACAGCGCCGAGGCCGCGATACCCGGAAGACACGCCGAGGGGAGATGTCAGCTCCCTCGGCGTGGACCAGGTGAGATGCCGGCCCCTCGTTCTAAGGTAAGTATCTCATAATGAGCTAGTATGCGGTGCATACTAGCTCATTATGCCTTTTCCCTTGCAGGTGTAGAAAAAAAAAAAAAGACAGCGGGTATACAACCGCTTTAAAGGAGTTCAGATTGCAAACCTATACATGCCAGACAAAATGTCTCTCTTTGTGTAATCTAGTCTGACCTCTGGATTATGATGAAGTGAAAAGAAAAATGTAAATTAGTAATTAAAATGGTTGTGACTTTTTTTTTTGAAGGCAAGGTAAATAAAAATCGAAATCTTTAATGACATACTGAAAAGGAAAATAATTGCATTATGCTCTTGTCGTTTCAGCTAATAGTACTAATATATATGTCAATGACAATAAGGGACCATTTCAATTAGGTGATAATAATACCATGGTTTACGGGACAACAGGACATAGTCATCATAGCAATAGTAACCCAATGAATCAATATCCTGGCGGGACCAGACCCAAAAGTTACCCTGCACAAACTCAGAGTAAGCATTTATAAACTAACATTTGCAATATTTTATACTGCTGCCATATTGAAAAGAATAAAGTACCATAAATGGTAAACTTTATACATCTGTCATTTCAGCTTATAATATTCAGATCAGTAACAACAATGGTCCACTACAAATTGGAGACAACAATACAATGTTTGCTAGGGGCTCAAGTCAATATCAGAGGCCAAGCACCAGACCTAGCACTCCACAACCTGGCCAAACTGCACGTATAAACTCCCTCGCCCCAACAAAAAGTGTACATACTTCGCAACCATCCCATACTTCAGAAGTGTGTCTCCCCACAAAGGCAGGAGAAGATTTTCCTGATGCAGCTCTGCCTGCACAAGAGACTGAAAGGCAAACTGATCAACCACTAGAAATACCAACTACAAAGGATACAACTGTGAGCAACTCATTACAAGGAAAGGACAATATTAATTCAAGCAGCTGTTCAGGAGAACAGGAGAACTCTAAGCAATGATTCTTGGCATTAACTATAGCAGTGCTTCCTACAGTGAAAAATGTGGTGCATAGATGGATAAAAAACATGGGTTGACTACTGCACCAAAGTCTGTTTACTCCTGGCACACTATGAAAAATAGAACCTTACCTTGCAGAACTGCAGTATACAGCCCATTCCAGACTTATGTGCAGAAGCCTAAAACCCTACCTACAATTTGTACATAACATTAAATATGGATGATGGTTTCCATTTAAACTTTTAACTTCCGGAATTGACAATTTCAAGCATCCTAACCTGTGGATCTGCACAAGTGCTTCCAAAAAATGGGCTTTGAATACAGCAACCCCATCTCATCATGCTCTTCCCAGATGGCAGCTATACCATCCTGAACTCCCCCACTTCTACCTTCAAGAACCTGGACTTCATCAGCCACAGTTCTCAAGCATTCTGTCAACTAGAGTTGCAAAGTTTTAAAATAACTTCATATTCATGAGTATCCATACCTTTGTCTTCATCTAATTTCTTTTATTGAAATATGGCTTTGACACTTTAACCCCTCTCTTCTCTGCAACAGACTACCTTTACAATAAAATCTCACCCTTTTCCTGCCCTGATCTTGCTACTTCTGTCAACAACTGCTCGCTTAGTCCTCTGTGGACACACTTGCCACCATCATCAAACACAGATTTTGGCCCTGGACACCAAAGATGTGGCAAACAGAAGACACCAGAGGTCTCAAAAGACATAGTTATGTTCTTAAGTGACTGGTGTAAATCTAAATCTAACCCCTGCAAGACTTCACCCCATATAAATCTGCCCTCCAAAAATACAGTTTTTGGGCTTGCGCTGCCAAAGACCAAGACCTGTATCATCACTCTCATTAACCCCCTCATCCAATCATTGTCAGCTTTTTTTCTACCCTTAACATTCTACTTCATCTCCCACCGCCATCACCCACTAACTTATTTACTACCCAGGATATTTCCAATTATTCACACAAGACTGATTTTGACTGTCCAGATATCTCCCACACGTAACATAACATGTCTAACACTACATTCAATATTTTTTTCCGTTGACCTTTTTATCACAGAGGAAGTTGCTATACTTTTGTCTGACACCCACCTAACCACCTGCCCCCTGGACCCCTTTCCCTCAAAACTACTCTGTTTACTTTCTTGCTCTATTCAACACTCACATCTCTAATCTCTCCCTCCCTTCCAGCATCTTCTACACCCCTCTAAAACTTGCACTGGTCTCCCCCCCCCCCCCCCCCCATACTTAAAATGCCTTTCCTCAGCAACTTTAAAGTGTTACTAAATCCACAACAGTAAAATCTGTCTGTATATGCAGAATAGCATACTTGTGATACTCACTGTGAAACTTAAAGCTGACTTTCAGTCATTTTTTTAACTTTCCATCTATTAAATCTTCCCCTTGTCGTTTTAACTTTGGATAGTAAAACATTTTTTTTTCTGCCAGTAAATACCTTATACAGCCCACTTCCTGTTTCTTGTCTGGTAAAAAGCCTAGGCTTATGACATCATGCACAGCTCTCTCACTCTCGTGAGAGTTTGCCAGGAAGGAAGGGGGGTGAGTCATATGAGAGCTGCAGGGCTGCAGAGCTGGAGGTGTGCCTCTGTGTGTCTGTGTAAATCCAGGAAGTGAACAGGCAGCAGCTTCAGCTGCCCACAGTTAAAATGGTTGCAGCCAGACTCAGTGGGGGAAGATTTCTGCAGCATATTTGGCAAGTACAGAATCACAGTATATATAAAATAATATGCAAAGTGGTTGGAGGTGATTAATCTTCTGCATTGTGTAAAAAGGCTTTTTGATCCTGTATGCACAGATCCTCCCCCTCCTGCAGGGTCACACTGGACAAGTCCAGATAAGACACAGTCAGAGTAGGCCTGCTGCACATGTTCAGTTTGGTCTGTGTTGCTGGAGAGAATATTTCCTGTTTGAGCTGAGCTAGTCAGGTTACATGATATTGACATCACACATTTAGGCTTGTATACAGATCCTAAATGACAGCCCAGTCCCTCCCTCCTCCTCCATGCCCAGTAACTAAAAAAGAACACAGTGGGTGGGATGTCACATCTTGATTGATGGATGATCCGCCTCCCATAAAAGCAGGACACAGGCTATAGTGGATTTCAAGCGGCAATGACTCCCATAAACGAGATAACACCACTGTACATGTTTTTGCAGCATCAGTTACAGCCTGCAGACGTGCATATTGAGGTAATAGATATGTCTAAACATTGATTTCACAATTTCTAAACTCATAAATAATACAGATCGTGCCAAAAATGTGTTATGTTTATTTATTTTTTTCATATTTGTGATCTTTCTTTCTCACTTTCTGTGCTTTTCCTTTTTTTCTCTCTCCCCTGTCATCCTTATTCCACCTGGCCCCCCACTGCCACCTTGCTAACACCCCACCCCCTGTCATCCTCATCCTCATGTTCATCACACCTGGCACCCCACTGATACCTTGCTAACAGCTCACCCTCTGTCATCCTTCTCCTCATGTTCATCACACCTGGCACCCCACTGCAACCTTGCTAACAACCTACCCCCTGTCATCCTCATCCTCATGTTCATCACACCTGGCACCCCACTGCAACCTTGCTAACAACCTACCCCCTGTCATCCTCATCCTCATGTTCATCACACCTGGCATCCCACTGCAACCTTGCTAACAACCTACCCCCTGTTATCCTCATCCTCATGTTCATCACACCTGGCACCCCACTGCAATCTTGCTAACACCTCAACCCCTGTCATCCTCATTATCACACCTGGCACACCACTGAAACCTTGCTAACAACCTACCCCCTGTCATCCTCATCACACCTGGCACCTCACTGCAACCTTCCTAATACACTACCCCCTGTCATCCTCATCACACCTAGCACACAACTGCCAGCTTGCTAACACCTTACCTCCTGTCATCTTCATGCTCATCACACTTGGCACCCCAATGCCACCTTGCTAACGGCCTACCCCCTGTCATCCTCATCACACCTGGCATCCCACTGCCGCCATGCTAACACCCTACCCCCTGTCATCCTCATCCCCCTATAACCCACTGTCAGCTTCCAAACACCTGCATTGACAAAGTAGCTTATTACAATGTTGAGAGGACAAGGGTCTCTTCCCCACAAATGTGTGGTTGTGGGTAACGTGGTCTGTGGACGGGGGCTTATTGAAATATGGAACAATATGTTAACAATAAAGATGCCACCCCAGGTAAATGATTAAAGTGTTACTAAACCCACAACAGTAAAATCAATCTGTATATGCAGTAAAGCATTCTTGTTATACCCCTTAGCGTGGAACCTAAGGGGTTAATCCTCTGCATTATGCAAAAAGGCTGTTCGATCCTGATTGTCTCCTTCTTCCACAGACTCCAAAAAATAACCTGATATTTACAGTCTTTGGAGTCAGGCTGCACAGTTTGGTGTGTATTGCTAGAGAGGTTTTTTTTTCTTTTTTTTCTTGGGAGGGTGCATGTGATCAGCACAGGGCCAATCAGCACTGTCTAGACAGAGGATCAGGAGTCTTAAAGTCTTATAGGACAATCGTGGGAGGAATGAAAACTCCTCCTACAAGTTATCAGCACACACTGATAGAAGTCACACGATTGCTCTAACTGCTATATACAGCTGATGAAAAGGGTATTTATCAGTTTATATTTACTAAAACTATTGCATTTCCATGTTCTGTGTACTGTGGGAGACCAGATATAGTGAATGCAGGATCTGGGTTCAGTAACACTTTAAATCCCACCTTCTTGTTCCCATTTATCTCCAAATAAAAACCTAGTCTACAATCATTTGAGCCACTACCTCACTCATAATGACCTTCTTAACCCCTTTCAATCTGGATTTTACCTGCAACACTGTGGAGAAACTGACATTACTAATTGCTAAAACTAATGGTAACTACTCAATACTCATATTCTCAGACCTTTCTGCTGCTTTAGACGCAGTTGGCCACCCGCTCCTCCTAATAAAACTGCACTGACTTGGCCTCCAAAATGTTGCTGTTTCATTGTTCTCCTCCTACCTACTTCAAAAGACCTTCAATGTTATCTACAGCTCAATCTCTTCCTCTTCTCGTACAGGTCCCCCAAGGCTCAGTTCTCGGGTCCCTTTCTGGGTCTCCATTACACCTGCTCCCTGTGTCAGTTGATAGCCTCCCACTGCTTCCAATACCATCTTTATGCTGACAACACCCAAATATAGCTCTCTACTCTTAACATCACCCCTTCTATCTCTTCACGCATTACCAATGTACTTACTGACATATCAGCATGTCAGATAATTTCCTCAAACTCAACCCCTCCAAAACTGAGCTCATAATGCTCCCCCACCCCTGTGTCCCCTCCCCCAAAATTTCTTGATTGTGATCAACAGCACAACGATCAACCCCTACCCTCAGGCCAGGGTGGGTGTAATCCTGGATTCTGACACTCTCCTTTCATCCCCATATCCAACCTCTGTCCAAATCTTTCCATCTTAACCTCTGCAACATTTTCAAAATTCACCCATTTTTAACAAATAACACAGTAACAAAGTTTCTAATGTATTCCCTTGTTATGTGTGACCTCTCAGGCCCAATGCCCACCTTCTGGAATAAAGAATGATTTACTGAAGAATAACATAAGCAAACTTGGAACAACAGGTTGGCATTCTCACTTTTTCTTAATTACAGTGCAGAACATTTCAGTGCCACTTACACGAAGTCCAGCCATCTTCCCAAATACTCTTTCTCGAGTACCCCAGCATTGAGTTCTCACATGAAGTCTCTCTCTGGGTCTAGGTCGTGAAGGTCTACTACTATTCAGGCTGCAGACCTACAAGCATTAGTTCAGGGGTAGTCAGTTCCCATCAATCTCAGTCAGTTCCCATCAAATTCTTACTCAGGGCCCCACCCACACCAGAATATAAAGGGCACAGTACTCGACCCACTAGCATTACCAGGTGAGTATTCTACCTTTACTACCCTCTTACATTTCTTACTTTCTACCCCTAGCATTACTGCCACCCATGCTTGCCTCCAGGACGTCTCCAGAGCCTAACCCCTATTCTAAAACTTCCTACCCCATGCTACTGCCATTACGCAATCTTCATAAGCACACCGTTTCAAGGAAGCCTATTATGCCTTCACCTAAAAACTGTACTTTTATTTTCTCCATCACCTCATCTGAGGCTGTTCAATTAATTCCCTTTGTATCACATGATCAACATAATTTCTCAAGATATGGCAACCCTGGATATCTTACTTTTAACCTCCAGATTCTGATAGATCTCTAAATCCATTTGAATGTCTGAGGTGATGCCTCTGCAAGGCCACTTTAACCCACGGTACTAGATGAATTATGTCGTTTTACGTTTACCTGTCAAACATTCTGATCTGCTGATTTTTATGATTGTATAAACAAAAGGTAAAAGCTGCGCTCAAAGTGAGAAGTAATAAATATATAGTGAAATCAAAGCAGCCTGCACCGAGATCTAGTCTCCAAATCCCATCAAAGATAATAATGCAAAAGAGGTGCGGCGCTAAAACATAAAAATGAATTAAAATGAATTGAAAAATGAATTAAAAAATGAAATAACCGTATAATAAATGATAATAACCATACAAAATGGGTATAAACACTGACATACACTATTATCCCAGAAATAATAGTAAATGAATAATATACATATACGTGGATGAATAAATAAATAAATAAATAAATGAATAAAGTCCAAAACCAAAAAGGAAGTCCGTGATAAAATAGGAAAAAAGTGCCAGAAAGTGCCACAAAAAAAGATGAGGATGCAGTAGGGGAATTCTTCTATGGTTCCTCACACCCAAGGTGGAATTTCAAATGTGCTTACCAGATCCAAATGACTGCTATTACAGCAGTCAAAAACGGCACAGGGAAAATTTGGGGCTCCCCACAACCTCAGCATCAGGTACCAGTAAGCGACAGATGATATCTCAAGATTCAAAAACAAAAGGGACAATCCAAAGCGTGATACAGTCTGCACAATCAATTTATTAAAAGGAATTGCACTTACAAAGCATCCGTGAAGTAATCAGCATGAATCGTACAACCAAACAACAGTCAGCGTCTCCGTCTGCTGCCTCCGCCTCCTGAGTTCGTACACAGCCCTACACGAGAACGGACGTGGTGACGTCGTAGGCTCACCACAACTGCGACAGTTTCTTGAAAAGGAAGATTCTTATGTTAGATAGCTGGAGCAGGCAAGTGATGTGATGTAATGTTGATGGCGTCCATTAACAAACATCAGCAATATGTCCTTGCACACAGGACACTATAGGAAACTGCATTCTGTGTGCAAGGACATATTGCTGATGTTTGTTAATGGACGCCATCAACATTACATCACATCACTTGCCTGCTCCAGCTATCTAACATAAGAATCTTCCTTTTCAAGAAACTGTCGCAGTTGTGGTGAGCCTACGACGTCACCACGTCCGTTCTCGTGTAGGGCTGTGTACGAACTCAGGAGGCGGAGGCAGCAGACGGAGACGCTGACTGTTGTTTGGTTGTACGATTCATGCTGATTACTTCACGGATGCTTTGTAAGTGCAATTCCTTTTAATAAATCGATTGTGCAGACTGTATCACGCTATGGATTGTCCCTTTTGTTTTTGAATCTTGAGATATCATCTGTCGCTTACTGGTACCTGATGCTGAGGTTGTGGGGAGCCCCAAATTTTCCCTGTGCCGTTTTTGACTGCTGTAATAGCAGTCATTTGGATCTGGTAAGCACATTTGAAATTCCACCTTGGGTGTGAGGAACCATAGAAGAATTCCCCTACTGCATCCTCATCTTTTTTTGTGGCACTTTCTGGCACTTTTTTCCTATTTTATCACGGACTTCCTTTTTGGTTTTGGACTTTATTCATTTATTTATTTATTTATTTATTCATCCACGTATATGTATATTATTCATTTACTATTATTTCTGGGATAATAGTGTATGTCAGTGTTTATACCCATTTTGTATGGTTATTATCATTTATTATACGGTTATTTCATTTTTTAATTCATTTTTCAATTCATTTTAATTCATTTTTATGTTTTAGCGCCGCACCTCTTTTGCATTATTATGATTTTTATGATTCCTTATTGATCCTCTATATTTCGTTCTGGTATTTCTCAATAAACCTATTGTGAAAGAAAAACTTTAGTTGGGTGGTAAATGCAGTAAAATTGGAAACCTGTATACATTAAACTGAGTCAAAATAATATATTACTTTTACTTATTAGCCCTCTTGTACACAGGACCATCTAGGGGCAGTACATCCTTCCCGGAGTTTTGCAGGGAGCCTGTCAAAATCTATGGCGGGCAGTGGTTGGGCTGAATACTGTACCAGGTGGTACCTGTGTTTAAGGTTCTGTGTATTCAGGGCCAAATACCTATTTGCAAGGGACGTTACAGATAGGGAGCTAAATCTCTGGCCTAATTCACTGCTGGTGTTTCAAAAGCCATGGCCAGATTTATTGCCTCTGTTCCAGTAAAGAGATACAAAGTGCAAAAAAGAGATTACATCAAAATATATTGTACAATTTAGAGATTTAAAAACATATTGGGAATTGTAGGAAATTTATTAAATAAAAATATTTAAATAGTTTTTTTCCTTTTAGTCATTTATAATATTTTTTAATATGTAAAAGGTAACAGAGACTTACAAATACACAGATGGCTAATTAAATCAAACAATTAGGCTCTGTTTACACCAGAATGCGGTATGGGATACCCGTGTTCCATGTGCATTTCCAGCAACGTGTTTAAAATGCACTGCATTTGTGATTTGCAGCTGGAAATAGGTTAACTTAATGACACCCCAACCGCAGGTCGCAAACGCTGTGCATTTGCATGCACCAGATTGCATGGTACAGTAGTACCATGTGATTTGGTTGCTGTGTGTTTTATAAAGTAGTGCATGCCCTAATTTTGCTGTGCTCCGGTGCAATTTCAGTCTATTCATTGCAGGTGAGTCACACAGGAACACACAACACATTCCTGTGCAATTTATGGTGTGAATTGGCTAAGGCTTTGGAAAAAACAAATCTCTCCCTCTATCAACATTTAATGATGTTTTTCTTTTAAAGTAGTGTTGCTAATATGCGGTGTCCACCATCCTCCCATCAACTGAGAGTTTTTATTATAGCTAGTGAAATATAGTAGCCGACTCACCCTTTGACGTTCTGAGAAAGATCACTTTTCTTCACCAGGGGGCAGCCTTGTTCTATATCACATGTCTGTGTTTCCATGTTTTTCTTGTATAGCATTTGGAAGGGATCACAACAATCATCAATGTAGAACTAAAAAAGACTCAAGCAGCACAAGAACTTTCCCCAAGCTTGCATTCAAGCTGTTTTTTTCTTTATACTTTCCTTAAGTCCTAAGAACCATCCTGCATAGTCTTCTGCTAAAAACATTTCAGTGGATTTCTCACTTTTGGGTGAAATGGAGTCAGGTTTGAGTCCCTTCAGATCTTTTCTGCAGTCCAGCATGCTAAGAGAGAGATACCCACAAATTGAGGACAGACATGGCATATTTAAGCTTTTTATCAATTTTCATTTTTATAAAATTGTCTCTTTCCCAGTTAAGCTTTCAGGTGTACTGATGAGGCTCAGGCTCAGGTTCGCAGCAGAACCAGGAGGTTCGAAATTCACAGTCCCAGAAAATGAATGCAGAAATTTGTCAGACTGAAATCTTTGTATAATATTGCACTTGCCTGAGTTTGGACAGCTGGCTCAGAAGGGCCAACACTGGTCCTTTTTTCCTAAAAAAAAAAAAAGCTAGCTCCCTCACTTAAAAAAATTGAGGTCACAGCAGCCATGATGACAATGTGCTTTATCATAGGGGAAGCATAGGAAGTGCTGCTGACAAACTGTATGAGAAGAGAGAATAGTGTAGGGCTTGTAAACACTGGCAGGTCTGTTAAAGCAGATGTAAACCCTTACTGAATGTCATTAATGTATCAAAATCTGTCTTAGGCCCCTTTCAGATGGGCGTTCCAATCAGGTCCACCTGTCAGTTTTTCAAGCGGACCTTATCGGAAGGTCAATTCATCCCTATAGACATGCGGACTTGTGTCTGTTTACACCCTCCATCTTCCGTTTAGGTGGTGCAGTTCGAAAGTAGCTAGGTGACCAGCCGCCCATAGAGCAGACCGGGCTCTGTCCATGTCCACTCTGCAGATACTGAGCAGACATGGATGTGTTATTTGTCCGCTCTGCTCCGATTAGCAGGGGATCAGCTCACAGCTCCCTTGCTGATCGCAACAGAATCTGCCACATGTGAAAGGGTCCTTAGAGAACTAGGGAGTGGGGTTAAGATTTTTTTAATAATATTTTTTTCATCCTTTGCTACATCTTAAAGTGGATGTAAACCCTCACATATACCCAGTGAAGTTAACAGCCTCAGATGATAAACAGAGATGAAAAAAAAACTCCCTACATAAGTTTTACATGTATATCTGCTGTCTTCAGCTTTCTACACTCTTTAGAAAGTCCATATCATGTTAGAAATCTTTCTTAATCATTCAGCAGTGAGTTTGGATTCTGGGCGTACACTGTGTGTGAGCTAATTGGAGAAAAGGAACCCCCCCCCCTTTCCACATAGGCAGAGGAATGAAGAAACATGCTGAGCTGTTATGTGTATAGACAAGCTCTCTGCTAATCTTGCTCTATGCTCCCTTCCTGTACAAATTTTCAGCTGCTTTTATCTCCTGGGTCAGTGAACTTGTCAGAAGTTATCATGCTGTTAACAGAGGAGTGGAGCAGCAGAAAGACACAGGACTCAGAGCTTTGGAAAGAGATAAGTAAGCACTACAGATATATGTGCCTAGGTCAGATTTCATGAATGGGGTTTACAACCACTTAAATGCTACTGATGTCCTGTAGCTTCTTTACAGCTTGCTCCTGCCCACATACACTACGGTGATAACCGTCTGCATGTGTTTTTTTCACAGGGCATATTGCCTAATTGTTGTAGAATATGCCTGGGTAATGTGTATCAGCACAGAAGTTTACAGTTTCCTTTGAAAGAGCATGTGACAGGATGATTTACAGAAAGGGGACTGTGCAAGAGAGGGGCAGAGCATTGTTACCCCATAACACAAAGTGTCCAAACAAGGACCTTTTATATTAGTATCTTTAGCTCATATTTTCATGGAAGCTAAGGATTCAAATAACAATAGATTAACCAAGTAATATTATCGTGTTATATGAGATGAGATTTTAGTGGCTGGGTATACATCTACTTTAACCACTTGCTTACTGGGCACCTAAACCCCCCTCCTGCCCAGACCAATTTTCAGCTTTTAGCCCTGTCAATCTTTGAATGACAATAGTGCGGTCATACAACACTGTACCCAAATGAATTTTTCCCCACAAATAGAGCTTTCTTTTGGTGGTATTTGATTTAAAAAGTCTGACGTTTTTAAAAAAAAATACAAAACCGTTTTATATTTTGTTAATAAATCTTGCGAACAGGTAATTTTTCTCCTTCATCGATGTACGCTGATGAGGCTGCACTGATGGGCACCGATAGGCTGCATTGATGGGCACCGATAGGCTGCATTGATGGGCACTTATAAGGCGGCACTGATGGGCACTAATAGGCGGCACTGATGGGCACTAATAGGCGGCACTGGTGGGCACTGATAGGTGGCATTGGTGGGCACTGAGAGGTGGCACTGATGGGTAGCACTGATGGGCGGCACTGAAGGGCATTGATAGGTGGCACTGATAGGGGGCACTGATAAGGGCAGTGATGGGCACTGATGGGTGGCAGTGATGGGCACTGATCGTCACTGGTAGGTGACACTGATAGGACACGCTGCTAGGTGGCACTGATGAGGCACTGACTTGGTGTGCACTGCGTGCCCTGCAGGGGGCACGCAGGGAGCGTGCAAAGGGGAGGACTATTGACGGCCTCCCAGCAAAGTAGATCCGCGCTGTAGCCGCCATTCGGCTATAGCACGGATCTGAAGGGGGTTTATGCTTGGGCTCATTAAATTGAAGTGTTGCGGTACATTTTTATGTGCATAGGTCTAAAAAATTTCCAGCACCAGAACAATACATAAATGTGTGCAGGTAGAATAGGCTACAATTCAAGTGTATCCTCACAGGGACACATATAAAAAAGGGGGAAACAACTTAGATACAAGTCAGGTTTTGTTAAAAGTATAAGCATTCTGTCCACTTCTAACGCTTCATAAAAAAATGTGTAGCGATCCCCCTTCCTTGGTGGGAAGGAAAACCCCCAGTGCTGGAGCGGGCTGACATGACCCCAGGGTGGATGCATGGCTGTAGTGGAGGATTGAAATAACATTGGGTGCCAGTCACTTTTGTCTTTTCCTATTTTTTTAATTGCTTCAAGCTCACAGAGAGAGAGGGCTTGGGCTTCAGGTACCTCCAGCAATATGTTTTCCAGACTCCTGCTGTTGCAGTGCATAAAGAGAACATGGACTACAGTGTATTGCAAAAATAAGGGTAATCAGGCAAACACCAGCAGGTGCTGTCTTTAGAGCCTCACAGCCAGGAGCTCTAAAGGAGTGGGTTATGATACAAAGTTCCAGCATGACAAAGACATGCTGTAAGCCTCTACCTATAATTGAATTACAGTGGCATGCTCCTTCTGTCAACTGCTGGGCCTTGGCATTTAACAGTTTTACAGCAGTTGGACCATCAAACTGCCTGCACTTGTTTTCAATTATAATCAAAAGGTATAATTGATATGAATGTTTATTTGTATACTACCACTGCCAAAGCCACATAAAGTGACACATTTCTGAATAGGTTGCTTGAAAAAAAAAAAAGTATCCTTTACCACCAAAATGTATATTTTAGAAGCAATCAAATTATATATTCCCAGTGTTACTAGAAAAAAATGATCAAAATATTTTTACAAAGGCACCCATCAGGACAGTATAATCTGGTAAAACGGAAAATTTATATCAAATACTTACCGTAATTTTCCTTTCCTGATAGGCTCCATGGCAGCATACGTGTGGGTAGGCTCCGCCTCCATAACTACCCAATAGGACCCCCTCTCCCATAAATCTTTGCTCTAGGCTGCTATCCATGTTCCGTAACTAGCCTACTCCAGACATTTTGGGAGGGACTCCTGCTGCCATGGAGCCTATCAGGAAAGGAAAATTACGGTAAGTATTTGATATAAATTTTCCGTTTTCCTGACAGGCTCCATGGCAGCATACGTGTGGGAAATAACTCGCCCCAAAATACACACGGGCGGGCAAAAATGTTTGAGCAAAGAAACCAAATTTATTTTACATTGTCAGCCGACAATACTTGTAAACCAAAATTAATAGATGACAGAGCCGCAGGCTCAACACAATAATGAGAAACAAATGTGTTTATAGAAGACCAGGAAGCCGCTCTACAAATGATTTCAGGCGCGACATGCCTTGAAGCTGCCCACGAGGTCGAGATACTTCTGGTCGAATGAGCTGTCACTGCCTCTGGAGGAGCCAAGCCCTTTGCCTTGTATGCCCTCTGAATGGTCTGCACAATCCAAGAAGAGATTGATCTGACCGAAGCTCGCTTTCCTTTATTTTTGCCATGAAGAAGAACGAAAAGGAATTCCGTTTGTCTGAATGGACTTGTGACCTCCAGATATTGCTTTAGAGTGTAGCCTACGTCAAGTGGATGAACATCCTGATCGTCCGTTGTTCTGAAAGTAGGAAGTACAATCTCTTGATTTTCATGAAAGACTGAGGTCACTTTAGAGTTTGACCCAAGCATGGGAATCAACACTACCCTATCTGGAAAAAAGGTTAGGAAAGGTTCTTCTGAGCCTAAATTTCTAATCTCTGACACTCTTTTAGCCGACGTCACGGCTACTAAGAAGGTGGTCTTGAGCGTGAGATCTCTCATGGAAAGAGGTTTGTCAGGATCTGATCCGAGATTGGAGAGAAAATCCAAGACAATAGGAAGGTCCCATTTGGGGAACCTAGGTCTTCTTTGAGGTTTAAGCCTGATAGCTCCTTTAAAAAATTGACGGACTAATGTATGATTAGCCCAAGATACTCCTGTGAAGGCCGAGATGGCTGAAACTTGCACTCTTAGTGAGCTGACTGCTAAAGATAGGTCCAGCCCTGATTGGAGAAAACTTAGAATGTCTTCTACTGCTGGAGACTTACACGGATTTGACCGGGAAGACATGTGATCAGAGAATTTAGACCATATCCGTTCGTATACTCTGCTCGTACTTCCCCTCCGGGCACTAAGAAGAGTTGGAATAGCTTCTTCCGGACAGCCTAGGGATTCAAGCCTTTCCCTCTCAAGAACCACACCCTGAGGTGTAGGCAAGATGGGCATGGGTGTAACCTCGAGCCTTGCGACAGTAGATCCGGCCTGAGAGGAAGGGGAACTGGGTCTTGATAACTCAGGAGTGATAACAGAGGAAACCACGGCCTGTTGGGCCAGAAAGGAATCACTGCAATGATCTCCACCTTCTCTGTTCTGAGCCTCCGGAGGAATTGCAGAATCACCGGTACCGGAGGGAAGGCATAAGCCTTCTAAAACTTCCAACGCTCTGAGAGAGCATCTATCCCGTAAGCCTGAGGGTCTCTGAACCTCGAATAATATCTGGGCATCTTGTGATTGCATGGAGAAGCAAAAAGATCGACTTCTGGAAGTACTCCCAGGGTCAGAAGCCACTCGAACACCTCTCTGTGGAGAGACCACTCGTTGTTGTCCATTTGTACTCTCGAGAGGAAGTCCGCCTGTACATTCTGGACCCCCGGAATGTAAACTGCCGAGATGTTGGACAAATATTTCTGAGCCCAGCTCATTATTGGCTCCACTTCTTGTAGCAGCGACCAGCTGCGGGTTCCACCTTGCTTCTTTATGTTAGCCACCGCGGTTGTATTGTCCAACCTTAGCATCACAGATGAACCTTCTATTAGGTGACGAAATGACAGGAGTGCCTGAAAGGCGGCCTTCAGCTCCAGAATGTTGGAGACAATCCCCCGAGCAGGAAAACCCCATCGGCCTTGCGCCACTTCTGAAAGGCAGTGAGCGCCCCAACCTCGATTGCTGGCATCCGAGGTTAACGTGACCCATGAGATGGGCATGATTAAATGGTGATTGCGCAGATTCTTCCCTTGAAGCCACCAAAGAAGAGACGTCCTCATGGATGACGTAAGGTGTATGCGCTGGACTTGGCTGGAAGAATCCCATTGCTGAAGGAACCCTTTTTGGAAGGGTCGTGTATGCCATTGGGCCCACTTCACCATAGGAATGGTAGCTGTCATTGTGCCAATTACTTTCAGGCATTGGAGAGCTGAGAGGTGAGACGACGCCAGGGCTGCGTGTATTCTGTCCCAAATCACTCCAATCTTCTCCTCTGGAAGGGAGATGGTGCCTTCCAATGTGTTGAAGTGAGCCCCTAGAAACACCAGAGATTGTGTTGGCTCTAAATGGCTCTTCTCTAGATTCAGAAGCCACCCGAATTCCTGCAAGGTGGAGATGACTAAGCTCTTGTGCTCTAACAGTTGATCTTCGTTCTGAGCTAGGAGAAGTAGGTCGTCTAAATAGTGGTGGAGACGAACTCCTTTGATACGGAGTAGAGCCACAACCGACAACAGGACCTTTGAGAAGACCCGAGGTGACGTTGTTAGGCCGAAGGGTAGACATGTAAACTGCAGATGTTGATTGCCTACCGCAAAGCGGAGGAACTGCTGAAACTCTGTTGCTACTGGCACATGAAAGTATGCATCTTTCAGATCGATTGAAATCATCCAATCTCCAAGATGTATTGAGTGTTGGATCGTAATTAAAGATTCCATTTTGAACTTTTCTTTTCGGATAAAAGAATTGAGATGTGTTAAATCTATTACTGGCCTCCATGTACCGTTTTTCTTCTGTATCATGAACAGAGGAGAATACATGCCTTTGCCTTGTTCGTCTTCTGGAACAGGGACGGCTGCGCCTTGATCCAATAAACAGCTCACGTAGGTTAATAGGACCTGCTTTTTCTCTTCTGAACCTGGAAGAGCTGTGGGAACAAATCTGAGTCTTGGGGTATTGCTGAAAACCCACTTGTGACCGGAGGAGACCGTCTTGACGGTCCAGTAATCTCGAATTGAGGCCGCCCAGACATGCCCGAAGTGGCGAAGACGAGCCCCCACCTGGCATGCCTGAGCGGGCCCAATCTCAAAAGGACTTTGTGGCGTCCTGGTTACCAGAGGAACCCCCTTTAACGGGTTTCTTGAAAGAAGACTGCCTGGCTTTCCAGGATCTAGAGAACTCCCGACCAGGTCTGTAGCTGCGCGCATCCCTAGCGCGATCAGAGTTTTGTCTTCTAGGAAAACTGCGTTTCTGATTTTGTAGGCGTCTGTCTTGAGGGAGGAAACCAGACTTCCCACCTGTGGCCCGGGTTATGGCACTATCGAGCTTATTGCCGAACAATGAAGAACCTTCAAACGGAATTCGGCACCAAGCTTGCTTGGAAGCTGGGTCTGCCAACCACGGACGGAGCCATAGGGCACGACGAGCTGAAACAGCTGCCAACATAACCCGGGACATCAGGCGGATGACATCAATAGATGCCTCCCCAAGAAAGGCTGATGCCAGCCTGATCTCTTGGATAGGAGAATCCTTAGCTGTTTCAGTAGAGATACCTCTTAAGAACTCATCCACATTATCAGACCAAGATTCCAAAGCTTTGGAAACTGCAGCTATTGCAAGTACTGGCTTACATGCCATTCCTGACGTCAGGTAGATCTTCTTTAAATCTGAATCAATTCGCCTTTCCAAAGGATCTTTAAAAGATACAGTGTCTTCCAAGGGAAGCGTTACATATCTTGCTAGTTTCATTAAAGCTGCATCCACTAATGGGGCTGATTCAAGGTGCTTTACTTCCTCTTCCTTGAAAGGATATAGTTTCAAGACCTTTGACTGCATGGAACTTTTCTTGTCCATTTTGCTCCATTCTTCAGAAATGACCTCACCCAGCTCAGAGAGAAAAGGAAAATATTGTCGCTCCTTATTGAGCTGCTTAAAAAACTTCCTCTGTTTTGGGGGGGAAGTAACTGGATCTTCCCACTTCAGGGCCTCCTTTACTGCCTTCACCAATGAAGGAACTAAAGCGTACTCAAACCCCACGCCAGGATCTTCCAGATCCGATTCGCTGTCTGAAACAGGAGCAGAAGGGTGACTTGGTTGGGAGGAATCCCATGTCTCATGCACAGAACCTTCGCCCACTGGAGGGCATAATGGGTCTGATGGGGAATCACGGGGCTGCTGGGCTTCTCTCTCCTGTAGAGATTCTTTCACAACCCGCCTAACCATAGATTCCAAACGCTGGTCTGCACCATCCCTCTCATCTGCGGCTTTAGAGAAGCAGTGATCACAGAGAGATTTGTCTGTTGGAACAGGCATCCTACATCCCCAGCATGATTTCCCTGAACTCTCTTCAGAGTGAGATGAAGGGGGGTGAGAAGGATTTTTATTGCGCTGTTCAGATCTGGAAGATTTATGATGGCTAGACCTGGAGGAAGATTGCCGGTGGTGTGATTTTGATGATCCACTTCCTTTATGAGAACTACGGTGTGGATCAGACCTAGTAGGGCTGTGAGGAAAGAAACACAGAGAAGATAGAAAAGAAAATCAGCTGGTGTCCTACTCTCAATCCTTGTACAGGCAGAAAGGCAAAACTGCAAACATACCTGCTACAAGCGGGCTGGCCACTAGGGGGCAGTGAGGAGTCCATAATGTCAATACAATAGGAAGCTGCAGAAACAGATTCACAGGATCAGCCGACTGACAACAGACCTCCACCCCCAGACAATAGAGATTGTCTTACCTTGAATCGCCAAGATAGCAGCCCCGGGAAGTCGCTGTATCCCCCACGATCATTCCCAGGGCTCTGAAAGCTTCCCACAGCTTTTAAAAGTGGCGCCCGTGACGTCATCGCCGACGTCAGACACGAGACGATCGCGCGCATGCGCGAACCAAGCCTCGACTTCGTATTGGGTCCGCGCATGCGCAGAACGTACGCGGGTACCCGGAAGTCACAGAGAGAGCGGCTGCTGGAACGCAGAGAGCGTCAGCGCCAGTCTAGGACACCAGGAAGCAGGAAGAAAACACACAGAGGTATGATACACATAAACACTGCTGCCATATGTGAATGAAATGTAAAAACTTTACCCCTCCACCTACGATCACCTGGGCCGAGGAACGCCATCCATACACATACACACCGGACTTGGCAGCAGATAATGGTCGCCTGAAACATTAGGCAATAGACCGTGCGCACATAGACGAACCGATCCAATCTTCAGCGCTACTCTGCTTTACACTCCATACCCTGCTTAACAGTCAGGGCCTATCGGAGGAATCTTTGGCACTCGGCATCATCGATCGTAGGGAGGATTTATCTTCAGGTAGGAGAACCAACACCTGGTCCTACGGAGGAGGACAAAAAAGGAACATGGATAGCAGCCTAGAGCAAAGATTTATGGCAGAGGGGGTCCTATTGGGTAGTTATGGAGGCGGAGCCTACCCACACGTATGCTGCCATGGAGCCTGTCAGGAAAACAATGTTAACATGTAAATCGACTGCATCTATATAATGCAATTTACATTTTGCCTTAAATTCAAGTTGTATGGAACTTTAAAGCAGAACTCAATGCAATCATTTTTAATTAACATCTGCAATGTAAAAAAAAAGTTAACTTACATGAGAATCATGTAATTTCTTTACTATGTACACTTTTATTCAGGCCAAATAGTATAGCTCTTGCCATACCTCCAGCCCAATTTTGAAAATAAAACAATATTTTTTACTTTTTGCTATAATAAATATCCCCAAAAAAAAAAAAATTCTTCATCAGTTTAGGTCAATATATATTCTTCTACATATTTTTGGTAAAAAAAAAATCACAATAAGCGTATATTGATTGGTTTGCACAAAAGTTATAGTGTCTACTATCTATGGGAAAGTTTTATGGCATTTTTATAATTTTTTTTTTTTTTACTAGTAATGGCGGTGATCTGAGATTTTTAGCGGTACTGCGACATTGCGACAGACAGATCAGAGACTTTTGACTCTTTTTTTGGGACCATTGGCATTTATACAGGGATCAGTGCTATAAAAATGCACTGATTACTGAGTAAATGACACTGGTAGGGAAGGGGTTAACACTAGGGGGCAATCAAGGGGTTAAAGGTGTGTTCCCTCAGTGTGTTCTAATTGTATGGAGATAGGATTGACTAGGAGAGGAGATCTTTTTCCTACTTAGTAGGAACAAACGATATGGCTCCTCTTCCCTTACAGCACAGGAATTTGTGTGTTTACACACACAAATCCCCGTGCTGGCGCTCATGCCTGGCTGGTGGCCAAGCGCATCGTGGCCCCCGCATGCAGCGGGAGCCTCCAGTGGCGCCCCTGCGCCCTCTGGTGGCCGCTAAAGGGTAGGACGTACCCATACGGGATTTCGCTCAGGGGAGCCATTCTGCCGCAGTATATCTGCGTGAGCCGGTTGGGAACCAGTTAAAAGGGCATTAGGCAAGATAACATAACATATACCTAGTTGTCATTGTACTAACATCCTGGTTATACTAGATTTCATTAATTTATTTCATTCCGATTAACTAGTTGTCTTTCTTAAAGTACCATAAAACACATCTTGACTCCACTACGAATCCTTTTTAATTAGCGTAGCTGAAAGCAAGCAGCATAAAAAAGCAACAGTGCCAAATATGTGTAAACATACAATGTGATTTATCCCAGTTTTTTTTATAATGGTAAGAATTCCTTTTGAAACACTCAATTGTTGTCACAGATCAGCTGCGGAGGATCAAATGCAACATCTAGTTCAGAGACTTAACTCCCAGCAAGCAAATCAAGAGCAAATAATGCTGGTCCTTCAGGATCTTGCCTCCCATCTGGATCGTCTGCAACTCGCTGCAACTTCAGCTCCTCCTGTTCCTGCTACTGCTATAGCTGCTTCCGTATTACCTGCTAAACCTGGCTATCCCTGCTTGCATCTGCCGCCACCACCTTGTTTTTCTGGCAACCCTAAGGCTTGTCGGGGCTTCATTAATTAGTGTTCTATCCACTTTGAACTTTCCAGCCATCATTTTCCAACTAATCGCAGCAAAGTCGCATATATCATCTCTCTCCTTGCCAGTGATGCTCTAGCTTGGGCCTCCCCACTCTGGGAATCACATGATTCTATCACCTTTGACCTCCAGTCCTTTTTGGATGCATTTCGGAAAACTTTTGATGAGCCCGCCAGAGTGCCTTCTGCTGCTGGGTCCCTCCTTCGTCTTCGTCGACTTTGTCGCGAACTTGCCTCACTCCAGAGGAACGTGCCCGGCGCATGGGATTGGGCTTGTGCCTTTATTGTGGCGATAAAGGACATCTTTTGAACTCCTGTCCAGTCCGCCCGGGACTCCAGGGTCTAGGTCACTCAGAGGGAGGTGATCTAGACCGATCCTTTAATTTTGTTCACTTCAACTTCAACATTACCTTTCGTCCAGGTGGCAAAAACCTTTGAGCCGATGCCTCGTCCAGGTCGTTTGATGTCAACGATTCTGAGAATCACCTGGATCCGGGTCCCATCATCCCTAGCCACTACTCAGCTCCGGTCTACACAGCCTCCTCCAGGTAAAACTTTTGTAGTTCCTGCACTTCATCCCAAACTCCTTGCCTGGGCACATGACTCTAAGTCCTCTGGACATCCTGGTATACCTCGTACTTGTGAACTTCTTCAGCGTCATTACTGGTGGCCCTCTCTTTGTAAGGATGTCAAAGAGTACGTTCAAGCTTGTACGGTTTGTGTACTATCCAAGTCTTCCACGTCCACCCCAGCTGGGTTGCTTCTGCCCTTACCAGTTCCTGATATACCTTGGCATTGTATTTCCATGGATTTTATCTCGGATCTGCCCCCCTCAACAGGTTCTACAGTCATCTGGGTAGTGGTGGATCGTTTCTCCAAAATGTGTCACTTGATTCCTCTCCCAGGCCTACCTTCTGCTCCCAGTCTTGCCACGACTTTCATTAAGGCGATCTTTCGTCTTCATGGGATGCCTTCACATATCAGCTCTGACAGAGGAGTTCAATTTACTGCTCGGTTTTGGAGAGCCTTTCATCCCCAGTCCAATGGGCAAACGGAATGCATCAATCAAAATGTAGAATGTTTTCTCCATGCCTTTATCTCAGCCCACCAAGATGACTGGGTGGACCTTTTACCCTGGGCAGAGTTTGCCTTAAACCATTACTCCAATGCCAGTTCTGGAAAATCTATCTTCTTCACTGTTTACGGGCAGCATCCATCTGTTCCCTTTCCTGTTCCCATTTCTCCTCTTGTACCAGCAGCAGCTGAGACCCAAAGGTCCTTCAACTCAATCTGGAAAGAAGTCTCTGAGAATCTTCATCTAGCTGCTTCCAGGCATAAAACAGCAGCAGGTCGTCATCGCCGTCCGGCTCCTAAATTCCTGCCTGGTAAAAGAGGTTGGCTCTCTACCAAGCACATCCGACGCCAGGTGCCCTCAATGAAATTTGCCCCTCGCTTCATTGGTCCATTTCCCATTCTCCGTCAAATCAATCCAGTTGCTTTCAAGCTCCGTCTGCCCTCTCATCTCAGGATACCCAACGCCTTCCATGTCTCCCTGCTCAGGCCACTGGTCCTCAATCTCTTCTCTCGCCCTTCTTCTCACACCGCTCCTGTGGCTGATACCACGGATCAGTATGAGATTAAAGAAATATTGGACTCCAAGTACTCCCGAGGGAGGCTACTCTATCTGATTGATTGGAAGGGCTATGGTCCAGAGGAGAGGTCTTGGGTTCCTGCCACCAATGTCTCAGCCCCACGTTTGGTGACCAGATTCCATCGAATATTTCCCTCCAAGCCAGCCCCCAGACGTGTAGGGGGACCTCGTAAGAGGGGGGGACTGTCACAGATCAGCTGCGGAGCTGATCTGTGTCTCCATTTTACTGCTGTAGGCCGGCTGGCACCTGTTGTTCCACTAGCTTGTGTTCAGCTCTGCTGCACTCTGCAGTTATGGGTGTCCCCGCCCTCACCTGTTGCTTAATATATGATTCCTGTCTGCTACTTCCTGTCCAGCCCCTCATGTGCTTCTCTATTTATATCCCTCTCTGACCAATTCTGGTTGCTTGAGCAACATTTGTTTCTGAGCCCCCTTTGTGTAACCTGCCTTAACCTGACCTCTCGTGAACTGATCTCTTGTGTACCGACTCGGCTTGTTCTGATTACGTTGTTTGCAGCCCGCCCTGACCTTAGCTCACCATCCGGCTCTCCTTTGCTTCATCCATCCATCCTTGTCTGACAGTGTCTTCTGGTACTTCCCTAGCGAGCGGGGTGAACCCGGGGGTCGTCACCTGGGGTCAGCACGCAGCTAAGCCAAAACCCTCGTGAGGGGGTTCCTGGCAGAATACCGACTGGCCCTTAGACTCCACGCCCTGGGGGATCCCGTGTCACCTGCTCGCCTGTGGGCTCACTGTAAGTGGTACCGTGACAATTGTAAAGCAGAATTTTCACTGGAATTACAGAGACTGCTCCATAAACATATATGTGAGAATCCTTTGACTGCAAGTAAGAGGGCAATAGCTTGAAAATATTACATTCAGTCATTTTTGGCATTTATTAAATGCAGAATTATTACTGAATGGCGCCTGCTGGTCAGTTCTATTCAATATCTATATTTCATATTTGTGTTGCTTCTGGGGAGATTGATTATAGACTAGCTTCTCTGTCTTTATTTTCATCCTTCTGTCACAGTCATTACAAGCTGACATTATGGTGTTTGCAATACAGAAAATCTATGCCAGAAGCATGAACAGACTGGCAGGTCAAGTTACCAGGCCATGGTCATATGAGAGTGGGCGGAGAAAAGGGTGGGTTAGCCTGGGGGCAAAATATTATGTGGTGATATTTTTCACAATAGAAAATAGCATGACTGATGAAATGAATTGGTCATTCGTAGTTACTGGCACAAGATTCGCTTTCCATTTTATTGGCGTGGTTGCTACATCCTTATACACATTATCATACCTGGGGGGATTTGTAACCATGTGAGCATAGGAATGTGCAAAGGTATGCATAGTCTATGCAGCTTGCATTGTACATGGTGCCATAACCAGTTTATCATTGTTTTAAGGGAGCATGATTTGATTATATCTATAACAGATAAAGAATCAGCACTCCAGCCAGCTTCAATTAAAAAATGTATATATTGCATAAGTCTAAAGCAATAAACAACTAAAGCAAAGGTTTATAACGCAATGCATAATGTGAAGAGAGTGTTGGTGCAAATCTACAATACTAGAAGAAAAAGCAGCATATAGGACAAAAGGCACCAAAACCAGACACCTGGTAGCAGGAATAGGTGGAGATGGCCATATGAAGTTTTGGTGTGAAGATCCCTATATCAAATCCGAATACCCCTGATTTTATAATAGTTGGCCTTTTCAGGAGAGTTAAAGTGGTTGTAAACCCTCACATATACCCAGTGAAGTGAACAGCCTCAGATGATACAAAGAGATAAAACAAATCTCCCTACATACGCTTTACATGTATATCTGCTGTCTTTACCTTTCTACATTCTTTGGAAAGTGCAGCTTGTGTTAGAAATCTTTGTTCCTGTTTCAGCAGTGGGTGTGGGGTCTGTGATTAAACTGTGTGAGAGCTGATTGGAGGAAAAGCACACATCCCCCCTCCACATAGGCAGAGGAAGGACGGAACATGTAGAGCTGAACTGTGAATAGACAGGCTCTCTCCTTGTCTATCTCTAAGTTCCCTCCCCGACACAAATTTTTAGCTACTGTTATCTCCTGTGTCAGAGAACTTGTCAGAAGTGACTCTGCTGATAACAGAGGAACGAAGCAGCAGAAAGACAGGGGACCTAGAGCTTTGGCGAGAGATAAGAAAACACGACAGATATACAGTATCTCACAAAAGTTAGTACACCCCTTACATTTTTGTAAATATTTTATTATATCTTTTCATGTGACAACACTGAAGAAATTACACTTTGCTACAATGTTACGAAGTGAGTGTACAGCTTGCTGTCCCCTCAAAATAACTCAACACAGCCATTAATGTCTAAAACGCTGGCAACAAAAGTGAGTAAACCCCTAAGTGAAAATGTCCAAATTGGGCCCAATTAGCCACTTTCCCTCCCTGGTGTCATGTGACTCATTCGTTTTACAAGGTCTCAGGTGTGAATGGGGAGCAGGTGTGTTAAATTTGGTGTTATCGCTCTCACTTTCACATACTGGTCACTTGTAGCTCAACATGGCAGCTTATGGCAAAGAACTCTCTGATTATCTGAAAAAAAGTATTGTTGCTCTACATAAAGATGGCCTAGGATTAGGGTTGGTTACCGTGCCAATACTAAGCATTTTTAAGGGTTTCGCTACTCACGGAAATGTACCGATACCTTCTAGTTCGGTTTTTCAGCTGTCAGCAAGAAATGAATGTCGGTAATTATTGGTTGTTAAGGAGCGAGGCTGCCGCGCCCTTAACAACCATGTCAGCTGTCCATGGGATTCCCCTTCCTGCCCCCTTTCTTCCCGCCAGCTGTCACTAGGCCCGGACTGGCCGGGGCCGCGTGTCCTCTGCAGCGCTGGGTGTACTGACAGGCAGGGTCATATCTACCAAGGCAAACCAGGCATTTGCCTTGTTAGGTGGTGCTGACCAGTTATGTTGCTACAGGAGAGCAAGGGGGGCGGACTCAGGGTGAATGGATGATAATGAAAGTGTTCAGCTGCCTATCGAGCCTCCAAGTCAGGTTCATGTAGAGCAGATCCCCCTCCCTCCTCTCTTCAGCCATCTCTCAGGGACTCCACTCACCCCCATCTATGGAGAATGAACGGGGTGGACTCTGCTTCCTCCAAATTGCTCAGTATCACCCAACCATAACAGCTCTCCCTATTCTCATGTGTGTGTGTGTGTGTGTGTGTGTGTGTGTGTGTGTGTGTAAGTGTAACATGCTGTGCATGTTTGCTTTGTTAGCAGCAGCTTGGCATTGCATACCATTGCTGAGCCTATCATCTACTAGGACCCCCAGGTCATTTTCCATTCTAGATTCCCCCAGAGGTTCTCCCCCCAGTGTATAGATTGCATTCATATTTTTGCCACCCAAATGCATTATTTTACTTTTTTCTACATTGAACCTCATTTGCCATGTAGTTGCTCAACCCATTCATTTGTTCAGATCTTTTTGCAATGTTTCCACATCCTGCGGAGATGTTATTGCCCTGCTTAGCTTAGTATCGTCCGCAAATACAGAGATTGAACTGTTTAGTCCATCCTCCAGGTCGTTTATGAACAAATTAAATAGGATTGGTCCCAGCACAGAACCCTGGGGGACCCCACTACCCACCCCTGACCATTCCGAGTATTCCCTATTTATCACCACCCTCTGAACTCGCCCTTGTAGCCAGTTTTCAAATCATGTACTCACTAGACATGTGCGATGCGTTTCTAACGAATCGAAATCCAGCCGAATTTAGTATCTTTCGGACATTCTGATGCATCCGAATGTCCGAATAAAAAGAAAACGAATTTCAACTTATACAAAAGAAATTATAGCGAATATAACAAATTAATTTGTCATGATTCGGTAATTCATTAAAGATCGAATGAAACAAAAGTTCAACTCAAAGTAAATCTTCCAGTCCAATCAGCTGATTCATTTTGTGCTGGAGGTTGGATTACTGGCAAAGTGCATTCCTGAGAACTGAGTGAGAAGGGTGTTGTATTTGAGCAGAGGAGAAGAGATATTGACATTGTGTGTCTTCATAGATTCAATAAACAAAAGACTTTCCAAACTACGAATCATTATCACGAATCAATATACATACATAAATATGGAATTTCAACTAATACTAAAGAAATTATAGCGGATATAACGAATGATTTCGACATGATTCGAGAATCAGTATAACGAATATCGACACTCTACGAATAATAACGAATTATCCGAAAACGAATTAACGTAACATAACGAATGTAACAGAACGAAATTATGTATTTTACGAATGACAATGAACCGAAACTAAACGTAATTTCCCATTGTGCACAAGTCTAGTACTCACCCTATGGTCCATGCCAACGGACCTTATTTTGTACAGTAAACGTTTATGGGGAACTGTGTCAAATGCTTTTGCAAAAATCCAGATACACCACATCTACGGGCCTTCCTTTATCTAGATGGCAACTCACCTCCTCATAGAAGGTTAATAGATTGGTTTGGCAAGAACGATTCTTCATGAATCCATGCTGATTACTGCTAATGATACCGTTCTCATTACTAAAATCTTGTATATAGTCCCTTATCATACCCTCCAAGAGTTTACATACTATTGATGTTAGGCTAACTGGTTGGGCCCTTTTTAAATATTGGTGCTATATTGGCTTTTCTCCAGTCAGCTGCTACCATTCCAGTCAGTAGACTATCAGTAAAAATTAGGAACAATGGTCTGGCAATTACTTGATTGGATCCCCTAAGGTGCAAGACATCTGGTCCCTGTGATTTATTAATGTTAAGTTTTCCAAGTCTAATTTCAAATCTGTCTTTTGTTAACCATGGAAGTGCTTCCTGTGATGTGTCATGAGGAAAAACACTGCAGTTTTGGTTGCGGAAGCCCCCCGATTCCCTCGTAAAGACTGAGGAGAAGAATAAATTCAATACGTTCACCATCTCCCCATCCTTTGTAACCAGATGTCCTTTCTCATTCTTTATGGGGCCAAAATGGTCTGTCCTCCCTTTTTTACTGTTTCTTGGGACTTTTTTTGCTCTCCTCCGCTATGTGTCTTTCATGTTCTATCTTAGCCGTCCTTCTTGCACCCTTACATTTCTTGTTGCATTCTTTATAAAGTGTAAATGCTGATGATGATCCCTCAACCTTGTATTTTTTAAAGGCCTTCTCCTTTGCTTTTATATGCATTTTTACATTGGAGTTAAGCCATCCAGGACTTTTGTTCGCTCTTTAAAATTTATTACCCAATGGGATGCATTGGCTAATGCCCTTATTTAACCACTTAAGCCCCGGACCATTTGGCTGCCCAAAGACCAGACGACTCTTTGCGATTCGGCACTGCGTCACTTTAACTGACAATTGCGCGGTCGTGCGACAAGGCTCCCTATCAAAATTGACGTCCTTTTTTTCACCACAAATAGAGCTTTCTTTTGGTGGTATTGATCTCCTCTGCGGTTTTTATTTTTTGCGCTATAAACAAAAAAATAGCGACAATTTTGGAAAAAAAACGCATTATTTTTTACTTTTTGCTATAATAAATATCCCCAAAAAATATATAAAAAATTATTTTTTTCCCTCAGTTTAGGCCAATACATATTCTTCTACATATTTTTAGTAAAAAAATCGCAATAAGCGCTTACTGATTGGTTCGCGCAAAAGTTATAGCGTCTACAAAATAGGGGATAGTTTTATGGCATTTTTATTAATAATTTTTTATTTTTACTAGTAATGGCAGCGATCAGCGATTTTTATCATGACTGCGACATTATGGTGGACTGATCGGACACTTTTGGCGCGATTTTGGGACCTTTCACATTTATACAGCGATCAGTGCAATTAAAAATGCATTGATTACTGTGTAAATAGACTGGCAGTGAAGGGGTTAACCACTAGGTGGCGCTGTAGGGGTAAGGTGTGTCTTAGGGAGTGACTAACTGTGGTGGGGGGGCTATGTGTGACAAGACACTGATCACCGCTCCCAATTAGGGAGTGGTGATCAGTATCCTGTCACTAGGCAGAACGGGGAAATGCTTGTTTACATTAGCATTTCCCCGTTCTTCCTCTCCGTGAGACGATCGCGGGTATCCCCGTGGTCACACTCACGGAGGCGCCCGCAAACAGCTTCTTAAAGGGCAACATACAGGTACATTAATCTGCCTGTACGAGCCCTTCTGCCGACATATATCGGCGTGAGCCGGTCGGCAAGCGGTTAATATGCTCTTAAAGCAAACCCATCTCTCCTCCGTGTTCTTTGTTCCTAAGATTTTATCCCAATTTATGCCTTCTAGCAAGGTTCATAGTTTAGGGAAGTTCTTTTGAAATTCAGTGTCTTTGTATTCCCCTTATGTTTCCTATTTGTGTGATTTATACTGAAGCCAATTGACCTGTGATCGCTGTTACCTAAATTGCCCCGTATTTCCACATCTGTGATCAGGTCTGTATTGTTGGTATTCAGTAGATCCAGTAACGCGTTATTTCTAGTTGGTGCGTCTACCATCTGACCCATAAAATTGTCCTGCAAGACATTAAGGAACTGGCAAGCCTTATATGAATGTGCAGTTCCCTCTGCCCAGTCTATGTCTGGTAGTGAAAATCCCACACTAGGGCTAGAATTATTGCTCTCACTCTAACGTTCGCGGCCATACCTCACATGTGTGATTTGAACACCGTTTTCATATGTGGGCGGGACTTACGTATGCGTTCGCTTCTGCGTGCGAGCACACGGGGACAAGGGGCGCTTTAAAATTTTTTTTTTTTTTTTATTTGACACTTTAAAAAAAAAAAAATTTTGATCACTTTTATTCCTATTACAAGGAATGTAAACATCCCTTGTAATAGGAATATGGCATGACAGGACCTCTTTACAGTGAGATATGGGGTCAATAAGATAACCTCTAGGCTGGGAAGCCTAAAATAAAAAAAAAAAAAAAAAAAATGATCACCGCTTCCCAGCCGAGGCGGGGCCGTTTTTTTGAATGCAGAGGCTTGGCGTGACGTCATAACATCGCGCCCGGCCTCCGAACGATTATAGGGACTCCGTCGACCATCTGGTCCACCGGAAATCTCTATGATCACCATCCGGGGCTGGCGGATCCGCTCTCCGACTCACCGATCGCTGAGGTGAGTCGGTAGAAGCACCGGAGGGCGGCGGGAGGGGGGGGGACGTCCACTTTTGCTGCCCAGAAGAACGAACAAGCGGCGGAACAGCCGCTATGATCTTCTTATGGTGTACGGATTCGCTGGCTGAAAATGCTGATATCTGAAGGATGTCTGTAGCCTCAGGCATCATTCAGATATAAACCCGGAAAGTCAAGGCCGTCATATGACGGCCTAAGGATATCACATTAAAAACCCTTCTAACTTTTTGGTCATCTTCATTTCCAACTGATCTGCACCCTCCTCATTTAGGTGCAGTCCGTCCCTTCTATAGTACCGGTTATCGACTGAGAAGTCGGCCCAGTCCTCCAGGAACCCAAACCCCTCCTTACTACACCAGCTCTTCAGCCACTTGTTTACTTCCCTAATCTCCCTTTGCCTTTCTGGTGTGGCTCGATGTACTGGTAGTATTCCTGAGAATACTACCTTGGAGGTCCTTTTCCTCAATTTAACTCCTAAGTCCCTAAAATTATTCTTTAGGACCCTCCATCTGCCTCTGACTTTGTCATTGGTGCCAACGTGCACCATGACAGCCGGGTCTTCCCCAGCCCTTCCCAGTAATCTGTCCACCAGATCTGTGATGTGCCAAACCAGAGCGCCCGGTAGACAACATACTGTTCGGCGCTTCAGGTCTTTGTTACAGATTGGCCTCTCTGTCTTTCTAAGAATTGAGTCTCCTACCACCAGAATCTGTCTTTCATTTCCCTTCGCTTCCCCCCCCACTCTCACTGGAGAAGTTCTTCCCCCGGCAGCTAGGAGAGTCCCTCAGCTCCAGCAGTGCTGGTCCCTGACTGGTTTCACCAATGTCACTCAATGGAGTGTACTTATTGGGATGCTCCAGCCCTTGATCAGCCTCCCTAGCACTTCCCCCTCTACCCTTCCTGACTATCACCCATCTACTCTTTGCTAGTGCCTGCACCTCTTTTCTCCAACTACCTCTGTGCTGGCCCCAGCCGGCACCTGCCGTGTACATTCCTGGCTCTCCTTTAGTATGGAGGGACTTCTCAGTACTGACAGTTGCTTCCCCAGATTCAGAACCTGGGCTTCCAGGGAAATAACGCGCTTACATTTTGCACAGCAGTATTCACCCTCGATCAGATGATCAAGGAACGCATACATTCCGCAAGATGTACAACGAGTCGCCTCTCCACACCCGCCGGGCATCGTACCTATTAAATTTAATGAGGCTTGGGGATTATACCCTGTCCAAATTACCTAACAACTAGCTTCCTGACACTAATACTCAACAAGACAATACACAGGTACTCAAAAAGACAATACACAGGTACTCACAGACCTACATGCACTCGCAGACCTACGTGCACTCGCAGACCTACCGGAACAATACACAAGTAATAACGATCCACACACTACTCAGACAACACCCAGGTACTCACACTACACAGGTACTATCACCTGTTATAACCTCCTGTTTTAAACTCTGGTTTTAAACTCACCACTTAGACCATTTCCACTAACTCTGGTTTTTAATTCACCACTTAGACCAGTTCCACTAACTCTGGTTTTTAACTCACCACTTAGACCAGTTCTGCCGCGTACACACGGTCTGACTTTTCGTCTACAAAAGTCAGACGGACGCCGACGGACTAAAGCTGGCTGACAATCCGATCGTGTGTGGGCTTCCCCGGACTTTCAGCGGACTTTTGCAGCCTCAAATCTGACGGACTTTAGATTTATATAAAAAATATAAAAACAACTCAGCGCTGACACAAGAACAATAAAAAATAAATGCAAGCAAGCACGAAGGCAAATTCATTATGACTTTTGAGGTTTTTGTTGAATTATTTATAGGACTTTAGATTTGAAACATGCTTCAAATCTTTACGTCATAACTACGCCGGACCCAGAAATCCGCTCGTCTGTGTGCTAGTCCGACGGACAAAAACCCACGCTAGGGCAGCTATTGGCTACTGGCTATCAACTTCCTTATTTTAGTCCAGTGTACGTCATCATGTACGAATCTGTCGGACTTTTGTGTGATCGTATGTAGGCAAGTCCGTTCGTAAGAAAGTCTGCCGCAAGTCCGCCGCAAGTCCGCCAAAAGTCTGCCAAAAGTCCGTCAAAAGTCTGTCGCACAGGCTGTCGGACTTTTGTAGCCGAAAAGTCCGACCGTGTGTATGTGGCATTCCACTTGGATAGAGTTCCAGCAGACTCAAAGGTGAGCAGGCTCACAATGAGTTCTGCACAAGGTTATATAGGCCTCAAGCACCTGTCCTGACCTGACCAATTAACCACTCCCCTTAATTAGTAGGCTGAAGAAAGCAAAAAAAAACTTGTTTAAAAAGTAAGTAACTAAGTGCAGTCCGGAATACACAAGATTCCTCTATTCTGCTTCTGTGTCGGTAGATCCCCTCATAAGAATGCAGGTTACGGGAACAAGTTTGGGTTACTGGGGTGAGTCTTTAGGTAACCTGAAGGCTGTGCTGTGTGAAGTCACACCTCCACCTAATGTCTGCCTTAGGGATAGGCAAATGAAGGGTTATCTGTCATCATCCGATCAACATGCTGATAATCCTCTGATAGCTGTGCTGGGATCCTCACTGATTATTGAGGGCTCTCTGACAATTTCCTATGTAAATATCATGACATCATACTATGCGCCATTTCCGCAGTCTCTGACAAACTGAAATCCCTCCCACCCTGCCCTCCTGCTCCCCCCCCATCCTCACTTACACCCTACTCCCCCCACCCACCCTGCCCTTAACCCAGCCTCACCCAACTCCCCTCCACTTCTCCTAACTTCCCAAACCACCTCTCTACCTACTCTTCCTAGGCGATAGGTATTGGTAATTGGTATCGGCGAGTACTAAAAAAAAAGAATCGGTACTCGTACTCGATGTTAAAAAAATGGTATTGGTGCATCCCTACCTAGGGTATAAGAAGATTGGCAAGACCCTGAAACTGAGCTGCAGCTTGGTGGCCAAGACCATACAGCGGTATAACAGGACAGGTTCCACTCAGAACAGGTCTCGCCCTGGTCGACCAAAAAAGTTGAGTGCACGTGCTCAGCGTCATATCCAGAGGTTGTCTTTGGGAAATAGAAGCACGAGTGCTGCCAGCATTGCTGCAGAGGTTGAAGGAGTGGGGTTGTCACCCTGTCAGTGCTCAAACCATACTCCACACACTGCATCAAATTGGTCTACATGGCTGTCATCCCAGAAGGAAGCCTTTTCTAAAGATGATACACAAGAAAGCCCACAGACCATTTGCTGAAGATAAGTAAACTAAGGACATGGATTACTGGAACCATTTCCTGTGGTCTGATGAGACCAAGATAAACGTATTTGGTTCAGATGGTGTCAAGCATGTGTGGCATCAACAAGCTAAGGAGTACAAAGGCGAGTGTGTTTTGCCTACAGTCAAGCATGGTGGTGGGAGTATTATGGTCTGGGGCTGCATGAGTGCTGCCAGCACTGGGGAACTACAGTTCATTGAGGGAACCATGAATGGCAACATGTACTGTGACATACTGAAGCAGAGCATGATGCCCTCCCTTCGGAGACTGGGCCTCTGGGCAATATTCCAACATGATAACGACTCCAAAAACACCTCCAAGACGACCACTGCCTTGCTAAAGAAGCTGAGGGTAAAGGTGATGGACTGGCCAAGCATGTCTCCAGACCTACACCCTAAGGAGCATCTGTGGGACATCCTCAAATGGAAGGTGGAGTAGTGCAAGGTCTAACATCCACCAGCTCCGTGATTTCGTCATGCAGGAGTGGAACGGGACTCCAATGGCAACCTGTGAAGCTCTGGTGAACTCCATGCCCAAGAATGTTAAGGCAGTGCTGGAAAATAATGGTGGCCACACAAAATATTGACACTTTGGAAATTTTCACTTAGGGGTTTACTCACTTTTGTTGCCAGCGATTTAGACATTAATGGCTGTGTGTTGAGTTATGTTGAGGGGACAGAAAATTTACACTGTCATACAAGCTGTACACTCACTACTTTACATTGTAGCAAAGTTTAATTTCTTTAGTGTTGTAACATGAAAAGATATAATAAAAAAAATTCCAAAAGTTGAGGGGTGTACTCACTTTTATAAGATACTGTATGTGCTTAGGTCAAATTTCATGAATGGAGTTTACAACCACTTTAACTTGTAAATGATGTGCTTTCTAAACCAAAAAGTGTTGATTTGGTCACGCAGTCTAACTATAAATGTACACACCCGAATTATAAATGTAAATGCTTCAACCAATGATCTAAATTTTACTTTTACTCAAGCAATCATTGATGCAATGTGAATTAATAAATTCATAAATTCTATTAAAAAAGTGCATTAAACTTTTGTGCATGAAAGTGGAACTTTTTTTTAAACTTTCCATCTATTAAATCTTCTGCCCTTGTTGTTTTAACTTTGTATAGTAAATCATTTTTTTTTCTGCCAGTAAATACCTTATACAGCCCACTTCCTGTTTCTTGTCTGGTTATTAGCCTAGGCTTATGACATCATGTACAGCGCTCTCTCTCTCTCTCTCTCTCTCTCTCTCTCCTGAGAGTTTGCCAGGAAGGGAGGGGGGGATGAGTCATAAGAGGTCCAATGAGAGCTGCAGAGCTGGAGGTGTGCCTCTGTGTGTCTGTGTAAATCCAGGAAGTGAACAGGCAGCAACTTTAGCTGCCCACAGTTAAAATGGTTGCAGCCAAACTCAGCGGAAGGAGATTTCTGCAGCATATTTGGCAAGTACAGAATCACAGTATATATAAAATAATATGCAAAGTGGTTGGAGGGAAGCTTCAGAATGGCAAAGATGTTTTTATTAAAAATTATGTGAGCAGACTGCAGTTCCTCTTTAATTTAAGCTTTTCAAGTGTCCATCCGTTTGTTGACGGTTTTGGTGAGGAGAGGCTAGATGGCATAGGGAAGCCCTTTATACCACAAAACTGGTCCTTTGGAGCAAGTGGAGCAGAATGGTGTTTTCTATTTATGCACAAGGTGTATTAAAGCTGGCACACTGGTGGAGGAATCAGAAGATTTATTACATTCCTATGAACACTTGAAAAGTTTAAATGAATGCACAAAAGAGGACTTAAAGTGGATTTAAACACTCACATATACCCAGTGAAGTGAACAGCCTCAGATGATACTCAGAGATGAAACAAATCTCCCTACATAAGTTTTACATGTATATATGCTGCCTTCAGCTTTATATACTGTTTATCAGTGGGGTCAAGGGGTGGCTTTTGATGCTGGAGCCCCAAATCTGGGGCCCATAGCCCCGAGTCCAGGGTCGTCCCTACTATGAGAGAGTCACAGGCTGTTGGACACAGCGCTTTTTACACAGCCGCAGCACTCTCACTGAGTCTGCACTCCGTGCTTCAGTAACACAGACAGAGCCAGAGATCAGTGTGAAAGTCAGTCTCCTCCCTTGCTCCGCCCATATCATAGAGGCGGGAGGAACTTTCTCACACGAATCTCTCCTGAGCTGGTAAGTGCAGACCATATGGAGGGGGAGGGGGGAAACTCCATATACCCAGCCTATCTTCTGTATACCCAGCCTCTCTGTATATACCAGCCTCTGTATATATCCAGGCTATCTTCTGTATATCCAGCCTCTCTGTATATACCCAGCCTCTCTGTATATACCCAGCCTATCTTCTGTATACCCAGCCTCTCTGTATATACTCAGCCTCTCTGTATACCCAGCCTCTCTGTATATACTCAGCCTCTCTGTATATACTCAGCCTCTCTGTATAGACTCAGCCTCTCTGTATAGACTCAGCCTCTCTGTATAGACTCAGCCTCTCTGTATATACCCAGCCTCTCTGTATATACCCAGCCTCTCTGTATATACCCAGCCTCTCTGCATATACCAGCCTCTCTGTATATACCCAGCCTCTCTGTATATACCCAGCCTATCTTCTGTATAGCAGCCTTTCTGTATATAACCAGCCTCCCTGTATATACCATCCTCTCTGTATATACCCAGCCTCTCTGTATATACCCAGCCTATCTTCTGTATACCCAGCCTTTCTGTATATAACCAGCCTCCCTGTATATACCAGCCAATCTGTATATACCCAGCCTATCTTCTGTATGCCCAGCCTCTCTGTATATACCAGCCTCTCTGTATATACCCAGCCTATCTTCTGTATACCCAGCCTCTCTGTAAATACCCAGCCTCTCCGTATACCCAGCCTCTCTGTATATACCAGCCTCTCTGTATATACCCAGCCTCTCTGTATACACAATCCACATCTGGTGGCAGGTGGCGTGACAAGCTCTCTGGTGATCCCGATGTAATGAGGGGGCTTTGGGGACCTTTATGTAATATATATATATATATATATATATATATATATATATATATATATATATATATATATATATATATATATATATATATATATATATATATATACACACACACACGTGTGTACAATATACGTGTGTGTGTGTGTGTGTGTATATACCCCCCAAATAAGCCCTACCCTGAAAATAAGACCTACACGGACTTTAACTAGGGCTTATTTGGGGGGTAGGGCTTATATTGCAGCCATCACCGACAATCACGCTAGGTCTTATTTTCGGGGAAACAGGGTATATATATATATATATATATATATATATATACACACACACACACACACACGTATATTATATACATGTGTATGCCCGCCCAAGCTTATGACTCTCTTTACTTCGCTGCTATGGGCTCTAGCCCCAGATCTTTTGTAGACCTAGCAATGGCCCTGCTGTTTAGAAAGTTCAGATTGTGTTAGAATGTTCTCTGCCTGTGTCAGAGAACTCACACATCAAGCACCCGTCTTCGTGCAGCAGCTGCCAATCCTCGTTTCGCTAATGCCATTGTGCATGCACAGAACCGTAGCCAGAGACAAATGAGATTCAGGGTGGGCATGCACAATGGCACCTCTATGCAAACGCGCGCATGCGCTAACGTGCACCCGCAAGTGCCAAAGCGCTAATGTGCTAAAGTGCATGCGCCAATGTGCTAAGGTGCTAATGCACATGTGCACACGCACGTACGCTGGCGCAAATCCTGGCACACAGCACCCTATATAAACAGAGAATCTGCCTAGCATCAGTGCTGGATTGTTTTCAGCTTGCTCCTGTGTTCCTGTTGTTACTCTGCCGCATTGACCTTGTTCCTGAAAACCCGGCTATCTTCTGACCATTCTCTTGGCTCTCCCCTGCCTGCTGAACCTGCCTCTACCTGCAATACTGACCTTGGCTTGGACGTATGATTACGGCTATGCCTTCTGATTCTGTATCCCGCTGCCCATCTATTGCCAACCTCTGCCTGTTTCTGACTATGGTTTTGCCTTCTGATGCGGTACCCCGCTGCCAGCCTGTTGCCAACTTCTGCCTGTTCCTGGTTCTGCAGTTGATCCTGATCTAGCTCCCGCTGAACAAGTCTGGTGATCAGTTTCCACATCTCCTCAACAGAGGTTTCTGTATCTCCAAGTTCCATCCTCCTGCCTGTAGGCACCTGCACCCTTTTGTTGCCCTCGCACTCCCTGTACCCACCACCAGGGGTGCTTGGACTGGAACCGTGCAAGAGGCCACCCTCATCATTTCGGGCTCTGCTGTAAGGTACGTGACAGCCTGGTTCCCGTGTTCCCCAGTAGGTGTGGATACTTGCTATACAAAGTGAAAGACTGTGAGACAGCTGATTGGAGGAAAGGCACACACCGCCTCCCTACACATGCAGAGCGTACCTGTGTATAGTTTAGCTTTGTGCCAATCTATTTATAGCAACCTCCTCCGACACACACTTCAGGCTCCCGTCTCAGGGAACTTGTCAAAAGTTATCAGGCTGATAACAGAAGAACAGAGCAGGAGAAAGCTATGGGACTTTGTGCTTTGGAGAGAGATAAGTAAACACTACAGATATATGGTTTACATCCACTTTAAGTCTATAGAACTCCGCAGTTTATCTGTGCAATTGGACTGAAATCTGAGCCAGCCTGTGCTAGATGCAGTAACATAGGTACATTAATACATCTTTTGTGGCGATGTCCGAAACTTCAAAGATACTGGGTGGAGGTTATCAGTACCTTAAATAGAAGGGATTTGCTGGCCTCACACATAGGGATAAGTTATATAAAAGTGTACCATCATCCGAGTTTAATTTAGAACAGAAATTTTGGGAGCAAGGACCCCAACTCCAAGCTCTCGAAGGTAAGGTGCAAGCGGACTATCACGGTACAAGTAAAAAGGGATAAACAGCAAAAATACAGAACATGTATATAAAACCAAAATTTATTTATTACACAACAATAAAGGGAATATAAAAATACAAACTATATAAAGATGTGCACAGATAACATGGAATATCGACTAGTTTAGCGGAAAACCCGCTTCATCGGGAAATGTATCTGTGGATAAAATACAATACAATCAAATATATATATATATATATATATATATATATTTTCAAAGGGAAAGGTGTGGAAAGTAATGCCAGAATATGATGGAAGGGGGGATTAGAAAAAATATTTGTAAACAGATGTAAGGGGCTGCTTATCCATGCTGATGTGCAAACAGAGTTCAGGCCAAGCCCAGCAGGGTCTACCGCGGCGACTGGGGAAGGCACATATAAGACCGCAAAGGGGCAAAGGTCTAGATGGGTAATGAAGGGGTATATAAAAATATAGCATATACGTTGTATGTCTATGAACCAAAAGGTGAGGGTAAGTGTGTGGAAGCACCAGGAAAAGGGAAGAACCAAGAAAAGTTGAGAAAGGATCCAGAACAAAGAGACCAACCTGAGGAGGGAGGAAAGGGAGGGATGCAAAGAAAGAAAGGGAAAAAATGTAATGGAAAAAAGGGTGATGATGATTGAAAAGAAAAGTAATCCAGGGAAACCAAGTGATGACTGAATAGTGGCGGTAAGGGTAGATTGAGAAATACCCATACTAAATGAATGAGAAAGCAAAAAATGCACGAGTGAAGGAAAATCTGAGGCAAAGGGGAAAATATGTGTAAACCAACTGTGGGGACAAAAATAAATAAATAAGTGCAGGCAGTGAATGGTGAGGCCCAAGACAAGCACAAGAGCAAGGTGCATGCAAGTGATGAAAGTGAGGATTAAAACCAATAGATACCTGTACCAAGTAATATAAGAAAGGAGCCCGGATATAGAGTTCTATTCATTGACCAGCAGATGGACAATGACCAGAAAGGAACAATAGGTGTATACTTGGAGTACAGACTATATGTCTGTTAAGTATCCCTTATCTAACATTCCGGATCAAGGTCTGGAAGGTAAAATAAATGTAATAAATATGACAACCAAGCTAGTCCATCCGCACCTAGAATTAAATAAGTGCGGTGGGCAGATTGCACAAGGGAAAAATGAAAGACTGGAGCTGGTCAAAGAACCATCCGGGTTCCACGCTGGCCTGTGAGGACTGCGGAAACACACCGCAGTTTAAGTGTCTTCCAACCCACCGACGTCACGACAGCGCCAGTCATGGCGTGAGGCGGCGTCAAGGGTCCTGCAGGGAGCGTGCGCGATAAGACCTTGGAGGGGCCAGGAAGATGGTGCGGTCAACTGAACATCACCCAGCAGAGCCATGGCGATGCGCACGCGCACAAGGTACCCGCGCGCACATGCGCGATGGCCAAATTGGGTCCACATAGGAGGCATGTGCAAGTGGCATTTAGGGTCCCACAGGGAAAAGGGAAGGGGTGGAAGGACGATCAGTGGAACCCATATAGCCACCAGGGAGCCTACCAGTCGCAGCGAAAGAGACAAATGCCGGGGGGGGGGGGGGGGCACACTTCTCCCCCTTCCCCCATATCCTGGCATTACTTTCCACACCTTTTCCTTTGAAAATATATATATATATTTGATTGTATTGTATTTTATCCACAGATACATTTCCAGATGAAGCGGGTTTTCCGCGAAACTAGTCGATATTCCATGTTATCTGTGCACATCTTCTATGGTTTGTATTTTTATATTCCCTTTATTGTTGTATAAATAAATTTTGGTTTTATATACACGTTCTGTATTTTTGCTGTTTATCCCTTTACACTTGTACCATGATAGTCCGCTTGCACCTTACCTTGGAGTTGGGGTCCTTGCTCCCAAAATTTCAGTACCTTAAATAGGGTATTGGATATGAACATTAACATTCCGGTTGTGCTTATTTGTATATTGGGTTTCTCTGATACCTCTATCCTCATTTCCCCTACTGATAATACTATAAGGCGCGCACTTTTTGTTGCCCGTAGACAGATTGCTCTTAAGTGGACCTCTCCACATCCACCGACTGTGTCCGATTGGATTGTAGATCTCAATAGGATCATTCTCTTTGAAAAGCATACATATTCCCTAAGGAACTCCCTGAATAAGTTTGATGTTATCTGGTCTAGATGGCTTCAATCTATGACTTGGGTATCTTGGGTATCATGTTAACCAATGGGTACTGTGTACTTTGTAATACTGGATATTGTTATCCTTTTTTTTTCGTGTGTCATATATACTCTGAGCGAGCGGGGGGGTGGTGGGATGGCAGGGTTTGTTGAAGGGGGTGGTTTGGGGGGGGGGGGTTTGGTTTGGTATGATTTCTATTTTTGTGGTTTTGTCTGTATTGTGTCAATGTTGTTTTCATTTAAAGTAATAAAAAGGATTTTATTTTATTTTTTTTAAAGTTAATTTATGTTTATTGCACTTTTTTTTATAGAAATAATAAATTTTTATTTTACATTGCATCAATCATTGCTTGAGTAAAAGTACACTTTAGATCATTGGTTGAAGCATTTACATTTATAATTAGTTGTGTAGCATTTTTTTTCTTGTTCCATTTCAAAATGTGAGAAACAAAATGGCAATTGTGCCATATAGGTAACAAATGTGGGCAATACAGTGGGAATATGTGGGAAAGACTGGAAATTGTGGGAATATGTGGAAACGCACTTGCGAAAAACTTAGTGCATTGTATAAGCCAAAGCCACAAAACAATTTTTTAAGATACTACCAGTGACGGCTGGTGAAGTTTTAGGATGGGGAGGCGCCAGACCCCGCCCTTTCTTTTTGACCCCTCCCACTTGGCGAAAATGGATGCGGTTTCAGTGAAATAGTGGGCGTGGCTTAAATGGTGTGGCTCTAAGGGGGTGTGGTTAGCATCTGAGATGAACGAGGGATGGAGGGAGAGAGGGAGGGACAGCAGGCCCAAATCCTACACAATAATAGAAATATGTGTATTCTAGAAAGTTTAACAATCAGCAGATAAAGATTCTCCAAACACCTGGCGTTAGCACTTCAATCATCCCGACACCATGGTTGTTATGGCGTCAGGATGATTGAAGTGCATTATTTCTATTATTACATTGTAATATAAAATGAAATCACTCAACTCACCATAATGCAGAATCAGTGGGAGCCCTGAGTGTGACACCTGCCACGTCGCCTGCCACCAGATGCCAATCGGGTGTCCCCAGCAGAGTCCGTCCTTACATCAGGTGTCCCCAGCGGAGTCCGTCCTTACATTAGGTGTCCCCAGCGGAGTCCGTCCTTACATAAGGTGTCCCGAGCGGAGTCCGTCCCTACATCAGGTGCCCCCAGCGAAGTCTTTCCTTACATCAGTTGCCACCAGCAGAGTCCGTCCCTACATCAGGTACCCCCAGCAGAGTCTTTACATCAGGTGCCCCCAGCAGAATCTGTCCTTACATCAGGTGCCCCCAGCGGAGTCCGTCCTTACATCAGGTGCCCCCAGTGGTGTCCGTCCTTACATTAGGTGCCCCCAGCAGTGTCCATCCTTACATCAGGTGCCCCAGCGGAACCCATCCTTACATCAGGTGCCCCAGCGGAATCCGTCCTTACATCAGGTGCCCCAGCGGAATCCGTCCTTACATCAGGTGCCCCCAGCCGAATCCATCCTTACATAGGGTGCCCCAGTGGAATCTGTCCTTACATCAGGTGCCCCCAGCAGAGTTCCTCCTTACATCAGGTGCCAACAGTAGAGTCCCTCCTTACATCAGGTGCCCCCAGCAGAGTCCCTCCTTACATCAGGTGCCCCCAGCAGAGTCCCTCCTTACATCAGTGTCCCTAGTGGAGTCCCTCCTTACATCAGTGTCCCCAGCGGAGCCCCTCCTTACATCTGTGTCTCCATCAGCGGAGTCTCTCCTTACATCAGTATCCCCAGCGGAGTCCCTCCTTACATCAGTGTCCCCAGCGGAGTCCCTCCTTACATCTGTGTCCCCAGCAGAGCCCCTCCTTACATCTGTGCCCCTATCAGCGGATTTCCTCCTTACATCTGTGTCCCCAGCAGCACAGCCCTCCTTCATATCGCGTCTGTGACTCTCCCCTTCAGCTAGTTCCTGTGTTTCTCCGTGTGTTCAGTGGAGAGGGGAGGGGCCTCCCCTCTCCACTGAACACAAGGGGATTAGGCTGTGGCCATATTTTGTGTAGCCCGCCGGGCGCCGGAAGTGACTTTGTTCTCACACTGAGAACAAAGCACCCGGCCGGGCGCCAGGCGGATTCTGTCCGGCGCAATGGATCGCGCCACAAAGCAGCTCCAAACCCCGCCAATGAAGCGCTGCGTCTGCAATCTCGTGATTGCATAGACATGGTGCTTCCGATGCACATGACACAGTGCACTGTGTCATGTTTAAAGAAAAAAAAATTTTTTTGTGACTGCCTGAGGGGGGGCGGCGCTGGATACTACAAATAGCAAAACTAGGTTATAAGAAAACAAAAGTCATGCTAAGCAAACATATTTTGCCAGAAATTAATAACTACCTGTTTAGACAAATTCAATACACAGCTCATTGGCAACAGTCACTGTTTAGTACCTGTTTAGTAGGTACCCCCAGCGGATCCGTCCTTATATCAGGTGCCCCCAGCAGAGTCCATCCTTACATCAGGTGCCCCCAGCGGTGTCCGTCCTTACATCAGGTGCCCCCAGCGGTGTCCGTCCTTACATCAGGTGCCCCAGCGGAATCCGTCCTTACATCAGGTGCCCCAGGGGAATCCGTCCTTACATCAGGTGCCCCAGTGGAATCCGTCCTTACATCAGGTGCCCCAGCGGAATCCGTCCTTACATCAGGTGCCCCCAGCTGAATCCGTCCTTACATTGGGTGCCCCAGTGGAATCCGTCCTTACATCAGGTGCCACCAGCAGAGTCCCTCCTTACATCAGGTGCCAACAGCGGAGTCTCTCCTTACATCAGGTGCCCCCAGCAGAGTCCCTCCTTACATCAGATGCCCCCAGCAGAGTCCCTCCTTACATCAGTGTCCCTAGCGGAGTCCCTCCTTACATCAGTGTCCCCAGCGGAGCCCCTCCTTACATCTGTGCCCCCATCAGCGGAGTCCCTCCTTACATCAGTATCCCCAGCGGAGTCCTTCCTTACATCAGTGTCCCCAGCGGAGTCCCTCCTTACATCTGTGTCCCCAGCAGAGCCCCTCCTTACATCTGTGCCCCTATCAGCGGAGTTCCTCCTTACATCTGTGTCCCCAGTGGAGCCCATCCTTACATTAGTGTCCCCATCAGCGGAGTCCCTCCTTACATCAGTGTCCCCATCAGCAGAGTCCCTCCCTACATCTGTGTCCCCAGCGGAGCCCCTCCTTACACCTGTGTCCCCAGCGGAGCCCCTCCTTACATCTGCGTCGCCAGCGGAGCCCCTCCTTACACCTGTGTCCCCAGCGGAGCCCCTCCTTGCATCTGTGTCCCCAGTGTAGCCCCTCCTTACATCTGTGTCCCCAGCGGAATCCCTCCTTACATCTGTGTCCCCAACGGAGCCCCTCCTCACATCAGCGTCCTCTGCGGAGCCTCTACGTACATCTGTGTCCCCAGCGGAGTCCCTCCTTACATCTGTGTCCCCAGCGGAGTCCCTCCTTACATCTGTGTCCCCAGCGGAGCCCCTCCTCATATCAGTGTCCCCAGTGGAGCCCCTCCTTACATCTGTGTCCCCAGCAGCACAGCCCTCCTTCATATCGCATCTGTGACTCTCCCCTTCAGCTAGTTCCTGTGTTTCTCCGTGTGTTCAGTGGAGAGGGGAGGGGCCTCCCCTCTCCACTGAACGCAAGGGGATTAGGCGGTGGCCATATTTTGTGTAGCCCAGCGGATCCGTCCTTACATCAGGTGCCCCCAGCAGAGTCCATCCTTACATCAGGTGCCCCCATCGGTGTCCGTCCTTACATCAGGTGCCCCCAGCGGTGTATGTCCTTACATCAGGTGCCCCAGCGGAATCCGTCCTTACATCAGGTGCCCCAGCGGAATCCGTCCTTACATCAGGTGCCCCAGCAGAATCCGTCCTTACATCAGGTACCCCAGCGGAATCCGTCCTTACATCAGGTGCCCCAGCGGAATCCGTCCTTACATCAGGTGCCCCAGCGGAATCCGTCTTTACATCAGGTCCCCCCAGCCGAATCCGTCCTTACATTGGGTGCCCCAGTGGAATCCGTCCTTACATCAGGTGCCCCCAGCAGAGTCCCTCCTTACATCAGGTGCCAACAGCAGAGTCCCTCCTTACATCAGATGCCCCCAGCAGAGTCCCTCCTTACATCAGGTGCCCCCAGCAGAGTCCCTCCTTACATCAGTGTCCCTAGCAGAGTCCCTCCTTACATCAATGTCCCCAGCGGAGCCCTTCCTTACATCTGTGCCCCCATCAGCAGAGTCCCTCCTTACATCAGTATCCCCAGCGGAGTCCCTCCTTACATCAGTGTCCCCAGCGGAGTCCCTCCTTACATCTGTGTCCCCAGCAGAGCCCCTCCTTACACCTGTGCCCCTATTAGCGGAGTTCCTCCTTACATCTGTGTGCCCAGCGGAGCCCATCCTTACATCAGTGTCCCCATCAGCGGAGTCCCTCCTTACATCAGTGTCCCCATTAGCAGAGTCCCTCCCTACATCTGTGTCCCCAGCGGAATCCCTCGTTACATCTGTGTCCCCAGCGGAGCCCCTCCTTACATCTGTGTCCCCAGCGGAGCCCCTCCTTAAATCTGCGTCCCCAGCGGAGCCCCTCCTTACATCTGCGTCCCCAGCGGAGCCCCTCCTTACATCTGTGTCCCCAGTGTAGCCCCTCCTTACATCTGTGTCCCCAGTGTAGCCCCTCCTTACATCTGTGTCCCCAGCGGAATCCCTCCTTACATCTGTGTCCCCAACGGAGCCCCTCCTCACATCAGCGTCCTCTGCGGAGCCTCTACGTACATCTGTGTCCCCAGCGGAGTCCCTCCTTACATCTGTGTCCCCAGTGGAGTCCCTCCTTACATATGTGTCCCCAGCGGAGTCCCTCCTTACATCTGTGTCCCCAGCGGAGCCCCTCCTCATATCAGTGTCCCCAGTGGAGCCCCTCCTTACATCTGTGTCCCCAGCAGCACAGCCCTCCTTCATATCGCAAAACCAAAAAGGTATATACTGCGCTATCCTATAAAGTATTCAATAAGCAAAAAAAAAAAAAACCTGTGTCTGTGAAGACAAGAAATAATTAATGCTGCTGCAACCATAAATGTGAGACAACCTCCACTTCAAAATACTGTACAAAGAAAGGCTGCGCTGCTGTTGATTAAGTGAGTGTGATCATGGACCATTTATATGACCATAACATGTGCACCCATGTGTGATAAAAAACAATTCACGATATTAAAAAGGGAATAATAATTGCTGGGACAAACATTAAACTTAATTACCACCAATTTGGAACAAATATGATTAATCTATATCAATGAACAGTCAGATATCCAGTATGTTATGCAACGTCCATACATAAACGTTCCTTTGCTGTAAATGTCTTTTACCAGTAAAAAAGAAAGATTATAAAATGAAACACCACTCTTCTGATGATGTGAAGCATGCAATGTTGTCACCCTGCAGATTGTGATGATAGGGAAATTCCTCCACCAAAAAAACGATCTGCCCCTTACCAGATTTTTTGATCTCTTGTTAAGGAGATCGTAAGTGCAGGTGGCTATATCCCCCAGCCACTGGGTCTCTGTCAGAAGTATGGCTCCAAGGGTCACCTTTCAAGGGGTCCACTAGATGACATACTGGCACTCAGATCCCAAGGATAGATATAAAAGAAAGAGCTCCATAGCGTAATCCTCCTCTACTGCCATTTCAGCAATGTCTTCTCTCTACTTCCTCCTTACATCAGTGTCCCCAGCGGAGTCCCTCCTTACATCTGTGTCCCCAGCGGAGCCCCTCCTTACATCTGCGTCCCCAGCGGAGCCCCTCCTTACATCTGTGTCCCCAGTGTAGCCCCTCCTTACATCTGTGTTCCCAGCGGAATCCCTCCTTACATCTGTGTCCCCAGCGGAGCCCCTCCTCACATCAGCGTCCCCAGCGGAGCCTCTACTTACATCTGTGTCCCCAGCGGAGTCCCTCCTTATATCTGTGTCCCCAGCGGAGTCCCTCCTTACATCTGTGTCCCCAGCGGAGCCCCTCCTCACATCAGTGTCCCCAGTGGAGCCCCTCCTTACATCTGTGTCCCCAGCAGCACAGCCCTCCTTCATATCGCGTCTGTGACTCTCCCCTTCAGCTAGTTCCTGTGTTTCTCCGTGTGTTCAGTGGAGAGGGGAGGGGCCTCCCCTCTCCACTGAACACAAGGGGATTAGGTGGTGGCCATATTTTGTGTAGCCTGCCGGGCGCCGGAAGTGACTTTGTTCTCACATTGAGAACAAAGCACCCGGCCGGGCGCCGGGCGGATGCTGTTCGGCGCAATGGATCGCGCCACAAAGCAGCTCCAAACCCCGCCAATGAAGCGCTGCGTCTGCAATCTAATGATTGCATAGACGTGGCACTTCCGATGCACATGACACAGTGCACTGTGTCATGTTTAAAGAAAAAACATTTTTTTTTGTGACTGCCTGAGGGGGGGGCAGCGCTGGATACTACAAATAGCAAAACTAAGTTATAAGAAAACAAATGTCATGCTAAGCAAACATATTTTGCCAGAAATGAATAAATACCTGTTTAGTTAGACAAATTCAATACACAGCTCATTGGCAACAGTCACTGTTTAGTACCTGCAGAAAGTAATACTACTATAGGGGAATATATTATACTTTACTACTACAGTATAATATAAAATAGCAGTACTTGGCTCACAGACACTTCTGTATAATTGAACAAAAAGAGGTTTCAATGGTGTAAAAGAGAAATCTGTATGCTGCTGATTAATGAACTTTGTACATTAATGTCCTTTGCAGTGCTTTACAGAATAATGCCCCGTACACACGGTCGGATTTTCCGACGGAAAATGTGTGATAGGACCTTGTTGTCGGAAATTCCGACCGTGTGTAGGCTCCATCGCACATTTTTCATCGGATTTTCCGACACACAAAGTTTGAGAGCAGGCTATAAAATTTTCCGACAACAAAATCCGTTGTCGGAAATTCCGATCGTGTGTACACAAATCCGACAGACAAAGTGCCACGCATGCTCAGAATAAATAAAGAGATGAAAGCTATTGGCCACTGCCCCGTTTATAGTCCCGACGTACGTGTTTTACGTCACCGTGTTCAGAACTATCGGATTTTCCGACAACTTTGTGTGACCGTGTGTATGCAAGACAAGTTTGAGCTAACATCCGTCAGAAAAAATCCTAAGATTTTGTTGTCGGAATGTCCGAACAAAGTCCGACCGTGTGTACGGGGCATAAGTCTGTATGTCCCTTAGTACTTAGCCCTACATTTCTGTGAAAAGAAGTTCTCTTAAGAAAGTAACATACCACTCTATACTGAATATTGTACTCACGACAGCATTTACAGTTGAGAAAGCACAGCTGATAACTAATATTTTGGACTAAACATGATTACAGTCTTGTTTGAATAAAGTGAACAGCTGTATATTTCTTGCAGAGTATCCAGAATTTGATCACTGTTTTCAAGCAGTAATCAAAAGAGTGCAGAATTAGCTGTAGCACAAGGCAGGATAAGCAGCTTATAGAGGGTGGGAATGAGCGTGACTAGCTATTATGAATAAATTATAATTGAACAGAGATATTGAATTTTTACAGTTGTGGAGGATATGAAATGCAGGACCTTCTTGTAAAAGGTTCACGGGCTAGGGCTAGCTAAAGAAGTCCACTGAGCACCATTTGTAGCTGACATAAATACAAGAAGACAATCAGACTGATTGGAAAAAAGAAATAGAATAGAACTTCCTTAAATGCAATTAGCTTTCCAAACTTGCAGACATAGGAAGCATCCAACAGACAGCATGTCACAAATCTGTACAAAAGGGAGGTGGCCTGACAGTTAAAGTGATTGTAAACGATCACCTTGTAAAACAACCCATTCAGTTTAATAAATAATTTAATGGCAAAACATTTGTGTATAGATATAAACATACATAATAAACTCCTTTTCCCCCTTTTTATAAGTGATCACATGTCCTCTTTTCTTAGTTGCACAAGAGCTGGAGGAGGAGAACCAGCAGAACACTGAACTTCCCAGTGAATGGCTGTTCAGGGGGGGCGGGGGTGCAAGCACAAGTCTAATCATTGGAGGAGAGCAGGCTGAGTTCCCAGCATAGCTAGAGAACTGACCATGCTGTGCTCTCCTGCTTAGTGTGGTCAGTTTGTAAAGAGAAAGCAGAGGGACTGATAGGAACCAGGGATTTTACACAAATGAAGCAATACAAGAGAACAGGATACGTTTTCATACAATTACATGGTACAGCATGCACATATCAGGAATTTGAAATGTTGGTTTTACATACACTTTAAATATCAAGTCTCAACTTGCACCTATTCAAAAAGACAATTCCGAAGAAACAACTGGGAAGTTTGATCTTTGCCTACAATGTATCTATTCATATGTTTGCAATCTTTGAAATGTGTTTTTGATGTGATTTACAAGTAGTGCAATCCATTCAGGAAACTACATTCCCAAAGTCACCTGTGCTTGGCTTGCCCTTCCTCCTCCATTGTTCCATGTGCTAAGCTTGCTTTCTTTTCTCTATTGCTGTTTGTGCAATGCTCGCTCTCCCTCTTCCATGGCAAGTGACACCTGCATGCATTTCCCCTCCTTTGCTTCTTGAATGTATCTCCATGTTCCTGATCTAGAGAACTACTTCTTCATTTGAAATTCTTCAAAATGCTGTCTCCCACGTGTGTGTACCTGGCAAAGGTGGTGGTTATTTTACACAGAAGCCCCTGCATTTTTAACAGAAGCTCTTGCTGTGTAATATAAAGCAAATTCTCTGCTGTCATTTTGACAACCAGTAATTGCTGGTTAGAGCAGCTAGGGGAATGCAGATGAACATACGAAAGAAACTTTGCTGATGTTTTTTAGGACGCAACGATTAATATAAAAAATCTTTAGATGGTTACTACATCTATATCACATCCACCTTTTTTTACCCCATTGCTTTCAGAGCCACGTTCAGAACCTAGGCCAGGTTAAATATCTTTTGTTTATATTTAGCTTGTCGCCAGCCTGCACTGCTGAACAGCAAAGTAGAATAGTTACTTTATTTGATTTAGTGGGGTCAATCCACTAAGCTTTACCACATGTGGTAAGGGTATCATGTTACTCATTTACACAATTATCGTATGCGATAAATAGAGTTCAATTCACAAAAAAATAAAAAATAAAATAACGATTTTGCGGTAAGCAATGAAAAAAAGGTATGATATTCAACAACACCTTTTTGGTGGTGGTAACTAGTAGGGGTTTAGAATATAATCGCACCATCGGTAAATCGCGATTCAGACATTCACGATGCTGCACCTATGCTGCGAGACGGCCTAATTGATGTCTGATGACGTCATCCGTCGCTCTGTGCAGTGCTCTGCCTCTCCAGGAGGAACACAGAGGCAGAGCCTGCCTGGTGGATAAAGCCCCCTCCTCTTCACTAAAGCAGAAAGTCAGCTGATGAGCTGACAGTTAGTACAGTGCAGGGGGAGGAGCTCGAGGAGACCCGAAATCAGGAGAGGCTTCACTGGAGGCCCCAGAAGGGGGAAAACACACTGAGCAGCATGGAGAAAACAAGGAAAATGGGGTGCCTCTGAGTATGTATCAATAAACAGTTATTATAAAAAATAACATCCACTCACGTGTAAGATAGCATATCTGCATTCAGGCATGTCTCTGGATGAGAGGAGAGGGGCTGCAAGCTTCAGCATGTCCACAGACGTCACCGGCTACGCACCACGCTTTGCTGTGCGTGCCAAGCCTCTTTCTGGTTCCCTCTCCACGGCCGTGCTACCAGAGGAGACTGACAACATCACGACACTGTTTGTGACAAGACCCGGCGTCCTCCTTCCCCCTCCACTGGAACCCACACATGCCTGGATGCGTCTACATACCATCACATTTCAGTTCTGTGTGCCAAGGAGAAGAACCGCTGTGCCCCACCACCCCACATCATCCTATGTGGATTCGCCAGCCGTTTGTGGACATGCTGAAGCTTGCAGTCCCTCTCCTCTCATCCAGAGACATGCCTGAATGCACATATGCTATCTTCCATGTGAGTGGATATTATTTTTTATAATAAATGTTTATTGATACATACTCAGAGGCGCCCCATTTTCCTTGTTTTTTCTCAGCCTGTTTGGACCTTGCTTCTGGTCCCATCGGTGGCAGCCCTGACAGACCAGTCTCTATATATATATAATCATCATATATAGTTTCCGACCCCATTGGACTATCAAGGTATACTCTATAGAGGTACTGTTGCACTGCGCCTGTTTTACTTGTAAATTGAGCAGCATGGAGGAAGGGGAATCGACTGACACTGAGAGCAGGTGAGTGCCAGTGTCACTGATCCCATTTCTCCACTACCATCGCCTGATCCCATCTATCCCTCTGCCACTGATTCCATCCATCCCTCTGCCTGATCCCACCAGCCCTCTGCCTGATTCCATCCATCCCTCTGCCTAATCCCAGCCATCCCTCTGCCTAATCCCAGCCATCCCTCTGCCTAATCCCAGCCATCCCTCTGCCTCTGATCCCACCGCCCCTCTGCCTGATCCCACCACCGCTCTGCCTGATCCCAGCCATCCCTCTGCCACTGGAGAAAAATGTAGTTTTTCTAAATGTTGTAATTTTTGGATAAAACGTTTTTAACCATACACTCGTGAGCAGTAATGCATCTCGGAATTGACTCAAATAAAATCGTGGACAGGATAATCATAATCGTAATCGAATCGTATCGTGAGACTATTGAAGATGCGCACCCCTAGTAACCAACGTGGGACCAGAAAGAGGGCCCATTGAAACCCTTAGAAAAGGGGATTCCACCCACGAGAGCCTAATTAAACCCACAGAAATGGGCCTAATTCCACCCACAGAACACCCACAGGAAGGGGTACTATTCTATCCACAGAAAGGGGTGCAATACTACCTTCAGAGAGGGGTCTAATTCCACCTATAGAGGACCCACAGAAAGTTGACACTATTCCACCAGCAGTGGACACACAAAAATGTGGCACTATATATCACGAGTACACTAGTATTTATTTATTTTTTATTAAATTTAAAAAGGCATGACGTGCAGTGCAAATTAAATGAAAACATCGGCTGAAATTTAACTTCAAGAACTTTAAAAAAAATATATATAGATTTTTTTTAAAGTAAATGTTGTTTACAAAAGTGCAACAATGGAGTATGTCAACCATGACAATTACTCCAGCTAGAAGTAACCTTTTGAAGTGGCCACTGTTATACTTTTGTTTTTTTACACCATTACAACAAGTTAAACTTGGATAGGAACATGAAAAATAAATAACAATGTTTAAAAAAAATTATTAAAAAAAAAGTCAAGTTTTTTTTTTTTTGGCTTCAAGTTCAACAATATAAACATAGGCAACAGCACAGAATTGAGCCAAAAATATAGAACAGTTTAGTAAAGAGCACTTTCAACAGCTCTAGTAGGCCATACATTTACAAAAAAACACATTTTTATCAATGTATGGCATGATGGATTTGGAGGAGAGCAGCACAGCTTAACAGCAGAAGACATAAATTTGAAAAAGTAGTTCAAATTTCAATGCCTCCAAATACAGATTACTGTAAAAAAAGTTAGATTAAAAAATTGTTGCAAAATAAAAAAAAAAACATGTTATAAACGTAAGTAAATGACCTTACATGACTCTTAAGCACGGACACGTGTGATAAATTACTGCACGAGAAAATGCGGTAGTTACCGAACGAAAAAATACCACATTTGTTTTTTAACGGTATATTCTTAGTGAATTGAATTTTCACAACTGATATACCATGTATGTTATTTTATCGCATCTCATTTGCCGTTATTTAACTCTTAGTGAATTGACCCCAGTGTCTTTAGGCCCGAGAGCCATAAATGATTTCTGAACTCCACTTAGGAGAAGCCCATAGCAAAGACGCAGTAATAGGTGCAGGGCTGGCATGACAGGTTAGCAGGGCCAGCTTGCCACTTAGGGGTTAACCCGGGGGTTTTCAGTTATCAGTCTAGAGGGGGTGGCCATAATAGTCTTCAGTATAGTTAGGGAGGGGCCAGTGTCCGGTGGGCAGTTGGAGGTCACCGGACGAAGAAGCAGCTCCCACCCTCCCGCCCTGTTGGTTTTTTAAATTTGAATGCCTGGCAGTGATTGTTTTAAGTGGTAGCGGTTGGGATCTTTTGAGGCCTTCTAAATTAGGACCAATATGGCATAGTGGAGAACCATCTATGGTATGAGATCCTCGGTAAGATTCCAGTTAACCAAGGTTTAACTGGGCATTTGGAAATGGGTATCAGCATTGGAAGGTGGAGAGTCGGTATTGTCCCTGAGTCGGCGTGCTGTGACTGGGGACCTTGTGTGGTCACGCTGATACTATATCAATTTGGGGTCTTTTCAGTGCCTTCAAAGATCTACAACATGGTTACGTGATCTGAAAAGTATTGTTTGTAAATAATATGTTTATGGTTAATTGTTAATAAAATGGCCGGTATGGCCAATTTTACTCCAAAAGGGTGTCGTCTGGTTATTTAAGATGGTAACATAATAGTAGGGTAGGTGCAAAGGTAATAAGGCTAGCTTGCATCTGTCTTACCATAGTCATGTAACAACCGAAAGAAGGCAGCTGCTGCATAACTTCAGCATTGCTCTGATAGCCAATTACAGAGAGCAGAAGGCACACCTACAGAGATCTTTGATCTCTTTCGTGGTCTCTACAGCCCAGAACTGCAGAAAAGACAGACTGCAGACTGGGTGCAATAAAGCAGAATTTACATTTGCCTGGGTCTGTAAAAGGTTTAATTTGTAAAGTTTCTTAACTTTTAATATATCCCAAAATGCTATGTTATGCTTTACCTCCAATGATCGGATTCAGTTAGTGACTAATATCCCTGGAATCCAAGTACAGAGGCTCTTTTGATTCTGCCTATTGTGGAGTGTAGTGACTCAAGCATGTACATTATGTATGGTCTATCAGCATTGAGGCAATCCTGGGGTGAAGAAGGGGGTGGGTGGTTGGTGTTTGGGACACCCTTATAACTACTGTATCTGTGAAGTAATCATCTGACACTAAACATAATGCAAAATCTTGGCTCCTGTTGGAACTTGTTGGAATCTGTTGACTGCCATGGCTATCTATAAGCAGGGCAGTCCTGACATTAAATCATTGGCATTTGATACAGCCACCTTGTGATGGATTTGACAAACACATTATAGAGTCATTCATTCCCAATGTAACCTGTCCGCACCAATGCATTGTGTTAAAAAAGCCCAGATACTTTGTTGGTTTATTGACCTGCATTTTGCCATTGAAATCAATACAATAATTGCAAAAAATGCAGGGTAAGCTACCTAAAGCATGTAAAGGCATGCTTTGTAGTGTGAATGAACCTTTATCATTCATCTCTATCTCTGGGAACCTAACTGGGTAGATTTCAAAAACAATAAACCCTCTATGAGGAAAGCTTGTAAATGTGTAAGCTTTAGCAAACATTTTAAACTAAAAGGAAATTCATGCTCTTTTCAGTGCTTTTTAAATATACAGTATGTGTCTGATGTAACCAGAAAAGTTCAACAACACTACACCTTTGAATGCCTATTAGCAATTAGCTCTCTCAAATGTGAAAAATTTGACAAATTGTGGGAAAATAAAACCGCATAAATACTTGTTTGCATAAATTGTATATCTACTGCACGTTGAATTAACCAGCAAGTACTGGTGTGTACAAACATGTGTGCCTATTATGTGTGTAGCGCACTACTCCCTTGATAGCTGCCGATTTTGTTCATTTTACCTTATGCCAGCTTGTTAGGTTTCCGATCCTCCCATGCGATTCCATAAAAGTAGCACTTCAAACTCTGAACATTTTAAATGGCTTTATTTGGAACACATTTGTAGGGCAATAGAATGAAGCATATGAGATGCCCCGTTGAATCCCATATTTGAACTAGAAAAGGGAAATATCAAATTGTAAACGTAGCTTTGTAGATTAAATTCCCCGGTTAGCGATCCTTCTCTGATTTCGGAAGTACACTCTCACTATGGGCAGCTGAGCATCACTCTGAATAATGCCATGGAAGTTGAAACTCAAAGTCCTAGGCCTCACCACCTATTTCCGTGACTTGTAGTGTCCGACCTCCTCCACTAACCCGAGAAGTGTTTCCTACTGCTCCACTGGGTTTGCACTCCCTTTGCACTCTCCCAACAACAGTCCATGTTCTACTCACAGAAAGCTGTTCCCAGTATTCTTCTTCCGCTTAGTTGCTACTTCCTCCTGCGTTACATGATAACTTCAGGAAACCCTGATCCCCTATCCAATTTTCAATGTTAAAAAAATAAATAAATAAAAATATACAGTATGTGTAACAGATTAGCTGGATGTACATAATCTTATATATGTGTTAATTATTTAAAAAAACATTGGATATATATATATATATATATATATATATATATATATATATATATATATATATATAGATATAGATATATATATATATATATATCTTATCATTATTTATGTAATTATAAGAGGCCATAGTTATTCATTATATTGCAAAACCTAAGCCACGTACAAACGGATGGACTTTTCGACCGGACTGGTCCGACGGACTTTCCGACAGACTTTCAACGGACTTTTTAACGAACGGACTTGCCTAAACACGATTATACTGAAGTCCGACAGATTCGTACGCGATGACGTACACCGGACTAAAATAAGGCAAATGATTGCCAGTAGCCAATAGCTGCGCTAGCGTCGGTTTCTGTCCATCGGACTAGCATACAGTGGAGTGGATTTCTGGGTCCGGCGGAGTTACGACATAAAGATTTGAAGCATGTTCCAAATCTAAAGTCCGTCAGATTTTCGACTGGAAAAGTCCGCTGAAGGTCCGATGAAGCCCACACACGATCAGATTGTCCGCCGGACTCTGTCCATCGGACCAGTCCGGTTGAAAAGTCCGTCCGTGTGTACGCTGCACTAGACCACTTTTTGCAAAAATTTAATTTAAAAAAAAGTGCATTTATTAAATGTTTGCATTGAAGCCTGCAATGCATTGCAGCCAAGATTAGTACATCACAGGTGCACTGCACAGACACCTGCATGGTTTATTTTTGCCCGCGATCCAGAATGCCTAGGTGTGAATGGAGCCCAAGGGTTCAGGATACTCCAAAATGATAGCAAAAATCAACAGCCATGACTGGAGGTAATAGGGAATGGCCAGTAATTCTAGATATCTGTGAGGCTGGGTTCACACAGGTCTAGCTGCATTTTTTTCCCTGAACCAGGACCCTTTTCAAATTTGCACCACAGTTACTCTGGACATGTGGGAACTGGCTCCATCGAAAGCAGGTCACACTCACATGTTATGCGAATTGGATGCGGTGTAAAACCCAGCCCAACCTAAGAGCAGACCCAGTTTATTCAATAACTTCTGACACTCAATTCCTGCTAGCACATGCACACCTGCAAGTCCAAAACTAGGTCTTATGCCGTGTACACACGAGCGGACCTTTCAACCGGACTGGTCTGACGGACCGAGTCCGACGGACAATTCGACCATGTGTGAGCTTCATCGGACCTGCAGCAGACTTTTTCAGTCGAAAATCTGATGGACTTTAGATTTGGAACAGGTTTCAAATCTATACGTTGGAACTCCGCCGGATCCAGTTCCTATCGAAAAGTCAGCTCGTCTGTATGCTAGTCCGATGGACGAAAACCGACGCTAGGGCTGCTATTGGCTACTGGCTATCAACTTCCTTATTTTAGTCCAGTCATATGTCATCACGTACGAATCTGTCGGACCTTGGTGTGATCGTGTGTAGGCAAGTCCGTTTTTTCGGAAAGTCCATCGGAAGTCCGCCGAAAGTCCATCAGTCGGACCAGTCCGGTCGAAAAGTCCGCTCGTGTGTACACAAGATTACTCACAACGTCTTAGAAGCTGTCTGCCACCTACCTTCCACACAACACTCTTCAATGAGTCTTCTTAGTGAATTGAACATTTTGTAAAATTGTTTCTGCATGCATTATTTTAACACATTTTTTTCAGTCGTGTTTAAAGTGATTGTATACCCAAATTATGAACTTTTACCTACAGGTAAGCCTATAATAAGGCTTACTTATAGGTAAAATTAAGATCTCCTAAACCTGTACGGTTTAGGAGATATTCACTTTGCATGCAGTCGCTGATGCCAGCGGTGCATGCGCTGTGAATGTCTGGCTGATGGACCGGCAGACCCTGGACCTTGCCAGGAAGAAAACTCCCGCGCGCATACGCGGGAGTGACATCATCGCGGCTCCGGCCACTCACAGCACCGGAGCCGCGAACCCGGAAGACACACCGAGGGCAAAATGTCAGCTCCCTTGGCGTGGACCGGGTGAGATACCGACGCCTCGTTCTAAGGTAAGTATTTCATAATGAGCTAGTATGCGCTGCATACTAGCTCATTATGCCTTTGCCTTACAGGTTGTTTGTTTTTTTTAATTTTTTTTTTGTCCTGCGGGTATACAACCGCTTTAACTCTTAGTGAATTGACCCAAAAGAAACAAACATACAGTATCTCACAAAAGTGAGTACACCCCTCACATTTTTGTAAATATTTTATTCTATCTTTTCATGTGACAACACTGAAGAAATTACACTTTGCTACAAAGTAAAGTAGTGAGTGTACAGCTTGTATAACAGTGTAAATTTGCTGTCCCTTCAAATTAACTCCACACACAGCCATTAATGTCTAAACCGCTGCCAACAAAAAAAAGTACACCCCTAAGTGAAAATGTCCAAATTAGGCTCAAAGTGTCAATATTATGTGTGGCCACCATTATTTTACAGCACTGTCTTAACCCCCTTGGGCGTGGGATTCATCCGAGCTTCACAGGTTGCCACTGGAGTCCTTTTTTCACTCCTACATGATGACATCACGGAGCTGGTGAATGTTAGAGACCTTGCGCTCCTCCACCTTCTGTTTGAGGATGCCCCACAGATGCTCAATAGGGTTTAGGTCTGGAGACATGCTTGGCCAGTCCATCACCTTTCAGCTTCTTTAGCAAGGCAGTGGTTGTCTTGGAGGTGTGTTTGTGGTCAGTATCATGTTCCAATACTGCCCTGCAGCCCAGTCTCCAAAGGGAGGGGCTCATGCTCTGCTTCAGTATGTTACGGTACATGTTGGCATTCATGGTTCCTTCATGAACTGTAGCTCCCCAGTGCTGGCAGCACTCATGCAGCCCCAGACCATGACACTGTAGGCAAGACACACTTGTCTTTGTACTCCTCGCCTGGTTGCCATCACACACCTGCCTGACACCATCTGAACCAAATAAGTTTATCTTGGTCCCATCAGACCACAGGACATGGTTCCAGTAATCCATGTTCTTAGTCTGCTTGTCTTCAACAAACTGTTTGGGGGCTTTCTTTTGCATCATCTTTAGGAGAGGCTTCCTCCTGGGATGACAACCATGCAGACCAATTTGATGCAGTGTGCGGTGTATGGTCTGAGCACAGACAGGCTGACCCCCACCCTTTCAACCTCTGGAGCAATGCTGGCAGCACTCATATGTCTATTTCCCAAAGACAACCTCTGGATATGACGCTGAGCACGTGCACTCAACTTCCTTGGTTGACCATGGCGAGGCCTGTTCTGAGTGGAACCTGTCCTGTTAAACCGCTGTATGGTCTTGGACACTGTGCTGCAGCTCAGTTTCAGGGTCTTGGCAATCTTCTTATAACCTAGGTCATCTATATGTAGAGCAACAATTCTTTTTTTCAGATCCTCGGAGAGTTCTTTTTCCATGAGGTGCCATGTTGAACTTCCAATGACCAGTATGAGAGAGTGAGAGCGATAACACCAAAATTTAACACACCTGCTCCCCATTCACACCTGAGACCTTGTAACACTAACGAGTCACATGACACCGGGGAGGGAAAATGGCTAATTGGACCCAATTTGGACATTTTCACTTAGGGGTATACTCACTTTTGTTGCCAGCGGTTTAGACATTAATGGCAGTGTGTTGAGTTATTTTGAGGGGACAGCAAATTTACACTATTATACAAGCTGTACACTCACTACTTTACATTGTAGCAAAGTGTCATTTCTTCAGTGTTGTCACATGAAAAGATATAATAAAATATTTACAAAAATGTGAGGGGTGTACTCACTGTTGTGAGATACTGTATATCAACAAATACATAGAAACTTAAACCACAACACTTACACAAGCAAAAACATACCTTCTCTCGCTGTCTGCAATGCACCAGCCCACAATCCCTTACTTCAACCCCCCCCCCCCCAATCACACATGGAGAAGAGGTCCAGAGGGAGTGGTGGGTGGGACCGCGCTGTCTATAAAAGAAATCAAACAAAAATTGAAAAAACAAAAGCAGCCAGCACAGCAGTGGATAAAGTTGCAAAAATGACAAATTGGGTGAAATGTGCAGCGCTTATGTGATCAAATAAAACATAACAAATAATATGAGTACAAAAAACGCACATAATTTATTATTCACATTTTTTGTACTCATATTATTTGTTATGGTTTATATGATCACATAAGCGCTGAACATTTCACCCAATTCAGCATGACACATATCCCTATATGCATTGTGCAGTGATAAATACCTGGCTCCCAAAACATGTGATGCCAGACATCCATCTCAACACCAACAGGGGGAGAAAAAGAATAAAAGGCAATTTCCCCTTCTCCATATTGCTGTAGCCCAGCACCTGGCTACATTTTGGCAGGGCACTACATCTACATCCTAGTCTCAGGTCTGTATGCAGTTAAACACTTGTGCTGGCGTGATCCCTGTGAAGGGATGTCGTGGCCATCCATGGCTTAAAGTCAACAAGATGCTCCAGGGCAGTGGAGGAACTACTAGGGTCGCAAAGGCCGCACTTGCGACCAGGCCCTGGTGTTCCGCCACTGTCAGGGGGGCCCCATTGGAGTTGCTGGCCACAGGGCTCTGGGCTGAGAGTGTCTCTCTCATACATCCCAGAGTCTGCACTGACAGTTCCCCCTCTCTCGCACGGATGGGACTGGAGAGAGTAGATCTGCTCCTTCTTCTCCCGCCCCTCTCCTCCTGTGTATGCACTGCGGGAAGTGTGAAGCTAAAGCAGCTGAATTTGATGATTGATGGTACACACAGGAGGAGAGGGAGGGAAGGATAAGGAGCTGATTGGCTCTCTCTCCTCTCCCATCCGTGCAGGGGAGGAGGGAGGAAGAACTATCAGTGCAGGCTCTGGGCTGTATGAGAGAGATGCTCTCAGCTCAGAGTCCTAATGAGGAGACACTGATAGGCTGCACTTATAGGCACTAATAGGTTGCACTGATAGGCAGCACTGATAGGTGGCATTGATGGCCACTGATAGGCAGCACCGATGGGCACTGTTAGGCGGGATTGGTATACAATGATAGGCAGCACTGATGGGTGGCACTGATGGGTGGCATGGGTGAGCACTGATGGGCTGCACTTATAATCAGGGCACTGATGATTAGTGCCCCGATTATCAGTGTAAACAATGTAATGTAGCGCCCTCTGGGTCTACTGGGAGCAAGAAGGGTACCTCCAGAGGCAGGGGGCAAGCTTATATTCACCCCAGGGCTGAGTCCATGGCTATAATGGGAACTTAGAACAGAATTTGGGCGCCAGTCTCTTTATATATTTGTAATGCTTTAATAAGGAACGTGGAAGAAGTAGTAAGAGAGAAGGTTAGGGGAGGTTTCAGATACCATTTGCAGATCACTTACAGACTCCTTGAATTCAAAGGTAAGGCAGCTTATTCTTTTAGCAGATCTTGAATACCTGGATAGGCCTCTCACACAGATCTAGCAACCGGGAGAATTTCTGGACAAGCCTCTCTCACAGACTTAGCAGCCAGTAGAACTCCTGGACAAGCCTCTCTCACAGACTTAGCAACCAGTAGCACTCTTGGATAAGTCTCTCTCACAGACTTAGCAGCCAGGAGCTAGTTACCATGTCTAGATTGTAGGATAGGATTCAGCTTAACAGTGTCAGGATCTTTAAGCCATCCAGCAACACTGCAAGAGTAGTTCAAGAGTAGTCCAAACGAGTCACCAGGCCCTCCTGAGAGACCAGCTTTCATCCTGGCTCTCTCCAGTAAGGGTCCTCCTCTCTATCTCCTCAGCTTGGTTCGGCTTCTTTCACACAGGAAAGACAGCCTAAGGACCACCACAGGATTAGTAGGCCCCAGAAAGGCTTCTGGGCCGACTTGCAGAACTTGTAGCAACACACCCTCAGGCCAGGAGGGCCCAGAGGTAATGAATGATACAAGAGCACATGGCTCTGCCCAATAAATACCCCCTTCCCAGAATGCACAGCAGCCAGGAACCTCCTACTGAGCTGTTCTGGAGAAAGAATGTTCATTACATAGCTCAACCTAGTTGTAATTCTCATACTGGCCTGTGGTACCAGTGATACCTACTGGCAACAGTGAGAAATGCACAACTCAGCTAAAGAGGAGTTCCGCTTAAAAAAAAAAAATTAAAAGGCAGCTACAAATACTGCAGCTGCTGACTTTTAATAATCGGACACTTACCTGTCCCAGGGTCCAGCGATGTGGGGGATCGAAGCCCCGCTCGTCTCCCCCTCCGCTAGGCGGCGCCGGCATTGTACCTGTGGGCGCCTGGCTGTGGCTTCACAGCCGGGCCCCCACTGCGCATGCGCCAGCGGCGCCGTTCGCCGTGATTGGCCACGCAATCATCTGAGACCTGTGATGTGTCCCAGATGATTGACAAGAAGGAGGGGGCAGAGCTGATCTCCCTTCTTGCGTCGAGGGAAGTGACGTCAAGAGCCCAGGCGCTGAAGGAGGCAGACTACGAGGGACCCCCTAGCAACAGGCATTTAGAGGTGAGTAAAAAAAAAATTTTCTCAGCCAAAAACTAAATTTATACTATAGCCCCATTTTTAGGAACAGGGGGCTACAGTAATGACAATATAAAAAAGCATTTAATACTCGCGCTATGGACTAAAATTCTATTGATAATAATAATCATCTGCAGCTGCTGTACACCAAGTGTTAAATCACTCACCAATTATTATTTCAATATAATGACAGTCTTGCCAGTTAACGGCTCTCCTTTCCTCACACAGACACAGCATGGGAGGATAACCGGTAAATCTGTTTACATGTGACCAACTGATCACATTATAAATGGCTGCTGTGATTGGCCCTTTATCATTATCTGTGCACAGAGTCACAGAGTGCTCTGGATGCGTGCCCTTAGGGGGCACGCGGGAGGCAGGGTTCTGGGAGGATATCAATGGACACCCTCGCAGAACTGGAAGCTCGGGATAGAAGGGGGGGTCCCTACATGGTTTCTTCACTGGGGCCCTGAAGGTTCTAGTTACAACTCTTTTCCAGGGAGCACATCATGTAAATAGAGGTTGGGTCGGGGTATTTTGGGAATGTTACCATGTTTCATTCTGCTCCCTAAATAGGGGAGTAATATGAAATACAGTCAGAAAGTCTTTAACCACTTCAGCCCCGGAAGATTTGGCTGCTCAATGACAGGCCATTTTCTGCGATACGGAACTGCGTCATTTTAACAGACAATTGCACGATCGTACGATGCTGTACCCAAACAAAATGAACGTCCTTTTTTTCCTACAAATTGAGCTTTCTTTTGATGGTATTTGATCACCTCAGCGTTTTTTGTTTTTTTTTTGCGCTATAAACAAAAGAAGAGTGACAATTTTGAAAAAAAACACAATGGGGGTTATTTACGAAAGGCAAATCCACTTTGCACTACAAGTGCAAACTACAAGTGCAAAGTGCACTTGAAATTGCACTGAAAGTGCACTTGGAAGTGCAGTCACTGTAGAGCCGAGGGGGACATGCAAGACAAATATAAAAAACAACATTTTAGCTTGCACATGATAGGATGATAAAATCAGCAGAGTTTCCCGTCATTTCAGATCTACCCCTCAGATTTACAGAGACTGCACTTCCAAGTGCACTTTCAGTGCAATTTCAAGTGCAATTTGCACTTGTAGTTTGCACTTGTAGTGCAAAGTGGATTTGCCTTTCGTAAATAACCCCCAATATCTTTTACTTTTTTCTATAATAAATATCCCACATTTAAAAACAAACAAAAACACATTTTTTCCTCAGTTTAGGCTGATATGTATTCTTCTACATATTTTTGGTTAAAAAAAAAAAAAAATTGCAATAAGCGTATATTGATTGGTCTGCGCAAAAGTTATAGCGTCTACAAAATAGGTTAAAAACTCTGCTTCCTGCTTTACAGTGATATACAATGGTTGTGCTTAAAAGATCAATAAACCCGTAAACAGAAATGTAATATACTGCAGCTTATCAGTCCTTAGATGTAGTGGCTGCATTAGTTTAAATTTTTAAGGCCAAAATTTATTTTTTTTAATGATTACAGAAAATACCTGTTTACAGTATCTTGTCAGAAATGCAATGTCCTTGGAAATTCCTGTGAAATGAACTGGAAGCAAAAACTATTTTATCTTCATATGTAAATTACTAATCCCATTGTATAATGAGATGAACAAAGGCAGCCATGTCTGAAGTCTAGTCTGGGTGGTAATCAGAGTCCCTGCTGTAGATATGATGGAGAAGAGGGCATACCCACCTAGGGATAGGAAGTATTATCTGCAGGATTACCAGGTGAATAAAGGGAACACTGCCTGAAAGGATAAAACTATTGTAGCCACCACCTCTAAGGACTGTTAAGCTGCAATATATTACATATTTGTTTTGGGTTTAGATACGCTTTAATGCTCTTTCTCACTATATTAGTTTATAAGTCAGCTGACTGTTAACATTTGACCGCCTGCATAGTTCCACGGTTATTTTCTTGTGGCTAATATACAAATCACTACATTTAATAAAGTAAAAAAAAAAATTGTAAAAGTCACAATCATTTTTTTTTTTGCCCTTTGGAAACAGGAAACCAGTCATGAGAGAAAAATGCAAGCTGGCAATGTTGACCTATGCTGCTGCAAATGCTAAATTCCTGGTTGTTAAGGTGAGGTTTTGGCTTAAAGTGTAGCTGACAATTATAGAGTTGTGCAAAAAGTGAGTTTCCTTCACTTTGCAGAGATTTCCCATCACTTCCAGCTGTATAAATGGAACATAAAGGGACATTTAACCAACAGGTAGGTTACAAACAGCAAATGAAAAACTCTTCCTTAACTCTACCCGACACAAAGAAAAAACATTTTTCCTATACATATGTAGCGCTACCTCCACAGGAGCCGTTGGTGAATGTTGGTTATCTCCTACCCTGCACAGACAGGCACAGGAATTTATCATTCACTCCAGACACAAGAATCAGTCCTTGCAGCTTTGTTTGTTTTTCTTATTTAGGGGGATTAAACTTGGATGGGGAAGGGTTGCTCTGGGATGCCCATTTGATTAGTAGAAACCCTTCAGGGACAGTATATACACACTCCTCTTCTTCTACCTCCAGCACAGACTTGCTTGTAAAACTACAACTCCCAGGAACAGCTAGCACTTTAGGAATAGTCTGACAAAAGTGTGATCAGACCTTAGCAAATGCCCTTTGCAGGCAGGGACCGTGGGCCCCTTTGGTGTAGCAAAATGAGGTCTTTAGTGCTAGCTGTCCTATCCTGTGGCTGCTGCTCCCAGTTCCCAGTACCACCTCTTCAGGCACTGCCAGTCCGCCTGGCTGCAGCTGCCTCATGCACTAGCCCTCCTGGCTACTTCACAGTCTTCCCAGACTGGCTCTGCATCCATCACAGACTGCTTGCACCCAGTCCCTTCAGGCATGCCTCAGTCTTCTGACTGCAACACTCACCAGCCCTCTTGGCTGTTTTTCTCCCTGATTTGCCCGGCAGTGTTCTCCCGCTGTCCTCTCCTTGCTCCTAAGCCTCCTGGTCAGGATCCCTCCATATGTAATGAGAGGGTCCCTTTTGCACCCGAGCCCAGGCCTGAGTTAACCCCCACCCCCAGACTGGGGAGCTACTCTCAAAGGCCCCGGCAGCCTAACACTCCATCTCCATTACTGTATCAAAAATATACACAATACCTTCACAGTAAATATTTACACCATATATACACATAGTTATATAGTAGGTGAGGTTGAAAAAAGACACAAGTCCATCAAGTCCAACCTATGTGTGTGATTATATGTCAGTATTACATTGTATATCCCTGTATGTTGTGGTTGTTTGGGTGCTTTAATAGTTTTTTGAAGCTATCAATGCCCCCTGCTGAAACCACCACCTGTGGAAGGGAATTCCACACCCTTACAGTAAAGAACCCTCTATGCAGTTTAAGGTTAAATCTCTTTTCTGCTAATTTTAGTGAGAGGCCACGTGTCTTATTAAACTGCCTTTTGCAAAAAAGTTTTCTCCGTATTGTGGGGTCACCAGTAGGGGTGAGAACTATAATTAGTGAGGAAATTAGAAGAAACAAACACACACCTCTCTACACAGGCAGAGAAACATCGAACAGAGAGTGCTAGACATCTGCTGTGTGCTTGCTGAAAGGATGTCCATTTGCCAAGATAGAATTCTTCTTCAAGTGTCAATTTCTCTTTTTTACAGTTAAGTTTGGCAGTAGAGCCAGAGAGGTGATCTTTGAAATTACCAGACGGAAGTTGTGGCTTTATTGATCAGCGTTCTCACCAGGAGGTGGAGTGAATATGGGATCTGTGCTTACTATTAACCAGCCATTTTATGGATGATGACCATCTAAGCTGTTACCATTTACTACAGGCTTGTTTTTAAAGCCCTTAAGGGGAGGGCACACCTGAAGGGGGAGAGTGCACATTGCATGAAGACACCATTTGTTTCACTTTTTTGACATGTTTATGGACTTTTTCTTGCTTATCAATATTGAGGACTGTGTATATATATATACACACTGAGCACTTGCACTTTATTCATCTACTATTGAGCACTTGCACTATTATTGGGATATTGTACATAATATCTTTTTATCTGTTTATTTATTACATATTATCATTTTTAGAGTTTTCATATATTGCATATAGTTTTTAGTGCCGCACATTGGGTAAATATGTTCACCAGCAGGGATGAGTTTCGAGTCTGATGTTCGCCCATTCGCCGAACAGCAAATTTTATGGGATGTTCCCAGCAAATTCGAGCGCCCCATAATGCACGTCAAGACCGCAGTGCATTGCTGTATGATGATTGGCCAAAGCATACACCTGACCTGCATGCTTTGGCCAATCACAGCACACTCCTCAGTGAGAGCCATAATTGGCCAAAGGCAAGGTGCCTTTGGCCAATCATGGCTCAGGGGGACTAAGTCCATGCCCCACACTATATAAGGCTGCTTACACAGCACCCGTATAGTGCGTTATAGTGGACAGTAGGGATGGGCTGTCTGTTCGAGTCGAACATGAGTTCAACTCAAACATCGGCCGTTCGCTTCTTTGCCAAATTTCAAACATTATGGGCCGTTCACGCCAAATTCGAGCGGCGCATCACAGCCCATAATGCACTGCGTCATCGCAGTGCATTGCTGGCTGATGATTGGTCAAGCATGCACTATGACCCGCATGCTTTGGCCAATCACAGTGCCGTCAGCGAAGAGAGCCATAATTGGCCACAGGCACGGTGCCTGTGGCCAATTATGGCTCAGAGGGTTAAGTACACGCCCCACACTATATAAAGCCACCCGCACGTCAGCCTTGTGTAGTGTGTTGGTGGCGTTTGTTCAGAGAGAGACAGAGAGAGTGTCATTTGATTTAGTTTGAGCAGGCAGGCAATTCCTGGTGTTCTGTTGCTAATATACTTCAGGCAGGCAGACGAGACAATGGAAAATTGTTATCACTTACCGTAATTTTCCTTTCCTGGCCCATCCTCACGTCAGCACATAACGGGTTAGCACCTCCTTTGGAGCCCCAATGACCACATGTTTTCGAAGCTGAATATAAAAGACAGCCCCTCCCCCAACTAAGATGTTCAATAACTTAGCCTGCGACAGGCCACTAGGGAGAGAGTCCTGTGCTGACGTGAGGATGGGCCAGGAAAGGAAAATTACTGTAAGTGATAACAATTTTCCATTTTCCTGGCCCATCCTCCCGTCAGCACATAACGGGATATACCAAAGCCAATATAGGGTGGGAGAGAACAAATGAAAAGAGATACTGACAATCAAAGAAAAGCTGCTAAAGCCAAAAGAATTGATCTCTCTTGTCCCCAACTTGCTGGTCGCATAGTTTGTTTGTAAAGTTGAATGAAGACCGTACCAGCCCTTTAAGCTAGCCCTTACCTATATCTTCCAAGCAATCCTGGCATAACTGCCGCAAAGGCTGTCACCCCTCTAGTCAAATAGGCTTGCAATTGTTTCAGAGCAGAAAAGCGTGCTTCCTGCATGCCAATCTAGTCACCCTGGTAACCCAAGAGTGGATGACTCTTGAGGGCCTGATGGCTAAATGAAAAGATTGTACACTTTCCTCTTTTGACCAAGTACACTGTTAGTAACTCAATGTGTAGGAAAACTGAAGTCTTCCTGCTGTGCACTCAGTGCCTCTCATGTGAAAACTCCAGAAAAACTGGGAAGTAGTCCCTCTGAAATTGGATACCACTTCATTATCTGTCTGAAGTAGTTGCTGTCAGAACTAGTTTTACTGTGAGGTACTTCAATGGAAATGAAACCTATTGGAGCAAAAGGGTGCTCTCAGATCCAAGCCTAAGTCCCACAGAGGGAACCAGGATTTCCGTCAAGGTCATATGGATCATCATCTGGAAGCATCATCTGGTCACTGGCTTTTGCACCCATCTGCAGCCTGTGCAAAGATAAGGTAGCGATCTGTACCTTAAATTAATTTGTATGCCAGATCAACCTCTAGCGCTGACTGTAAAATGTCAAGGATTTTGGCTAGAGCAGGGAACACAGGAGAGAAAGCTTTTGCTGAGCAGACAAAACAGACTTCTTTCATATCCTCTCCTATGTAACGTTCATGGATGATCTTCTAGTCACCAGGTTCTGAACAACCTCAGATGAGAATCCCTGGACCTCTAGTGTAGCCTATTCCACAGCCAGGCTATTAAAAGTAGTCTTATTGGATTGGGGAGCTGTTTCTGACCTTGTCATAAAGGATTTAATTTGGCCAGAGACAAAGATCAAACAGAGAATTCCATGGAAATAAAAAGAGAGAAGGGCGCACCGGCCATGTGCATTATCTTTTGTAAACATTTATTAAGTAAATGATAAAGGAAATTACTCACAAGCAGTAGAGAATCATGTGCCATGAACCTTGGACATCAGCTTGCAACAAGTGGTTAAAATGATGAACAAAGCCTTCCAAAGGTCTTTCAGAGGAAAATTCATAAAACACTGCTCGCTAACGCGTTTCGAAGGGCTCGTCCCTTCTTCATCAGAGCTCAGCAGTGAACCCTCCTTCAGTAGGTCCTGTATATATAGTGAATGCCAAAAAAGGCCCAATCAATGGATGGGGCAGGGCACATGGGGCTCCTCCCTCTCTGGAAAATCCTCCCTCCCACACTTTTGCCTGTACAAGTGGATAGCCCATCATGGTTTAGTTGGTTAGTAGATAAATTGATGAATAGATTCATTCATCGATAGATCTAATATAATAAAGAAGTTGATGAGTGTCGCTGTAGTGTAATACAGTTAGGACCCAGCAGGGGCTAACCATAGAAGTGCATGATCAGCAGTGATAGATGTGTACATGTGAAAACATCCATATGTACACATCTATCACTGCTGATCATGCACTTCTATGGTTAGCCCCTGCTGGGTCCTAACTGTATTACACTACAGCGACACTCATCAACTTCTTTATTATATTAGATCTATCGATGAATGAATCTATTCATCAATTTATCTACTAACCAACTAAACCATGATGGGCTATCCACTTGTACAGGCAAAAGTGTGGGAGGGAGGATTTTCCAGAGAGGGAGGAGCCCCATGTGCCCTGCCCCATCCATTGATTGGGCCTTTTTTGGCATTCACTATATATACAGGACCTACTGAAGGAGGGTTCACTGCTGAGCTCTGATGAAGAAGGGACGAGCCCTTCGAAACGCGTTAGCGAGCAGTGTTTTATGAATTTTCCTCTGAAAGACCTTTGGAAGGCTTTGTTCATCATTTTAACCACTTGTTGCAAGCTGATGTCCAAGGTTCATGGCACATGATTCTCTACTGCTTGTGAGTAATTTCCTTTATCATTTACTTAATAAATGTTTACAAAAGATAATGCACATGGCCGGTGCGCCCTTCTCTCTTTTTATTTCTTTGTCTGCTAGGATTCCCCATCCTTGAGGGCAGCAAGGCCAGTGTATCCCTTTTATATATTGGGTCGACCACTTGTGCGCAGGAGTCATTTTCTGTTTTTCTATCAGAGAATTCCATGGCACTGTGAACCTCTTGTCTGATGGAGTCTTTGCATTGGTATCCTGTTGCAAATATCAGAAAAAGACTTTTGGTGTCCCCTTTTTAGGCAACGTAGACTACTACTGTCTTGTTGTCAACCCCTTGAAAATCTTGAAAGGCTTGCAATGCTAGAAAAAGGCTTTTTCCATTCAAGATACTTGGGGAGTCTGTGCTTCACCGCGCTCCAATGGCCTTGCACTTGTTTCTTCAGATTGTGGACTCCCCAGCCCCAGAGACTGGCATCAGGCTTCAGAATCATCCTATCACCTGGGCTGAGAAGCATGCCTCTGAAAGAAGCGCCGTAGCGTGTCCAAAATTTTAGTTTTTGTTGAATTTGTATAGGCAAAAAGATTTTCTGATCCATAGACAGCCCAGCTCATAGGCTAAAGAAGGCAAATTGAAACGCCCTCAAGTGCCACCACTGCCAACAAGATCTTCAAAAAGATTCCTGGGGCTGTGCCGATTCTGTAAAAGGCAGACAACTGGAAGTGACCTCTGGCCATCGCAAATCTTACACGCCTCTGGTGTTCGGCATTGATCGGTACATGGAAGTATGAGTCGGCCAGTCGAATGATTCCAACTGGTCCTCCTGCTGAACTGTACCTGTAGCTGTCTGCATGGACTCCATCTTGAAACTCTTGATGTATATGGACACATTCCATTCCTTCAAACTGAAACAGGTCAGGAGGCTCCTGGCTTAGGTACTAGAAAAACTGGGGAGAAAGGCCCCCAGATGATTCTATGTTTTCGGCATCATTGGCTTAATGGCCTTGTAGCAGTATAAAAATTTTGAAAACATTTTTTCTTCTGAGATCTTTTCTCCATTGTCCACCCACCTGTCTTCTGGACCCACTGGTCTTTGACGATTGTTGTCCAAACCCTCCAGAAGGTAGCTACAATCATCTACTTCACTTAGGCCCCCTGGCCCCAACTGGAAGAGACTGGTTGGACGCACCTTTAAAAAGAGACTTTCCAGCCATCTTAGCAGCTTACTCTGGACTTATTTCATGTCAAATGTAACTTTGAGATACCTCCATTGTGTTCTATTAAATCTGCAGCCTGTCCTATAAGATTTGACCTCCTGCACCCTCTAAAGTTCAGTGGGCTTGAGTAAAGGATGGCGGCTTCCTCTTACTAGTCGGTGGCTACAGTCCAGACTTTTCCTCCTGTCATTCACTTAATTGCTTTGTTCAGCGTTTGGCCGAACAATAACCTCCCATTATAGGAAATGTCGAAGGCTTGTGAAGTTCCGCCTGCCCTCCAGTGGCATAGCGGTGACTGAGTGCGCCAGCGCTTGTACTAGGTCTATCAAAAGCATCAACCAAAAGTCAGTTGCCAGGTTCCACTCTTTCCAGAAACTGTGCCAAATCTTGCAGTTTCTAATGTTGAATGTAATGCCATTTCTGAAGTTAATATATCCAAGTTAATTCTATTGCTGGTTGGCAGGCAAAATCTGTCACTGTATAGATTCTGTGCAAGGCAGATGGCCAGATCACCACAGTTTCTGCATTTCAGATATGTTTCTGCATTAGTGTTTTTGATGCATTCTACATGCGTTTTGCCACTTTCCTGATGTGTTCCTATAAAGAAACAATGCAACCTTCTACTCTTGTTGACAGCATTAGAATGCGCTGTACTGGTGTGAATTAAGTCATTGGAATCATAGTTAAACACTATCCATGCGTTCTTAATGCAGAAAGTGCAGCCACCACCCCTGGAAGTGCAGTGCATAAACATACAGCAGCCATTTTATCTGGATAAAGCTTAGGGAACCTGTTATTGTAAATCGGTCTTCTGACGAGGTCTCTGTAATCCTCCATCAACGAGCGATTTATGCTCTATCATTGTTGGGAAAAGACCATCCTCCAACGAGCGATTTACGCTTTGTCATTATGGGAAAAGACCATCCTCCATCATGAGTGGTTTACGCTCTGCAATTCTGGGAAAAGGCCATCCTCCATCATGAGCGATTTACGCTCCGCCATTATTTGAAAAGGCCATCCTCCATCATGAGCGATTTACGCTCTGCCATTATGGGAAAAGGCCATCCTTCATCAGCGAATTATGCTCTGCCATTATTGGAAAAGGCCATCCTTCATGAACGAGCGATTTATGCTCTGCCATTATGGGAAAAGACCATCCTTCATGAATGAGCTATTTACGCTCTATGGTTATGGGTGTTGCTTGTGGCGTGGATATTTGCAGTATACTTTCTGCTATAGCCGCCTTAATACGTCTTAGAGTTTTGCACAACCCCCATCTTTGAGAGGCAACCTGTGCAATTTCATTGCTCTGCCACTGCAGACTGCATGCAGGCCCAAAATGCACCCCGAGCTGGGCAAGGAATCTTCTATCATGCTGGCATAAGCGCATGTGCCAATTTCCTGGATTCTGTCCCTTCACAGGGTAATTGGAAACAACTCCTTTAGAGTGTATTGACCACATGCTTAATGAATGTGACAACCTGTTAGGTGTCGTCATCCTGTGATCGTTGGCGGGTCTTATGTTTTTTGGAGCATTTGCGTTCAGGGTTTCTGCTCCCAAAATAATGCAAAACACCTTAATTTGCATATTTTCCTTGGGCACTCTTTTAAGAACCATGTCCCACGTCGCCCCCTCCTACCTTTGCTAATCTTCTGTGCCACTAACAGGTGTGGCAAGCTCATATTTGCACAAAATATATGGAGAAAAGCATCTTACCTCTCACCAAACAAACATGGAACCCTGTCTCTTTAAGAGCCATCTGCCTTCATCCACTCACCTCAGAAGTCTCTGCAGGTGAGCTTCAGGCAGCATTTCCAAAGGCAGACATCAGACAAAGTCAGAGTCTGAGACAAACACAGAAGTACACAGCATAGCAGGGGAGCCAGGAGAGTACATCCAGAGACAGACAGGAGACTCAGCCAGATTCTGGTAAGTCCTTTACCTGGCAGAGCTGCAGAGAGAGAGAGAGAGAAGCCCTCCCAACTGCAGACCTCCAAAATCAGTTACACAATTGCATGGCATCTGGCGGTTCCCATCTTGTGCTCCCCACACTCTGTGACACCATTCACAGCCACTCTCAGACTGATAATAAAGCCAGGAGAGCAGTGCAGTGTGCTGCATATAAAAAGACAGGAAAAAAAATCCCAAAGGGAGAGGCAATAATGACATTGCAGAGCTCTTATAATACCACACCTGTATAATATATCAATGCTGTTTAAGCATTATTTTGCCCGCAGCCTTGGCACAAGGCACCTCAGTTTTTAGAAAGATTTACTTTCAACATTCTGGGTCTTCCAACTCCATGAGAGGCTGAACATGGAGGGGTAGGTTTGGCAGGGGGGGATGCAGCAAACAAATTACTTACCAACTGCAATCAGCATGTGGCCTGGAGCATGACCAAAAAAAGAACATCTTAGTTGGGGGAGGGGCTGTCTTTTATATTCAGCTTGGAACATGTGGTCATTGGGGGCTCCAAAGGAGGTGTTAACCCATTATGTGCTGACGGGAGGATGGGCCAGGAAAGTTAGATAGCTGCAGTGTATTTAGTATATATATATATACATCCCGGCTTTGTATATATATATATATAAATATATATATATACACAGGCTTGTAAAATATATATATATATATATATATATATATATATATATATATATATATATATATATATATATATATGTCTAGCCAAGCCTATACCTGACTGGGCCATTGCCTGAGTGTGTGTTCAAAGACACTTTCAGCCAGGCAAGTGACTCACTGAGCTGCAGTTCATAAAATATATATCCACTGCATAGTATTCCAGCCAAGCCTGTACCTGACTGTAGGCCATTCCTTGAGTGCGTGTTCAAAGGCACTTTCAGCCAGGCAGGTGACTCACTGGGCTGCAGTTCATTTAATAAATATATATACAAGCTTGTATATATATAGTCTAGCCAAGCCTATACCTGACTAAGCCATTGCCTGAGTGCGTGTTCAAAGACACTTTCAGCCAGGCAGGTGACTCACTGAGCTGCAGTTCATAAAATATATATCCACTGCATTGTATTCCAGCCAAGCCTATACCTGACAAAACAAATTGAATACAAAGAGGCTTGATTAACCATGTGACTATATATATGTAATGTACCATAAGAGCGTGTTTGCCATTCAGCCCCTGAAAGCCTGCAAATCAATAAGTTGTCCCAAACAGAATGGGGACCAAGAAAAGATGGGGCTCATAAAAAGGCAACACGAAGTATAAGTGTAATATCAAAAAATATTTCTTTATTGTGGTACAAAAATATATAACATGTAGATAAAAGAGTATAGACCAAATGACTATACTGCCCTGGGTAAAAAAGATTGACTGGCCTCACGGGGTCAGTCAATACAGACACAGACTGGGAGGACACTATAACATGTAACAAAAGACAAACAAACGTCCGGACGTCCAGGCAATTGATGTCTGCTCAACCAACTACAATGTGAAGTGTTCAGATATTGCTGAATGTGGTTGCAAACTGACATCAATCCCCCAGAGGGTGGCTCGAGCCAAGGATCACAAGGAAGGGAGAAGAGAGGGGGGGGGAAGGATGGGAAGGAGGAGGGATGGGGGCCATGAAGAAGGGCACTCAGTGGAGCACTGATAATTCACAGAGAACTGTGGTGAACAATAGATGTGCTGTCCATAAACAGTGCTTGAGTAACCAAATGGAGACAAGGAATCCAACAGTGTGTATAGCAAGGTACATCAGTTTGCGCGATGGATCTGTGCATATGTCCTAATTGAAACTGATGGAGTCAATATAACAGAACCTTGCATGCTATTGGCAAACAGCAAAAATGAATGAAGGTGATCGGGTACGTTACCACTTCCGTGGTCCTGTGTATAGATCATCGGATACTACCGTAGTGTTGTGTCACCTTCACTGTATTCTGTTTACAATGAATGCTGAAGATAGCAAAGCAATGTTGCTTACAGGAGCGCTGTGCTCCAAAAGGCACTGTGAAGATGAACAGATAGCAGTCCATGCAGGTGCACCTGTGTTCTCCTATGGAGCGGCCTCGACCAGCCGGTCATATTGCCTCCCTCAATGAGGGAGCCGACTAGCCCCTTCGGGGGATGACAGCAGAGCGTGACGTCCGAGCGGGATGACGTCAATGCGTTTCACATTACAAAGATGTGTAGCTTCATCTGGACGTATAGGTGGCGTGCGAGGACTCCTTATTGCCCTCTGTTCCTCATACACGCCCACCCAGCTGATAGGTTTGAAGGAGATGCTCCCAATCTGTGTAATATCCAGATTATCGATTGCTGTTTACTTGCTGCTTATTTTGTGTTGTTAAATTCTTACGATGGCTGTAATGTTCCTTGCAAATAGCCGGTCTACAGCCAATAGAATATAAAAACACTGATAATATTATATCTCATTTTCTCCCATATAGAACCTCCACTTCAAAAAGTATTCTCCTTGATAAATCATACTCTTGCTTACCTTACATGGTAAATTTAGGATTATAAATTCGATGGAGGTAAATGTGGGATAAGAATCAAAGACTGGAAAGGAGGGGAGGGGTAGCGGGGGAGGGGGAGGAAGGGGGGGAAGGGGGAGGAAGGGGGGGAAGGGGGAGAAGGGGAAGGGGGAGAAGGGGAAGGGGGGGAGGGGGAAAAGGAGGAGGGGAGGGGAAGAAGGAAGGGAAATTGTTTGTATAAACCGGGGGAATAGCTGGCCCGCAACTGCGTATCTCAGCTATGTGTATACATTTACACGATCACCATATGCATATATTGAAAAACATAAGTTAGAGTGCTTATATAGGCTGGGGGAATAACTGGCCCGTAACTGCGTACATCTGCTATGTATATACATTCATGTGATCACCATATACATATACTGAGAAAACACAGGTTAAAGATATGGGCAAAGAGCACTCCTCAGTATTCAATCAAAAGAGAGAAGGCAAGTACCTGGAAGGAAGAAACAAGAAATAGCCAAATACAACGCAATAAAATAGGTAGAATAGAATAGGATGAAAGAGGAGAAGGAAGGAGAACAGTGGCACTGCAAAAACTCCCAAGTTTCAGATAGCCATACTAGGGGATAACTCAACACATATTTGATCTAACTTGCCAAAAAGGACTGTAAATTCAGTTCCATGTTAAGGCCTAGCGGAACAAGAGAGCCCAGGCAGAAAATCTATCTTTTTTCTTTTTGCTGTAAAACCTGGTCGAAGTCCCCTCTTCTAGGGGAAAGGTTTAGGGCATATATGCCTTTGACCTGCATGCCAGAGAGTTTATCCCAATAGTACTGGGCAAAATGTCTGGCCACCGGTTTGTCTGGATTCTTTTCCAGGATTTCCCTCATGTGTTCCCCTAGGCGGATCCTGAATTGACGTTTGGTCTTACCGATATATGTCTTTTTACATGGACAAGTTAACATGTAAATGACCCTAGTTGTTGCACAGTTAATAAAATTTTAATCTCAAAGCTATTTTTATTTTGGGAATCACTAAAAGTAGCCGTCCTGTGTACATATGGACATACTTGACAATGTCCACAGGGGAACATCCCCTTACTTCTAGAGAACTGGGATAACCAGGAAGAATCCATACTTTTAATGTGTTCGGATTGAACCAATCACCTAAATTTCTGGCTCTTGTTCCTACCATTTTTGGAGCGGGCCCTACTATCTGAGCTATGCAGGGGGTACTTGTAAGTATACCCCAGTGTTTCTGTAGAATGGATCTGACCGTATTCCACTGGGTACCAAATTCTGTGATGATTCTCACTGGGTCAGAAATAGTGGAAGACGGGAGGGTATGCTGTACTTTTTTTTTTTTATCCAGGAGGGCAGGGCGATCACGCCCTGCTGCCTTGCGCTTCGCTCTTCTTATTTGTTTGTGGGAGTATCCCCGTTCCCGAAACCGTTTATACAGTTCGTCACTTTCTCGTCTGTAGTCTGCATTATTGGAGCAATTTCACCTGATGCGAAGGAATTGGCCTACTGGGATGCTATCCTTGAGCTATTTCGGGTGGTGACTATCTGCCCGTAAGAGTGTATTGGCTGAAGTCTCCTTCCGATAGGTGTGAGTCACTAAGGACAGATCCTTTCTACTAATTGAAAGATCCAGGAAAGAAATTCTCTCTCGGTCCCACACGTATGTTAATTTGATGTTTCGATCATTGCAATTCAAAAAATCTATGAATAGCGCAAGCGAATCCTGATCACCCCTCCAGATGACAAACACGTCGACGATGTACCTGAGCCATGTATGAACATGGCTCAGGTACATCGGCAAGGTGTAAACCAAATCCTCCTCCCACAGTCCTAAGTGGAGGCAAGCATATGCAGGAGCCCAGGGTGCTCCCATGGAGGTGCCATTAATTTGTTGATAATTATTTGACAAGAATTGAAAATAATTGTTTTTGAGGGCAAAGGTCAACAAGTCCACCAGGAATTAATTTTGAGGTCCATAGTTGGGGAAATGCTTCTCTAGAAAGACCTCCACTGCTCTGATCCCCCAATCGTGGGGGATCGACGTGTAAAGTGATTCCACAACGATCCCCACGAGGAGGAGCTCCCCCTGTAGATCAATCTGAGAAATGTGTCTCAAGGCATCGCCAGTGTCCTTGACATATGACTTGAGATCAGTAACCATCTCCTTGAGGAGGTTATCTAGATATTTACCTACCCTCTCTAAGGGGCCCTTAATTGCAGAGACAATGGGTCTCCCAGGGGGATTAGTCAGAGACTTATGTACTTTCGGGATGATATAAAATACTGGTACATTGAATTTATTGACAAGGAGATAGTCCAACTCATGTTTACCCAGAAGTCCTGCCCCCCCTGCTAGACTAAGTTTGTTATTAAGGTCAGTAACAAGTTTAGGGAAGGGGTCACTGGATAGTTTTTTGTATGTTGTGGTGTCGCCTGAAAGGCGAAACACTTCCTTTTCATAATCTTTTTCATCCAGGAGTACCACATTTCCACCTTTGTCACTCCTTTTTATCACTAGCTGTTGGGCTTCTGAGAGTTTCCTAATAGCTTTTTGTTCCTTGGGAGAAAGGTTATCCTCACTTTTTGCCTCCCAATCTACTTTGGCCAGATCCGTTTGTATCATTTCCAAAAAAAGGCTCAACCACTTATTTTTGTTGAGTGGAGGCATCTTATTGGACTTGATATTGAGTTTGGATTGCCTGTTGTATGGGCCCTTCCCCGCTTCCTCTCTTTCATTTTCTTCTAAAAGAGAATTGAGGATTTCCAACATTTCCTCATCCCTATTTTTAACTGCATCTGACCCTACTTGGGGTGTAGGGTTATTGGTATGGAGAAAGCAGAGATAAACCTTTCGGGCGAATAAGGTGACATCCTTGAAAACTGTGAACTGGTTGGTGGGCAAGAAGGACATACCTCGTTGTAGGAGATCAATATGTCTTTGACAAAGATTACATTTGGAGAGGTTGATAATTTTCATATCATTCCCTTTCGAATAATCTGTGGGTAATTTAGCTATTTCCGCTGGCTTCTGGTGCGTGCCCCTCCCTTGGTTGTCTGTTTTTGATGTCTGGGGGCTAGTTGTTTGTGTGCGTTTGAATCCTCCTCTAGGTGGTTCACCCGTCCTCGCCCGCCGCCCCCTCCTTCTCTAAAAAAGTTACCGTTTTAGTTGAGCTATCCTCTTCTTTGTCACTTTGAGATTTATTACCTCTAGAGGATGATCTATGATTGCCATGTCTGGACCTACTTCAGCTCCGGCGTGGGGTTAATTCAAAGATGTCACCTTTCTCCCAATCTCTCAGGTCTCGTCTAAATTTAGATTGTTTTTTTATTTTCAGTGTATACTGTGTTTTCTCAACTTCCTTTTTAGAGCATCATTAAGCTTTTGAAACTCATCTAAATCTTTATATGGCACCAGTCCTTGTGAACTCTCCGTGATGGCTGTCAATAACTCTTCTAATTGAATTTTTTCTTTTTCCACTATAAGTTTCATAACAAAAGAGGGGGGGAGGGTGGAGGGGGGGAATGGGAAGGAGGAGGGATGGAGGCCGTGGAGAAGGGCATTCAGTGGATCACTGATAGTTCACAGAGAACTGTGGTGAACAATAGATATGATATCCATAAACAGTGCTTGAGTAACCAAATGGAGACAAGGAATCCAACAGTGTGTCTAGCAAGGTACATCAGTTTGCGCGATGGTTCTGTGCATATGTCCTAATGGAAACTGATGGAGTCAATATAACTGAACCTTGCATGCTATTGGCAAACAGCAAAAATGAATGAAGGTGATCGGGTATGTTACCACTTCCGGGTCCTGTGTATAGATCATCAGATACTACCGTAGTGTTGTGTCACCTTCACTGTATTCTGTTTCCAATGAATGCTGAAGATAGCAAAGCAATGTTGCTTACAGGAGCGCTGTGCTCCGAAAGGCACTGTGAAGATGAACAGATGGCAGTCCATGCAGGTGCACCTGTGTTCTCCTATGAAGCGGCCTCGACCAGCCGGTCATATTCCTTCCCTCAATGTGGGAGCCGACTAGCCCCTTCGGGGGATGACAGCAGAGCGTGACGTCCGAGCGGGATGACGTCAACGCGTTTCATATTACAAAGATGTGTAGCTTCATCTGGATGTATAGGTGGCGTGCGAGGACTCCTTCTTATTGCCCTCCGTTCCTCATACACGCCCACCCAGCTGATAGGTTTGAAGGAGATGCTCCCAATCTGTGTAAAATCCAGATTATCGATAGCTGTTTACTTGCTGCTTATTTTGTGTTGTTAAATTCTTACTTTGGCTGTAATGTTCCTTGCAAATATCCAGTCTACAGCCAATAGAATGGAAAAACTCTGATAATATTATATCCCATTTTCTCCCATATAGAACCCCATATATATTTCTCCCATATAGAACCTCCACTTCAAAAAGTATTCTCCTTGATAAATCATACTCTTGCTTACCTTACATGGTAAATTCTAATTCTAAAATTTTATGAGCCCCATCTTTTCTTGGTCCCCAAGCCAGGCAGGTGACTCACTGAGCTGCAGTTCATAAAATATATATCCACTGCATTGTAGTCCAGCAAAGCCTATACCTTACTGTAGGCCATTCCTGGTGTACTGTTTTTAGTAAACTTCAGGCGTTGTTTTGCTAATCTAATTGTACAGTGTGTCTGGAAGGCCACCAAGGAGAGGCAGACGCTCACAGGCCACTAAAAGGGAGCAAGCAGGCTCTGTGTCTACAGCAAACAGTGCTGGTCATGGACACGGTGCATCCTCAGCACGTGGCCGTGGGGCACGCTTGTCCTTTTTTTCAGCAGCTGGCCGTGTTGAGCCACAACATGCAGAAGAGTTGGTAGAGTGGATGACCAAGCCGTCCTCATCCTCCTCATTCTCTGTCACCCAGGCTTAAGGTACTTTGTCTGCCAATGCAGCTGCCAAAGTGGCCTCTTCCGTTGGCTCAATGTCATCAGTCACTCCTTTCCTAGCCCCACCATCATGCCCTGAGGAGTCCCCCGAACTGTTCGACCACAGTGTAGGGTACATGCTGCAGGAGGATGCGCAGCGTTTTGAAGGCTCTGATGATGGTACCCAGGTTGAGGTTGAAGGCAGTAACGTGAGCCCAGAGAGAAGAGGGGGTGCCCAAGAAGGACAAGAAACTGACTGTTCCCCCAGCTGCAGCATACTGCCAGGTTTGCTCCAGTGGCGAGGAGGGAGGGGATGATGAGGTCACTGACTCTATGTGGGTGCCTGATAGAAGAGAGAAGGAGGAGGAGGCACATCTCCAATGAGGCAGGATGTCCTCCAGTGGCCAGCCTAAGGGCAGCCAACTGACTGCATCACACAACAGAGCTCCGCATGTGCAGGGCGCTGCTGACTCTGCACGTTTTTCCAAAAGTTCTTTGGTGTGGTCCTTTTTTAAGACGTGTGCAGCACTGTTGCTGTTTGCAACATATGTCTGAAGCATATCAAGCATGGCCAAAACAGCACCCGCTTGGTCACCACATGCTTGACCAGACATATGTCGAGCTCCCAAGCAGTCCGTTGGCAACAGTACTTAAAAGACCCACAGCAAAGAACAAGGCTGACCTCTCCTTGCTCCTCATCAGCTGGGATCTCCAACCCCACTATACCTTCAGTCCTCTCAGAAACCAGCACTGACAGGAATGAAGGTGTAGAATTAGGTGTGCCTAGTACTTGTGGGCAATCTGCTATTGCTACACCAATGTCCGATTGTAGCAGGCAAATTTCCCTACCCCAGTTGATAAACCGGCGAAAGAAATTCTGTCCCAGCCATCCACATGCTCAGTGGCTGAATGCTAGTTTGGTTAAATTGCTAGCACTCCAACTGCTGCCTTTTCAGCTGGTAAACTCTGCCCCCTTTCAAGAATTTTTTTCTCGTAAGGCAATTCCGGCTCTCTACCGACATGTGGAAGGCAATGTCTTGGCCTCATTGGACAGGGCGGTCAGCGGTAAGGTGCGTATTACCGCTGACTCATGGTCCAGCAGGCATGGACAGGGATGTTACCTTTCTTTCACGGCGCACTGGGTAACCCTGCTGGCAGCTGGGAAGGATGCAGGACAGGGTGCAGTATTGTTGGAGCTTGTTCTGCCACCACGCCTCCAAAAAGCTGGTAGTGATGATTCTGCCACACCTCTCTCCTCCACCCCCTCCTCTTCTTCTTCCTCTATGGCCTCTTCCTGTGCAGATTTGTCCTCAGAACCAGCGGTGCTCCGTAGGCGTTCTAGAGGCTACGCAAGCACTCAGGTAAAAAGATGCCATGCGGTGCTTGAGTTGGTCTGCTTAGGGGACAGGAGCCATACTGGGGCAGAGATTCTGTCAGCTCTGCAGGGGCAGGCTCAGAGGTGGTTGACGCCACGCCAGCTTCAGCCAGGAATGGTGGTTTGCAACAATCGCACCAACCTCCTCTCCGCCCTTCGAAAGGGACACTTCACCCATGTGCCCTGTTTGGCTCACGTCCTTAATTTGGTGGTGCAGCGGTTCTTGTGCAGGTACCCGGGCTTACAGAATATCCTGAGGCAGGCCAGGAAAGTCTGTGAGCATTTCCGCCGGTCATATAATGCCAGTGCTCGGCTGGCTGACCTTCAAAAGGAATGCAACCTGCCCAAGAACCGCCTCATCTGTGACATGCCCACCAGGTGGAACTCATCGTTGGCAATGCTGCAGCGGCTGCACATGCAGCAGAGGGCCATCAACGAGTACCTGTGCAAGTATGGCACCAGGACAGGGTCAGGGGAGCTTGGCTTTTTTTCACCACGCCAGTGGCTCATGATCAAGGATGCATGCACTGTCCTGTCACCATTTGAGGAGGCCACAAGGATGGTGAGCAGTGACAGTGCATGCATCAGTGATACTGTCCCTCTTGTCTACCTGTTGGAGCACACGCTGCGTGGAATAATGGACAGGGCACTTGAGGCAGAACAGAGGGAGAAAGAGGAGGACTTCCTTACCTCTCAAGGCCCCCTTTATCCAGACAGTATTCCTGCGGGACCACCAATCTCACAGGAAGAGGAGGAGGAGGATGAGGATTGTGTCAGCATGTAGGTGGAGCCTAGCACTCAGCATCAGCAGCAGTCTTCAAGGGATCATTTACAGTCCCCAGAAACCCATTGACTTGTACGTGGCTGGGAGGAGGTGGCTGCGGATCAGGTCGTCCTTAGTGACCCATTGGACTCCGGATCGATTGCCTCAGCAAACCTACGCTGCATGGCCTCCCTGATCCTGCAAAGCCTGCAAAAGGACCCTCGGATTCGTGTGATCAAGGAGAGGGATCACTACTGACTGGCAACCCTTCTTGATCCACGTTACAAGGGTAAGGTTGCAGAACTTATCCAGCAGTTACAGGGGGAGCAGAGGATGAAACATCTTCGGGAGGCTTTGCAGAAAGGTTTGTGCAACGCGTTTCCAGAGCCTGGGAGGGTACAAATTCCTGGTACTGGGCAACGCGTTGCTGAGGCTTCGGTCAGTCACAGGAGCTGTGGAGAAGGTGGCCATCTGACTGATGCGTTCAGACAATTTTTTAGTCCGCAGCCCCAAGGTATGATCGGTTCCAGCAACCATCGCCAGCGTCTGTTGTACATGGTGCAGGAATACGTAGGGGCAAGATTAGACTTAGAGACCTTTTCCAACCAAAAATCCACTGGGTTACTGGGTCTTGAGGATGGATCACTGGCCAGAGCTTGCACAGTTTGCATTTGAGCTACTGGCCTGTCCTGCATCCAGCGTTCTTTCGGAACGCACAATCAGTGCCGCTGGAGGCTTTGTAACTGATCACAGAGTGCGCATGTCCACCGACTCGGTTGATCTGCTCACCTTCATAAAAATGAATCAGTCTTGGATCACCAGCTACCAAGCACCTGATGCTGATGTAATGGAATAATTTTTTTATGAATGTGAGATCCCTTGAAGACTGCCTATGCTGATGCTGACTGACTATCCTGTTATGCCGAGTGACTATCCTATTCCTCCTCAATGTTCATGTTGATAGCTTCTAAGAACATTTTTGGTTTTGGGCACCAGCACCAGTGCCTAAAGCCCAATTTTTCTTCCCCTGTTTAACAGGGGCGCATAATTAAAATTTTTGCTGTAACATTTTGCAGCAGGGCTCGTTCCTGCACTCAACTCGAGTATCTGTGAGGGGTTGCAGTGTTGTGGCACCAGCACCAGTGCCTAAAGCCCAATTTTTCTGCCCCTGTTTAACAAGGGCGAGTAATTACAACTTTTAAATCTAATATTTCACAGCAGGGCTCGTTCCTGCGCTCAACAACAGAATCTGTGAGGGGTTACAGTGTTGTGGCACCAGTACCTAAAGCCCAATTTTTCTGCTCCTGTTTAACAGGGGAGTGTAATTACAATTTTTGCTGTAATATTTTGCAGCAGGGCTCGTTCCTGCACTCAACTAGAGTATCTGTGAGGGGTTGCAGTGTTGTGGCACCAGCACCAGTGCCTAAAGCCCAGTTTTTCTGACCCTGTTCAACAGGGGCATGTAATTACAATTCTTGATATAATATTTCACAGCAGGGCCCATTCCAGTGCCCACCAAGAGTAACTGTGAGGGCTTACAGTGTTGTGGCAACACCACCACACCACCACCAAAGGCCCAATTTTTCTGACCCTGTTCAACAGGGGCATGTAATTACAATTCTTGATATAATATTTCACAGCAGGGCCCGTTCCAGCGCCCACCAAGAGTAACTGTGAGGGCTTACAGTGTTGAAGCAACACCACCACACCACCACCAAAGGCCCAATTTTTCTGATCCTGTTCAACAGAGGCATGTAACTACAATTCTTGATATAATATTTCACAGCAGGGCCCGTTTCAGCGCCCAGCAAGAGGGCTTACAGTGTTCTGGTACCACCAACACCTAAGGTCCAATTTTCTGCAGAGTATATAGGGCAGGCCCCTACTTTCAAACATCCGACTTACAAACAACTCCTACTTACAAACGACTCCTACTTACCAACGAAGGGAGACAACAGGAAGTGAGAGGAAATCTACCCCTAGCAAGGGAAACTCTCTCCTGTAAGAGTTAATATGGGAAAAAGGTGTCTCCTCTGCTGATTTATCACCAATCCTTGTTTCCCTTAAAAAACCCAAATTTTCAAAATCCAATTGTCATTGGGACAGAAGGTGAAATCTTCTGAACAGGGACACAGACAGCAAAACAAATGTTACAAGGGTGATAATAACCCTTCCCTATATTTTCCAAAAAGCTTTAAAATAGATTTTTTGGCTGGAGCTACACTTACAAAATATACCTGTTCCAAATTACAAACAGATTCTACATAAGAACAAACCTACAGTCCCTGTCTTGTTTGCACTGCCTGTATACTGCTGTTCAGAGTATATAGGGCCTGGGGGCCCAACGTCTTTTCTTTTTTTAATTTGGGTGCGGGGTTCCCCTTAATATCCATACAAGCCCCAAAAGGCCTGGTAATGAACTGCCGTTTGTCTCACTGATTTTCATCCATATTGCCGGAACCCGACATTACATAAAGCCGCAAGCAGTTTTAAATTACTTTTATTCCTTTAAAAATGCCATTTTGTGCAGGGACTGTTCTAAGCATGGGAAACACGCGCCACTTTACAGGCATACTATAGACACCCCCCAGGTACGATATTTAAAGGAATATTTCATTTTTATTTTTTCACTTTAAGCATCATTAACTGCTTCAGCCCCGAAAGAATTTACCCCCTTCCTGACCAGAGCACTTTTTGCGATTCGGCACTGCGTCGCTTTAACGGACAATTGCGCGGTCGTGCGTCGTGGCTCTCACGACCCCCTCACAAGTGAAGGGGTTAACCACTAGGGGGCGGGGAGGGGTTAAATCAGTACTAGGGAGGTGTTTCTAACTGTAGGGGGGTTGGGCTGTGTGTGTCAGTACACTGATCTCTGCTCCGATGACAGGGAGCAGAGATCGAGTGACACTGTCACTAGGCAGAACGGGGAGATGCTGTTTACATCAGCATCTCCCCGTTCCTGCTCTCTGTGAGATGATCGCGGGTATCCCCGCGTCGATCGAGTCCGCGGGACCCGCGACCCGACTCACGGAGCTCCCGGCCGGCGCGCACCCAATGACATGGCGGAAAATTCAAATGGACATACCTGTATGCCCATTTGCCCAGTGGTGCCATTCTGCCGACGTACATCAGCGTGCGCCGGTCGGGAAGTGGTTAAAATCACTGCTCCCGGAAAAACGGCCATTTTTAAAACTTACTTTTGCATTGATACATGTCCCCTGGGGCAGGACCCGGGTCCCCAAACCCTTTTTAGAACAATAACTTGCATATTATCCTTTAAAATTCGCTTTTTTGATTTCTTGTTTCTTGACATTCGAGTCCCATAAACTTTAACGGTGTTCGAATGTTCGCGCAAACTTTCGGTCTGTTCGCATGTTGATGCGAATCGAACCGGGGGGTGTTGGGCCCATCCCTAGTGGACAGAGATAGAGAGATTGAGCTAGATTAGGCAGGCAGGTTAGTTATTTAGTGGCAGTGTATTTGATGATATACACATACACAGTCACAGTTGATGATATACACATACACAGTCAGACTAGTGTATATATATATATATATATATATATATATATATATATATACTCTGCATTCAGCGTAGCCTATATATACAGTGCATTCGGTGGTTTACAGTTTCTAATACAGTGCAGGCGATGTACACAGTATATAATACAGTGTGTACAGTTTCAAACACACTTCAGGCGGTGTACACAGTATATAATACAGTGTAGTGCAGTGTAGTGCAGTGTTAAAAAAAATACCCATCATGTCCGGAAGGCCTCGAAGGAGAGGCAGACGCTCATAGGCCACTAAAAGAGGGCAAGCAGCCTCTGAAATAATATTTAACAGCAGGGACCGTTCCCGCACCCAACAAGAGTAACTGTGAGGGGTTACCGTGTTCTGCCACCACCAACATCTAAGGCCCAATTTTTCAGCAGAGTATATAGTGCAGTCTGTATAGTATATATACTGCAGTTCAGAGTATATAGTGCAGTCCATATAGTATATATACTGCAGTTCAGAGTATATAGTGCACTCAGTGTAGTATGTATAATACAGTACAGGGTATATAGTGTAGTGTAAAATATATAATATAGTGTATTGAAGTGGTTAAGGGGAGCCCTATGACAGAATTAAGAAAAAAACGTCATGGGTTCCCCCCATCCATACCAGGTCCTTTGGGTCTGGTATTAAGTTCACCTTAATATCCATACCAGACTTGAAGGGCCTGATATGGATTGAGGGGGAACCCACGCTGTTTTTTAAAATTATTTTTTATGTATATTGCCGGGATCTGGCAATACATTACAGCCGTGAGCAATTTTAAATGACATTTTTTCCTTTAGAAATGTCATTTTGCTGTGGGACTTTTCTAAACATGGGGAAAATGCCTTTACAGGCAGACTAAGGGGACCCCGAGGCACGATATTTAAAGGAATATTTCATTTTTATTGTTTCGATTTAAGCATTCTTAAAATCACTGCTCCAGATACTGCTCACTCCCCTGGGGCAGTATCAGGGTCCCCAAACACTTTTTATGGCAATAACTTGCATATAAGCCTTTAAAATGAGCATTTTTGATTTTTCACATTCGTGTCCCATAGACTTTAACAGTGTTCGCACAAATTTTTTGTCTGTTCACAAGTTATGGTGCGAACCGAACCGAGGGGTGTTCAACTCATCCCTAGTCACCAGTTTGGTATTTGTAAATTGAAATCATATCCCCTCTCAAGCGTCTTTTCTCCAAATAGAATAAATTCAGTGCTAACAACCTTTCTTCATAACTAATATCCTCCAGACTCTTTATTAGCTTCATTGCCCTTCTTTGTACTTGCTTCATTTCCAGTACATCCTTCCTGAGTACTGGTGCCCAGAACTGGACAGCATACTCTAGGTGCAGCCAGACCAAAGTCTTGTAGAGTGAGAGAATTATCGCTTTATCCCTGTAGTTAATTCCCTTTTTAATGCATGCCAATATTCTGTTTGCTTTGTTAGCAGCAGCTTGGCATTGCATGCTATTGCTGAGCGTATCATCTACTAGGACCCACAGGTCTTTTTCCATCCTAGATTCCCCCAGAGTTTCACCCCCTAGTAAGTAGATTGCATTCATATTTTTGCAACCAGATGTCCTTCTTCATTCTTTTTGGGGCCAATATGGTCTGTCCTTCCTGTTTTACTGTTTATATACTTAAAGAATTTTGGGGGATTTTTTTTGCTCTCCTCCGCTATGTGTCTTTTGTGTTCTATCTTAGCCGCCCTAATTGCACCCTTACATATCTTGTTGCATTCTTTGTAAAGTCTACTAGTATTTTTTAAGGCCTTCTCCTTTGCTTTTATGTGCATTTTTACATTGGAATTAAGCCACCCAGGACTTTTGTTTGCTCTTTTAAATTTATTTCCCAATGGGATGCACTGGCTAATGCCCTTATTTAATATGCTCTTAAAGAAAACCCATCTCTCCTCCATGTTCTTTGTTTCTAAGATTTTATCCCAATTTATATCTTCTAGCAAGGTTCGTAGTTTAGGGAAGTTGGCTCTCTGGAAATTCAGTGTCTCTGTGTTCCCCTTGTGTTTAATATTTGTGTGATTTATACTGAAGCCAATTGACCTGTCATCGTTGTTTCCTAAATTCCCCTGTATTTCCACATCCGTGATCAGGTCTGTATTGTTGGTAATCAGTAGATCTAGTAACGCCTAGATTCTAGTTGGTGCGTCTACCATCTGACCTATGAAATTGCCCCGAAAGACATTTGGGAACTGGCGAGCCTTAGACAAATGCGTGGTTTCCTCCACCCAGTCTATGTCTGGATAATTAAAATCCCTCATTATGATAACACTTCCCATCCTTGCTGCTAATCCAAATTGTGATAGGAGGTCCGTCTCCCTCTCATTCCTCAGGTTAGTGGGCCTATAGCATACTCCCAGTATTATTTTCCCCTTAGCTTCACCCCTTTGGGATGAATCCTACCCATAAGGATTCCACCTCCTCCCTAGCTCCCTTATTGATGTCATCTCTCACATTCACTTGTATATTATTCTTGATATACAGTTGGGCAAAAAAGTATTTAGTCAGCCACTAATTGTGCAAGTTCTCCCACTTAAAAAGATGAGAGAGGCCTGTAATTGTCATCATAGGTATACCTCAACAATGAGAGACAAAATGTAGAAACAAATCCAGACAATCACATTGTCTGATTTGGAAAGAATTTATTTGCAAATTATGGTGGAAAATTACGGTAGTATTTTGTCAATATTAAAAGTTCATCTCAATACTTTGTTATATATCCTTTGTTGGCAATGACAGAGGTCAAACGTTTTCTGTAAGTCTGCACAAGGCTGTCACACACTGTTGCTGGTATGTTGGCCCATTCCTCCATGCAGATCTCCTCTAGAGCAGTGATGTTTTGGGGCTGTCACTGGGCAACACGGACTTTCAACTCCCTCCAAAGGTTTTCTATGGGTTTGAGATCTGGAGACTGGCTAGGCCACTCCAGGACCTTGAAATGCTTCTTACGAAGCCACTCCTTTGTTGCCCGGGCGGTGTGTTTGGAATCATTGTCATTCTGAAAGACCCAGCCACGTTTCATCTTCAATGCCCTTGCTGATGGGAGGAGGTTTGCACTCAAAATCTCACGATACATGGCCCCATTCATTCTTTCATGTGCACGGATCAGTCGTCCTGTTCCCTTTGCAGAGAAACAGCCCCAAAGCATGATTTTGCCACCCCCATGCTTCACAGTAGGTAGGGTGTTCTTTGGTTGCAACTCAGCATTCTCTCTCCTCCAAACACAACAAGTTGTGTTTCTACCAAACAGTTTTACTTTGGTTTCATCCGACCATATGACATTCTCCCAATCCTCTTCTGGATCATCCAAATGCTCTCTAGCAAACCTCAGACGGGCTCAGACATGTACTGGCTTAAGCAGGGGGACACGTCTAGCACTGCAGGATCTGAGTCTCTGACGGCGTAGTGTGTTACTGATAGTAGCCTTTGTTACGTTGGTCCCAGCTCTCTGAAGGCCATTCACTAGGTCCCACCATGTGGTTCTGGGATTTTTGCTCACCATTCTTGTGATCATTTTGACCCCACGGGGTGAGATCTTGCGTGGAGCCCCAGATCGAGGGAGATTATCAGTGGTCTTGTATGTCTTCCATTTTCTAATTTTTGCTTCCCCAGTTGATTTCTTCACACCTAGCTGCTTGCTTATTGCAGATTCAGTCTTCCCAGCCTGGTGCAGGTCTACAATTATGTTTCTGGTGTCCTTGGACAGCTCTTCGGTCTTCACCATAGTGGAGTTTGGAGTGTGACTGTTTGAGGTTGTGGACAGGTGTCTTTTATACTGATAACAAGTTCAAACAGGTGCCATTAATACAGGTAATGAGTGGAGGACAGAGGAGCCTCTTAAAGAAGAAGATACAGGTCTGTGAGAGTCAGAAATCTTGCTTGTTTGTAGATGACTAAATACTTATTTTCCACCATAATTTGCAAATAAATTCTTTCAAAAACCAGACAATGTGATTGTCTGGATTTGTTTCCACATTTTGTCTCTCATAGTTAAGGTATACCTATGATGAACATTACAGGCCTCTCTCATCTTTTTAAGTGGGAGAACTTGCACAATTGGTGGCTGACTAAATACTTTTTTGCCCCACTGTAAAGGCATTCACCTCCCCCTTTTTAACCCTCTCTATCCCTGCGATAAAGGGAATACCCTTGAATGGTTGCCAGCCAATCATGAGAGCTGTTGTACCAGGTCTCTGAAATTCCCACAAAATCAAAATCCTCCTCGATCAACAGTATCTCTAGTTCACTCATCTTGTATGCCAGGCTCCTGGCATTGGTGAACATGCCACGTAGTTTAGACCAGTCGCATACAGTCTTCTTATTGGGTGTTCTGAGGTTGCAAATAGGACTTGTTACTATACTTACCTCGGGTTTATGTGCTTTAGTCAACCTACCACTAATGCCCCCAATACTAATCTCTGGAATATGTTCTGCGCTCTCTCTACCTCTGGACCCACCCCCCGTTGCCTAGTTTAAAAACTCCTCTAACTTTCCAGCCATCTTCACTCCCAGCAGATCTGCCTCCTCCTCATTTAGGTGCAGTCCGTCCCTTCTATAGAACTGGTGACCGACTGAGAAGTCGGCCCAATCCTCCAGGAACTCAAACCCCTTCATTACTACTCCAGCCACTTGATTACTTCAATAATCTCCCTCTGCCTTTCTGGTGTGGCTGTACCGGTAGCATTCCTGAGAATACTACCTTGGGGGTCCTTTTCCTCAATTTATCTCCTAAGTCCCTAAAATCGCTCTTTAGGACACTCCATCTGCCTCTGACTTTGTCATTGGTCATTGGTCTTCCCCAGCCCCTCCCAGTAATCTGTCCTCCAGATCCGTGATGTGCTGAACCCGAGCGCCCGGTAGACAGCATACAATTCAGGTCTTTGGGATGGATTGCCCTCTCTGTCCTTCTAAGAACTGTGTCCCCTACCACCAGAATCTCTCTATCCTTTCCCTTCGCTTTCCCCCTAATCTCTCTAGAGGAGTTCTTCTCCTGGCAGCTAGGAGAGTCCCTCAGCTCCAGCAGTGCTGGTCCCTGACCGGTTTCACCAATGTCACTGAATGGAGCGTACTTATTGGGATGCTCCAGCCCAGGATTCACCTCCCTGGCACTTCCCCCTCTATCCTTCCTGACTGTCACCCATCTACTCGTTTCTGGTGCCTGCACCTCTTTGTCTTCACCCGCCTCTGTGCTGGTCCCTGCCGGCACCTGCCGGGTACGTTCCCGGCTCTCCTTTAGTATGGAGGGTCTTCTCAGTGCTGACCTTAGTTGCTTCCCTAGATTCAGAACCTGGGCTTCCAGGGAGACAATGTGCTTACATTTTGCACAGCAGTATTCGCCCTCGATCAGATAATCAAGGAACGCATGCGTGCCGCAAGATGTACACTAAGTCGCATCTCCACACCCGCCAGGCATCGTACCTACTAATTTAATGAGGATTGGGATTATACTCTGTCCAAATTACCTAACAACTAGCTTCCTGACACTAATACTCAATACAATACACAGATACTCGCCGCCCACGTGCATTTGCAGCCCACGTGCACTCGCAGCCCACGTGCACTCGCAGCCCACGTGCACTCGCAGCCTATGTGCACTCGCAGCCCACGTGCACTCGCAGCCCACGTGCATTCGCAGCCAATGTGCCCCCGCAGACCACATGCACCCGCAGCCCACGTGCACCCGCAACCCATGTGCACTCGCAGCCCACGTGCATTCACAGCCTACGTGCACTCGCAGACCACATGCACTCACAGCCCACGTGCACTCGCAGCCCACGTGCACTTACAGACCACATGCACTTGCAGCCTACGTGCACTCGCAGACCATGTGCATTCGCAGACAATGTGCACTCGCAGCCTAAGTGCACTCGCAATACACAGGTACACACAATACACACAAATATACACAATACACAGGTACTAACGATCCATACACACTACTCAGACAACACTCAGGTACTCACACTACACAGGTACTTTGACCCCTGTTATAACCTCCTGTTTTCAACTCTGGTTTTTAACTCACAAATAAGTTCAGTTCCACTTGGTCTAAGTTCCAGCAAGCAAAAAGGTGGCAAGCTCAAATATGAGCAGGCTCAAAATGAGTTCTACAGAAAGTTATTTAGGCCTCAAGCACCTGTGACTAATTAACCACTCCCCTTAATTAGTAGGCTGAAGGAAGAAAAAAAAAAAAAACACTGTTTAAAAAGTGACAGAAAGGGTGTTAAAAAAGCTGCAAGGAACCCCCCCCCCAAAAAAAAAAAAAACCTAAAAATGCAACACAGCAATCACCAGCAGTCAAAAGCAAAACTTGTTCACATTCTCCACTCAAGGTTCAACTTCCAACCAGCAAGTCTGGCACAAATATACATGATATTCATACCCTAGCTACAGGTCCCTGCAGCTAACACATCAACATCAAACAAATATACAGTATCACGTGGGAGCACCTCCCCCTCGAGGGAAACACTCCGACAGCTGGAATTCTTGAATCTGTCTGGACCAGGATGAACAGCCGTTCATACCGAAACATGCAAACAGAGAGACATAAAGAACATCATCTTAACACTAGCAACTAACTACACATATTTTCTGTCAGTAGGGGGTTATGATCCCATCTACAGAAAGGCAATAGCAAAACACACACATTTTTTTTTCATTCTGTCAACAGGGAGTTTTGATCCTGCTGACAGAAAAAAAAATGAAAAGTGTGAAGTTAAGAGTTCTCTTTAGAGTCCCTGGTGGGAGGGGCTCCTCCCTGGATTATCAGGCTCCTTTCAAAGAGATAAAGTCAGAACCTAGGCCTCACCCAAAGTTCAACAGTGGGAAGTGTTCACCCAGCTGGCACAGGTCAGGGTGGCAAGCCGGCCAGCCTAGTCTAGAAAGTGAACAGAAAAGCAAAGCACAGACTACAATCTCCCAGCAGTCCATGCAACAATTTCCTCTTATGATCTGTACACTCCAGCAGTCCCTCAGGTGTAGAAATTGGGATCTAGCATTCATCTCATACTGCCTTTGGCTTTTCTGATAGAGGGACCTAGCAGGCTGTCCTGCTTTCACGACCACCACTCTAGTTTTGTGGATTGCTCTCCCCAGCCTCCATTCCTTCCAAATGTTCTGAAACCGGGCCCCACAGAGGCTTAGAGATGTGCAAGTACTCCCACACCAGGTCCTCCTCCCACTCTCTCTGGGACTCCTCAATGATGTCCATGATGTCGGGAGGGACATAGGGGTAGTCCAGACCCCACTCCAGAGCTGTTCTGTGCTGAATCTCCCGCTGGAACCTGGAAAACCTTAGCAGTTCTCTTGGCTGCCCTTTTCCTGGCAGGACACAAGCATTGGGGGACCTCTTGACTCAGCCTAAAACTCCATCTCCATTATCCAACCGAACTCCACACTGCCCCTGCTGGGCTGACTGAGTATTTGAGGGGGCATGCCCCCTGCCAACTCTATGGTTGGGGATTGGCCAGGGCCCTCAGAATACTCCAGCTAGCTCCTCCTAGACTCCGTCTAACTGCTTCTGGAACCTTCTTCAAGTTTCCAGTAAGCAGGGAGGAGTTATCAGAGAAGCTGTTGCTGAGTCATCCAACCTACCTGAGTCACTCACCCGACCCAGATTAACACACAGGCTTGGCTGCCAGCCAGGCCTGGAAATGTACTGACACTAACAAAAACATCCTATTCTAGCACTCTGGCAACGCTAGGGGTTGCAACACATACACTCAGTTAAATCACTGGAACAAAACAAGCATAGAGGTGAGGAATATGGACTTTTTAATGTAAATTTTCTGAATGCTTGCTCTGGGTTTTGAAGCCAGGCATCTAACATTTACACAAGAAGTCCAGCAGTTGCAGTGTCCCACGAGAAAAAAAGAAAAAATCGAAACTGCTGTAAGTGTAAACCACGGACATTTTTTAATAAGTCCAGAAAAATCTTTAATAGCAGCAAAGAGGTGACAAATAGCATGCCAACGCAGTTCAGGGACTCAGCTGTGCTCTTTAATTAGGGCTTGAAGCAAAGAAAAAAAAAAAGAAGCAAATACTAGACCAGTTTGGATCACTTACAGAAATAGCTATGCATGTATGCATATAAGTGTTTATCCAGTCCAACTGGTTCCATATATGTTTCAGGTGAGTGACTCAGAAAAACAAGGATGAAGATGGCATCCCTGTTACCTGCATCTTTTAAATATACAGTATGATGTCAATGGTAACTCTTCTGGGTTTTCTTTATGGTAAATGTACTGCAAGAATTAATCTTGTGTACCCATTGAATATACATAGGGCCAGGCATGGTGTTTGGAATATTTACTTTGTCATTGGTACAAACTAAGCTGCTTGCTTGATAAAAATGCAAACTATTAGATTTCTATTGTGATGTTAAACATTTACTTACTAAAATATGGAGTAACGCTTAATCTCTTAAATGAGTTTTCCTAGTCTGAAATGTGACAATGGTCCTATCACCAAGGTAACAAGTTTTACATGAGAAATTCGAATAAATATACCAAACAAGCCTAAGCACCATTGCTTTGTTGTCCATCAAATTCCTCAAGAGGCTTGTGAAATTATTCAGACGATGCTAATACATTACATTTGATGAGTGAATGATATCTTAGTGTGCCTTGCCATATCCCTCCCAAGTCTGAATGAATGAGATAAAGACATGAAGCAAAGTTAAAGGATTTTGCAGTGAATGACCAGTTATGTAATTCTACAGATGTTCAGATAAAAAATAATTATACCCACACAGTGGCTGACTTTCTTACCTAGATGCAGAGTTGGCCAAAGAAGCAAAAAAGAAAAGGTTTGCATTGCTTTGCCCAAAATGCTAAAAATTGGAAATTTGTTTTTGAGATTTGGATTGGAAATGATAATGTGAAAATACCTTTTGATGGGCTATTCTACTTTGTTTTAAGAACACTGTGATGTACTGCATTGCTGTTCCTACTGGTTTCAATCACATTACAAAACCATATTGTGAACATTTAATCTGTTTTAATCAAGCTTTTATGGCTTATGCCATGGGCAATAAAACTACCAGCTATGAAAACACGTTTACTCCAAGCTTCAGTCAACTCAAATTCAATAGACACCAAGTTTTAACCCATAAAAGTTTCATGCCTACAAAACACTATTATCTGGAACATTTTGTGCCTTTATGACCGGATTGTGCCTTGACGACTCAGAGGCTGAGTTCCTGTGAAATGCGCAGAGCAAAGCGCAAATGGTAAACAACATTCTATACAGAGTTCAGCAAATAACAAAGGTTTGTATATACTGTTTCTTTGGTAAAAGAAATGTTAATTCCTCACATTTTAATCTACATAAAATGATACAATAAAAGCAAATTAAGTTTTACATGGCTAAATACATCTAAATACTGTATATGTTCTAATTTGGTACTATTAAATTCTAATTTGGAGTTATGATTTTTTTGTTTTAATATTAGCCTGGATTCCAGCTTTAACAGCTTGATTTTTTTCCCTTATCCGAAGGCTTTTTTTCTATAACATCTATTTCAACTGTGTTATTTTATTTCAAATGTAGTATTATGGATTTTTTTTGGTGCCAAAACACAAACTTTAAAAAATATATATATTTTTATTTCATAATCATTAAAATTATATAAAAAATAAATTTCATTGTTATTATTTATATATTATTTGTTATTATTTATATATTATTTGTTATTATTTATATATTATTGTTATTATTTATTTTAATACATAGCAAAACATCACAGTATGTTGTTTCTTCTGCATAGTCTACACTGTTGTTTCTTCTACATGTTTCGCCGACAACAGCTTCTTCTGGAGGAGTGTTGCCAATTTCTTTCAATATAAGCTGCATATAAGCAGGGCTTTTTTTCAGCTGGAACTTGGTGGAACTCAGTTCCACCACCTCCGGTTCAGGCAGCATATCCCTGAACTCTGCACTACGTACATAGCGCATCCCTAAACTCTGTACTATGTACCAAGGGCACCCCAGAACTCTGCACGTAGCACACTCCTAAATTCTGTACTATGTACCAAGCACACCCAAGAACTCTGCACATAGCGCACCCCTGGGAGGAGGGGATTTTTACTGGGTTGTGGCTGTCTCAACAGTTGCTAGTTTTTCAAACTGTTTATACCAGGGACATGCGGTGAGGTCAGTGGCTAGTGAGGTACTGGCTAGTATCAGAGCCAGATTCACACAGGTTACATACGCCACAAATGTTAGAGCAAGAGCAATAATTCTAGCAGTAGACCTCTTCTGTAACGCTAACAATGTAACCTGTAATAAAATTTTAAAGTGTCGAATATGGAGATTTTTAAGTACCAAAGTTTGGCACCATTCCACAAGTGTGCGCAATTTAAAGTGTGACATGTTAGGTATCTATTTACTTGGTGTAACATCATCTTTCACATTATGCAAAAAAAAATTGGGCTAACTTTAGGGGGTTTTTTATATTCATGAAACAGTTTTTTTCCCCAAAAAATGTATTTGAAAAATTGCTGCGCAAATACTGTGTAACAGAAAATGTTGTAACGAGCTCCATTTTATTCCTTAGGGTGTCTGTTAAGAAAATATATATAATTTTCGGGGGTTCTGAGTCATTTTCTAGCAAAAAATTATGATTTTTACATGTAGGAGAGAGGTGTCAAAATTGACCTGGGTGGCAAGTGGTTAATTACCATAAGTAAGTAATATACAAATAATTATTATATATTGTTTTTAAGGTAATCTACTATATTTTTAAAAAACTGTTCTCAAGCAGGTGGCTTAACGGACATATTACTGAAGTTTGAAGTTATAACTTCAAACCAGTAATTTCACAGTAAATAGATAAATAATTCATTATTATGTTATAACATATAGCATAATAATATATGATTTAGCTTGATTAAAACAGTACCTTTTCAGCAGGCAGCAGATTCCCATTCTCCCTCTTAACCGTGTGAGAAAAACATGGGATTATGAGTAAATCTTATACCCATAAACCAATGCTTTTTCCTTCTTTTTAGGAGGGTTGGGCTGGAAGGGAGCATGTATCTTTTAGACACATGCCCCCTTCTATGACACTACAGTGAGAGGAGAGCCTCCACTGCAGAATTTTTATTGGACAGCTTATTCCAATGGTGCTTTACCATTGGTCCAAGGCTCCAAGCTGTCCATTAAGCTAAGTGCTTCTGGCAAGAAGTGAGAGGCACTGTGAGCTCATCCTCTCAGTCTGCTGCAAACCTGTGTGCCAGCTTGTATCTAAACTGGCCGCTATGAATCAGATTCCAATCTCTCCACCATGGCGGAGACCAAATAGCTGTCCAATGATGTCAGGGACAAGATTGTAGACCTACACAAGGCTGGAATGGGCTACAAGATCATCACCAAGCAGCTTGGTGAGAGGGTGACAACAGTGCAATTATTCGCAAATGGAAGAAACACAGGGCATTGAAAATGGGTTGTGGATGGGTATTCCAGCATGACAATGACCCAAAACACATGGCCAAGGCAGCAACAAAGGAGTGGCTCAAGAAAAAGCACATTAAGGTCCTGGAGTGGCCTAGCCAGTTTCCAGACCTTAATCCCATAGAAAATATGTGGAGGGAGCTGAAGGTTTGAGTTACCAAATGTCAGCCTCAAAACCTTAATGACTTGGAGAGGATCTGCAAAGAGGAGTGGCACAAAAGCCCTCCTCCTGTGTGCAAACCTGGTGGCCAACTACAAGAAACGTTTGACCTCTGTGATTGCCAAAAAGGGTTTTGCCACCAAGTACTAAGTCATGTTTTGCAAAGCGGTCAAATACTTATTTCACGCATTAAAATGCAAATCTATTGATAACTTTTTTGAAATGCGTTTTTCTGGATTTTTTTGGTTGTTATTCTGTCTCTCTCTGTTAAAATAATCCTATCACTAAAATGATAGCCTGCTTATTTATTGGTCAGTGAGCAAATGTACAAAATCAGCAGGGTATCAATTACTCTTTTCCCTCACTGTATATATTCATTTATTGAAGAAGAAAAGGGGCTCTAACTGTCTGAAATATAACATTATTCTGGGCACAGGGTTGCATGAGTGATTGTCAGGCAAACTATCACAGCACTAAGCTAAAAAATGGTCTGGTAATGAAGAGGGTGTAACATACTGGTATTGAGGTGGTTAAAGGGGTTGTAAAGGTAATTTTTTTTTTTTTTTTTTAAATAACAAACATGTTATACTTACCTTCACTCGTTCTGCACAGAGTGGCCCCGAACCTGGTCTTCTGGGGTCCCTCGGCGGCTGTTTCAGCTCCTCCCCGCATGCATTCACCACCTTAATGCGAGCTCTCTCGCATGGTGGTGAGTGCTTGCGAGCGCGCTCCCATGATACAGCCGGCGGCTATAGCCGCTCGCTGTATCACTCGGCCCCGCCCCCCGGCGCGCCGCGTCATCAGATGTGATTGACAGCAGCGCGAGCCAATGGCTGCGCTGCTTTCAATCCATCCACTGCAGCCAATCAGCGACCAGGCTGAGCTGCAATGAAGATGACGAGAACGAGCAGCGAAGATTCGAGGCGTCGGGTAAGTAAAACGGGGGGGCTGGGGGCGGCAGTATTGTCAAAAGTTTTTTCACCTTAATGCATAGAATGCATTAAGGTGAAAAAATTTTTACCTTTACAACCCCTTTAAGGTAGGCTCAGACGTGTTAGAACTTATATTCTGTGTAGAGTAAAGTCTATGTAACAGAGGAATTTAATAATAAAAATAACTGATCCTTTGTCCCTAAATTTGTGTTCATCTGTAGGACTGTAACTTGGGTTGCAGAAATTAGGAGTAATTTGTGGGTACACAAGCATACTGTATGTGGCAATGTAAATAACTAATAGGCGTATGCTTTGCATTTTTATCATTAAAAAGGAAAATGGTTTACTGGTTGATGAAGTTTTTAACATTTACAAACTGTTTATGATGTTGTTTTAGTAGATAAGTGAGAGATTCTGTGATATTTGAGATTGTCAGTACATTTTTCAAGTTTTGTCAGTAAAAATGCATGGTTGGCAACCCTGGGTGTCTACATCATCCACCTCTGGCTCTCTGTCCCTTTTCCAGATGGCACCCCCAGGCAGAGGCACATAGGAGCTAAAATGTTGGAGAAGGTAAGGAGCTTCCATCCTTCCCCATAACACACTGTGGAACAATTAGGCTATATTTACAAAACAGTTCTGGTCTGGCACACAGGCTAATAATACAGCATGCTCAACTGTTCCCATGGTTACCAGAAAGCCAAATTTATATTTCTTGCCAACATTAAACAATCAAAGCTGGCACTGACAGTAGACAGAAATGGAAAAGTATACTTTTTAATAAAAAAAAATATAGCCTTTCTAGCAAATTTCATAAGTCATATAAAGAAAAGTGAAGCTATCTTTTGATTATCAACTAGCCCAATGAAGCACTGTCCTTAACCCCTACCTCTAGCAGAAAAGAACATTCCATAGTCCATAAAGAAATCTCTCAGGTTATATCTATTCAGAATTGTTAGTTATAACAAATAAATAATAGTGAAGTTTTTTCAGTCCTGGGATAGGCAGTGCATTTTTCCTCTGAACCCCCTTCATCCTGTGGCACTCCCTCCATAAGATTTTTCTTTGGAGATGTGTCAGAGGGATGGTGAGAGTGTCCTTCAGCTAGCACGGCACAATGTGATTAACACATACAATTTAAGTAATGAGGTCACACAGTGTACCCACTTGACACTCCCAGGAACAGGGGGATTGAGTAAGCAGCGCCAGCAGCACTGAGTTGTATGGTGGCATCTGGGGGAGGTTCTAAGATGAGGTAAAAAGAGAAGCAGAGCCATGGGGCATGTTTTTGGGCTACAAAGGATACCCATCTAATCGGGCGGTCCCACGGCTTTCCTCATCAGTAACAGGTGAGGTTTCATTGGACTCCTTGTACTCGGAGGGTGGTCATTTTGATACCTATAAATTTTTTGTTTATAGATCGGTACAGTTCAATAGGCTCCAAAAAACTGATTTATATACTGAACTTTATAAGCATGAAGTTCTATTTCTTTTTACACCATGGTTCCTCTCTGGTATTCCGGTAATGAGGTTTAATAATTAGGATAGATGGTAAATTACTTCTTTTTAGGTCATACTCATTCTACTGTATTGTTATTGTAAGCTCCAACACATATCGTATTGTTTTGATGGATGACACAGCTATTTATCTTAATAAATACTGTACATGCCACAAGAGTCTGCTTTGTTGTACCTGTTCCTTATTCTCCCCACCTATATATTTTCTTTTGGGGAAGCAATGCTGGGATCGTCTACAGACTTAAGCCCTCTATTTTTGAACCTTGTCTTGTCCAACTTTATTTTCGTAAGTTTCTTTAGTGGACAACCAAATTCCCAAAACTTACAAGGAACTATGAATGTTTTTGTGATAATTTTACAATATCTTTATCTACCTCTGCCGGGTTAGCCCCCCATATCAAAATTTTTGAAAAAATCTTATGCAGTTTGTTAGATCTTTGTTAGATCAGGTTAGATCAACCGTTGTTTGCGTTAGATCTCACACAGAAGAAGCAATATTAACAATTATTTGCTGAGGGGCTAACCCGTCATCAGCCCCCCCTTATCAAAAAATTGACCAAACAATTAGGTATTTTGGAAGCTATTTGTTAGATCCAGTAAGATCAAGTGGTTTTAACGTTAGATCTCACATAGTTAGAGACTGGCCCCCCTTATCAAATTTTCTGGCCAAAAATCATTCAGGCTAATAGATATTCGTTAGATCCGGTAAGATCAAGTTATTTTAATGTTAGATCTCACATCATTTCAGAGATATTCCACATCAAAATAGAGATATTAGGTGGTACATAAGGACGGGTTAGCCCCCCCCCCCTTATCATATTTTCTGGCCAAAAATCATTCAGGCTAATAGATATTCATTAGATCCGGTAAGATCAAGTGGTTTTAACGTTAAATCTCACATCATTTCAGAGATATTCCACATCAAAATAGAGATATTGGGTGGTACATATGGACGGGTTAGCCCCCCCTTATCAAATTTTCTGGTCAAAAATCATTCAGGCTAATAGATATATGTTAGATCTGGTAAGATCAAGTGGCTTTAACGTTAGATCTCACATCATTTCAGAGATATTCCACATCAAAATAGAGATATTAGGTGGTACATATGGACGGGTTAGCCCCCCCTTATCACATTTTCTGGTAAAAAATCATTCAGACTAATAGATATTCGTTAGATCCAGTAAGATCAAGTGCTTTTAACGTTAGATCTCACATCATTTCAGAGATGTTCCACATCAAAATAGAGATATTAGGTGGTACTTACGGATGGGTTAGCCCCCCCTTATCAAATTTTCTGGCCAAAAATCATTCAGGCTAATAGATATTCATTAGATCCGGTAAGATCAAGTGGTTTTAACGTTAGATCTCACATCATTTCAGAGATGTTCCACATCAAAATAGAGATGTTAGGTGGTACATATGGACGGGTTAGCCCCCCCCTTATCAAATTTTCTGGCCAAAAATCATTCAGGCTAATAGATATTTGTAAGATCCGGTAAGATCAAGTGGTTTTAACGTTAGATCTCACATCATTTCAGAGATATTCCACATCAAAATAGAGATATTAGGTGGTACATATGGACGGGTTAGCCCCCCCTTATCAAATTTTCTGGCCAAAAATCATTCAGGCTAATAGATATTCATTAGATCCGGTAAGATAAATTGGTTTTAACGTTAGATCTCACATCAGTTCAGAGATATTCCACATCAAAATAGAGATATTAGGTGGTACATAAGGACGGGTTAGTCCCCCCTTATCAAATTTTCTGGCCAAAAATCATTCAGGCTAATAGATATTCGTTAGATCCAGTAAGATCAAGTGGTTTTAACGTTAGATCTCACATAATTAGAGACTTATTAAGTGATTAATGAGCGGGGGCTGGCCCCCCTTATCAAATTTTTTGGCCAAAACTCATTCAGGCTAATAGATATTTGTTAGATCTAGTAAGATCAAGTGGTTTTAAAGCGGAGTTCCACACAAAAATGGAACTTCCGCTTTTCGGAACCCTCCCCCCCTCCGGTGTCACATTTGGCACCTTTCAGTGGGGAGGGGGGTGCAGATACCTGTCTAAGACAGGTATTTGCACCCACTTCCAGCATAGACTCCCATGGGAGTCTTTGCCTCTTCCTGTCCCTCCGCGCTGTCTCCTGAGAAACACATAGCTCCCAGGAGATAGCGGGGACCAGTTATGATGCGCAGCGCGACTCGCGCATGCGCAGTAGGGAACCCGGAAGTGAAGCCGCAACGCTTCACTTCCTGATTCCCCCACCTAGGATGGCGGCGGCTCGGTTCTCGGCGTCGCCTGCCGACATCGCTGGACCCTGGGACAGGTAAGTGGCCATTTATTAAAAGTCAGCAGCTGCAGTATTTGTAGCTGCTGGCTTTTAATATATATTTTTTTTTTATTGGTTTAGGTGGACTCCCTCTTTAACGTTAGATCTCACATAATTAGAGACTTATTAAGTGATTAATGAGGGGGGGCTGGCCCCCCGTTATCAAACTTTCTGGCCAAAAATCATTCAGGCTAATAGATATTCGTTAGATCCGGTAAGATCAAGTGGTTTTAACGTTAGATCTCACATAATTTCAGAGATATTGCACATAAAAATAGAGATATTAGGTGGTACATAAGGACGGGATGGCCCCCCTACATGCAATTTTCTGGCCAAAAATCATCTAGGCTAATAGATATTCATTAGATCTGGTAAGATCAAGTGGTTTTAACGTTAGAGATATTAGGTGGTAGTACATAAGGATGAGATTAGATCTCACATAACTAGAGACTTATTAAGTGATTAATGAGGGGGGCTGGACCCCTCTTATCAAATTTTCTGGCCAAAAAATCACCCCGGCTAATTGATATTCATTAGATCCGGTAAGATCAAGTGATTTTAATGTTTGATTATCCATAATTACAGGGATATTATGGATATTTGGTAGCGATGCACGCATATCCATACTAGTGTCTATATCCAGTGAGGAGCGCCATTGAGCATAGCGAGGTATGCTGAAATTATGTGGGTCATTAATCGACAGGTGTGTCCAAGCCCAGTGAAGTCTGAAGCACAGTGCCAGAAGCCAGAGGAAAACTTTGGAGGGCTCTGGTGAAGGAGCCAACTGGGTGCCCATTTACGGTACCTGGCTCAAAACCAATCACACGAAGAGACAGCTGCGAAAGTCCAAACCCATGCAGAGGGCCCCCCGTTGTTGCCTCCAAGCAACCCAGTGTCCTGTTTCTTTTGACAAATGCTGCCTGGTGTCGGAGAGTCAATGCACACCAGACTCCCAGAACTTAGCACAGAATTAAGCCCAATCAGAACCTCGCAGAGAAGCATGGATACAAACCACTGAACAGGCCAGGGCCACAACTTCCTCCTTGCTTCCTGACAAGCTGGTGGGACCTTCTCCTGTTGTTCCCATCCAAGTAAAGGGAGTCTACACCAAGGTCCTTCTGGATATTGGAGCTTACGTGACCCTTCTCTACAGGACTTCTATGACTGGCACCTCAAGCACCTGCCTTTGCAGAAGTTGGAAGAGCTGCAGATATGGGGCATTGTGACTCAGAACTTCCCCTATGATGGCTATCTACCGGTCAAGCTGACCTTCGATCCCTCCATGGCTGGGAAAGCCGAGACTTTTGAAACTTAGGCAGTGGTCTGTCCTCGCCCACCAGGGGCCAGGAGGAGTTCTCTCATCACAGGGACCAATACTGATCTTGTCAGAAGGCTATTGACACCTCTTGTTCTTGAGCCGGGCACTTCAACTACAAGTGTGCACCCCATGCTGAGACAAGCCTACCAGCACCTGGTACAAAGGGAAATATCTGGTGCTTGGATCAGTGTGAGAAGGTGTTACAGCCTGGTAAAGTGGCCTATTTACGAGCATCTGTCAAGCCAAATTGGCAGCAAGCAGGCCCTTTCATTGTCCTTGAATCAGACGGACAGAGAGAAGACATGGGAGTGGAGATAATTCCCAAGGTGGTTTCAACCAAAGGGTTACAAAGAAGTCACGGGAAGATCTTGGTTAGTGTCCGCAACATAACAGCCTCATCAGTGAAGATGCTGGCTCAGATGTTGCTGGGACAAGTGAATCTGGCCACCCCAGTCCCGCCGTCTGATTTGATGGGGGGAGCAAAGAATGGGATCTCTGTGGAGGAGCTCTATCCGAAGATTACTCCCCTTTTGCCTGAATGGAAAGAAAGGGCCAAGACTCAGCTCCTGAGATGGCAGGCTGCATTCTCCAAGAGTGAATTTGATGTGGGGTGTGCAAAAAGTGCCCAATCCCGGATCCATCTCTTCGAGTGCATAAGCCGTTCAGGGAAAGAGTTTGATGAATTCCTTTAGGGGACTTGGAGGATCTGCATGAACAACTGACAGAGTTGAAGAGGACAGGTATCATCCGAGAGTAGCAGAGTCTATACGCTTCCCCAATAGTGGTGGTATGGAAGAAGAATGGGTCACTGAGGCTGGGTATTGACTACCGGATGCTGAACCGAAGGACCATTCCCGGCCAATATACCACCCCAAGGATAGAAGATGCCTTGCAGAGCCTGTCAGGAGCGAAGTGGTTCAGCATGCTGGATTTGAAGAGTGGGTATTACCAAATCCCCATGCACCCTGAGGATCGGGAGAAGACCATTTTCATTACCCCGGAGGGGATCTTTGGATTTGACCGTATGCATCAAGGCCTGTCTGATGCCCCAGCCACCTTCCAAAGGCTAATGGAGAAGACCGTGGGTGACATGAAACTGATCGAGGTGTTGGTGTACTTAGACAACATCATCGTTTTCAGCAAGACCCTGGAAGAGCATGAAGAGTTTCTGCAGAAGGTCCTGAAGAGACTCCATGATGAGGGGGTTGAACCTGTCTCTGGAAAAGTGCCAATTTTATCAACCCTCGGTCAACTACCTTGGTCACATTGTGTCTACTGATGAAGTGGCCACTGACCTCCAGAAGCTGGAAGCTTCACCTCCTGGCTGAGGCCTACCAACGTGACTGAGCTTAGGTCATTTCTAGGATTCTGCTCTTATTACAGAAGATTTGTCAAGGGATTCGCTAAGACGCTGACCCTGATCTGGCGAAGCCTGTCAGACCAGCTGGAGGGCCCAGAAAACCCAGAGAGTCCATTCAGGAACAATGGACTCCGAAGTGTGAAGAGGTTTTAGGCAGCTAAAGTGAAGCCTAACAACCGCTCCAGTTGTGGCCTATGCAGATCCAACCAAGCCATACGAGCTACACTTTGAGATGGGTTAGGTGGGGTGCTATATCAAAAGCATGACTGCCATCTACGGCCTGTTGCCTACGTGAGTCGAAATTTGGCCCCCCCGCCGAGAAGAACTATCCCATGCACAAACTTGATTTCCTGGCCTTGAAGTGGATGGTGGTGGATAAGCTGAGGGATTACCTGTATGGAGCGGAGTTCGTGATCAAGACTGACAACAATGCTCTCACCTACATCCTCACTACCACCAAGATGGACGCCACGGGCCACAGATGGTTGGCTGCTCTATCAGGGTTTATTTTCAGCCTGAAGTATCGACCGGGGTCAGGAAACAAGACGCGGATGCTTTGTCAAGAAGGCCCCATTGTTCCAGAGACCCTCCAGAAGAATGGGCCCAGCTGACACCTGAAGGGTACGAGCCTTATGTCAAGGAGTAGAACATCAACCTGGAGTAGGATCCAGGACCGAAGAGGTTGGAGTGTCAGCCGCTGGTGTCCCCAGATGTTATTGCAATGTTGCCCAAGTCGGGGATGAAGGTCTGCCCAAGCTGTCAAAGACCTGCGGAAGGACCAGTTGGAGGACTCTCCCTGTAGCTTGGCATTGAAGGCCTTGGAGAGCCAACACCCTGACTTGCTCCTCACTGACTCCCCGAAGGAAACCCATCTGCTGCACCGAGAGTTGGATCGGTTTCAGGTGCACAGAGGGTTGGTCTACCGAAGGGGCCCCTCTGACGATTCTGAAGATAAATGGCAGCTATTCCTACCTGAAAAGCATACAGAGACAGTATTAACTGCCCTACTATCAGGAACCATTAATCAGATGGAGACAGAAGCATAGTTAAATCACACTTGATTAATAATAATTATAATAATAAGGTAAACAGAGTAAGCGTAGTCAAAACAAGCCAGAGTTCACTAATCGAATTGGGTAGTCAGCCACGCAAATATCAGAGAGCCAGAGATAAACGTAGTAGTACAGAAAGCAGGATTAGGAGCCAGAAGGAACGTCAACCTAGCATGTCTTCAACAGGAACGCAGGAGAAAGACTCTGTGATGTTGACAAAGGCGAAGGCAGAGATCAAGTGAGCTGAACGACTTTAAGTAGGCAGGACTGACAAGCAGAATCAACAACAGCTGGGTAACTGAGGAGAGAAATGGGAGCTGGCAATTAGCTGACAGCTGAGCGGCCAGCACAGAAAGGGAAGGGCTGAGCCCAGCCCGGACACCTACATGACAACCATGGCCACCTAGGGCCCAAGAGGACTTTTCTGCTGGTGAAGGACGGGTTCTACTGGCCCTGCATGCAGGCTGAAGTTAAGGACTATTGCCACTCCTGCATCAGATGTATCCAAAGGAAGACTTTGCCTCACCCAGCTGCCCCAATTGACCATCTTCAGAGTCAAAGACCCATGGAGCTGGTGTGCATGGACATTCTGTGCTTGGAGCCTGATCTGAGCGGGCAGGGAAATATCCTGGTAGTGACTGACTATTTCACTCGGTATGCCCAGGCGTTTTTCACGAGGGACCAACAAGCATCCATGGTGGCCAAGATCTTCGCAGAGAAATTCTTTGTGCACTATGGTCTGTCCCAACGCATCAACTTTGATCAAGGGAGATATTTCAAGAGTGGTCTGATCAAGAAACTTTTAGACCTGTTGGGCATCAGGAAGTCTAAAACCACCCCGTATCATCTTCAAGGAGATCCTCAACCAGACAGATTCAACCGAACCCTCCTGGATATGCTTGGAACTCTACATTCAGAACAAAAGCAGCACTGGAGCAAGCATATAGTGGCTATTGTGCATGCTTATAACAGCACCACCAATGATGCCACAGGTTACTCTCCCTATAGTTTGATGTTCGGACCGTAGGCCAGTAGACTTGGCCTTCGGCACATCCCTCAACCATACCTCAGCAACTTTCCACAGAGGGTATGTGGATCGCCTGCAGAGACATCTGAAAACTGCCTATGATAAGGCTCAAGCTGCCTCATATGCCCGAGGACAGAGAAACAAAAAAAACTTTGACCTCAGGGTACGCGTGCAGGACCTACAGTCGGATGACAAGGAACTGCTGAGAAACTTGGGTGTCCCTAGAAAGCACAAGTTGGCTAACCGCTGAAAGTCGCAGCCCTATGTTATTTGCAAGCATCTGCCAGGACACCCAGTATATCAAATCTGGCCAGAGGGAAGCACAGGCATGCTGAAGACTTGGCATCACAATCATCTGTTGCCTCTGTCAGAAGCAGTTCAAGTGCCCCTACAGCCAGATTTAAAGTCCACACCCACGGCCTCTCCAAGATCCCGGCCAGTGACTGGATCTCACTCTGTCCGCCTTGCTGAAGATGAAAACAGCGAGGATGAACAGAAAGATTGTCTGTGGCCATCTCAAATGCCAGGGCCTGCCACCCCCCCACCCCCTTCCTTCTCCTTCCAAGGTGACTGAGGTGACTCTCAGGCCAGAGACTTGGTCAACATCACAGAAACAATCTCCTGCGATCCTGTTCAAGACTTGCTTTGCTGACATCCCTTATGGCTCCAGATCCTGCTTGTTGTTCCACTACATTGATCCCTGACTTCTGGGTTGGCTGACTATCCATTCCGGTTACTGAACTTTGGCTATATTTTGACTACGTTTGTTATTTTTACTTTTATTATTAAACAAGTGTGATTTAACTGTACTTCTGTCTCGGCCTGATTTCTTGGTTTCTGACACTTACCCCCTGGCACATCTAGCTGGGCCATTCCAGTATAGGTGGCCTGTAGGCAGGACAACCTCCCCTCCTATCCCTGTGTATATCAAAAACATGTAACAGGTCATAGACTCTTTACCTCCTTTGGCTGACCTAAGGTTCTTTGGTGGGGGGAGTGTGTAGCGGGGGCTACTCTATCACCCGTGGTCCCACACCTCCCGCCATTCCTGCCAGTGACCACCGGACTGAATAGACACTGACACAGGCACTCACTGAGGGAGAGCACGCTTGTCAGTCCCTGTGGGGGATTTCTCCCCCTCCTTCTCCTCCTCCTGTGTCCCTATTGGCAGGGAGAGGGAGCCAATCAAGCAGCAGCAGAGGACCATGGCCCACAATACAGCCCCATTGATTTCTACAGGGGGTGGAACTACCAAGCCCAGCCTGCTTTGCAAGAAGGGGGGGCTAGCTAAAGACTTAGGCTTGTTGGTTTGAGGAGAGATCACCATGAGGCAGGGAGGTGAACGGAGGCGTGAGGAGAGACTACAGGCACCCGCTGAAGAACCATGCAAAGAAGGTTCCAGAGACCATCCAGAGATGGTTGAAGATGGATGTACCTTCTGTACCACCTAATATCTCTATTTTTTATGGAATATCTCTGAAATTATGTGAGATCTAAAGTTAAAACCACTTGATCTTACCGGATCTAACGAATATCTAGCCTAAATGATTTTTGGTCAAAAAATTGCATGTGGGGGGGCCAACCCGTCCTTATGTACCACCTAATATCTCTATTATTATGTGGAATATCTCCGAAATCATTTCAGATCTAATGTTAAAACAACTTGATCTTACCGGATCTAACGAATATCTATTAGCCTGAATGATTTTTGGCCAGAAAATTTGATAAGGGGGGCTAACCCGTCCATATGTACCACCTAATATCTCTATTTTGATGTGGAATATCTCTGAAATGATGTGAGATCTAATGTTAAAACCACTTGATCTTACCGGATCTAACGAATATCTATTAGCCTGAATGAGTTTTGGCCAGAAAATTTGATAAGGGGGGACCAGCCCGCCCTCATTAATCACTTAATAAATCTCTAATCATGTGAGATCTAACGTTAAAACCACTTGATCTTACCGGATCTAACGAATATCTATTAGCCTGAATGATTTTTGACCAGAAAATTTGATAAGGGGGCTAACCCGTCCATATGTACCACCTAATATCTCTATTTTGATGTGGAATATCTCTGAAATGATGTGAGATCTAACGTTAAAACCACTTGATCTTACCGGATCTAACGAATATCTATTAGCCTGAATGATTTTTGGCCAGAAAATTTGATAAGGGGGGGCCAGCCCCCCTCATTAATCACTTAATAAATCTCTAATTATGTGAGATGTAACGTTAAAACCACTTGATCTTACCAGATCTAACAAATAGCTTCCAAAATACCTAATTGTTTGGTCAATTTTTTGATAAGGGTAGCTGAGGGTAAAGGTGATGGACTGGTCAAGCATGCCTCCAGACCTAAACCCTATTGAGGATCTGTGTGGCATCCTCAAACGGAAGGTGGAGGAGCGCAAGGTCTCTAACATCCACCAGCTCCGTGATGTCGTCATGGAGGTATGGAAGAGGACTCCAGTGGCCACCTGTGAAGCTCTGGTGAACTCCATACCCAAGAGGGTTAAATGGGTTGTAAAGGTAAAAGTTTTTTCACCTTAATGCATTCTATGCATTAAGGTGAAAAAACATCTGACAATACCGGCCCCCCCCAGCCCCCCCTTTTTACTTACCTGACCCCTCGAAAGACCTGCGCTCGCCCATGACATCCTCTTCACCGCTCAGCCTGGCCGTTGATTGGTTACAGTGGATGGATTGAAAGCAGCGCAGCCATTGGCTCGCGCTGCTGTCAATCACATCCAATGACGCAGCGCGCCGGGGGCAGGGCCAAGTGATACAGTGAGCGGCTATGGCCGCCGGCTGTATCACGGGAGCATGCCCGCAAGCATTCAACACCATGCGAGGGAGCTCGCATGAAAGTGTTGAGTCCTTGCGGGGCGGAGCCGAGACAGCCGCCGAGGGACCCCAGAAGACCAGGTTCAGGCTGCACAGTGGAGGTAAGTATAACATGTTTGTTATTTAAAAAAAAAAAAATTTACTTTAGTGATCCTTTAAGGCAGTGCTGGAAAATAATGGTGGCCACACAAAGTATTGACACTTTAGGCGCAATTTGGACATTTTCACTTAGGAGTGTACTCACTTTTGTTGCCAGCGGTTTAGACATTAATGGTTGTGTGTTGAATTATTTTGAGGGGACAGCAAATATACACTGTTATACAAGCTGCACACTTACATTGTAGCAATGTGTCATTTGTTCAGTGTTGTCACATGAAAAGATATAATAAAATATTTACAAAAATGTGGGGGGTGTACTCACTTTTGTGGGATACTGTATATTTGAAAATTGATCAGTCCGTCTTGATTTACTGACTGCCTATTTCATTTCTTGAGGCTCTAAAGTGCCAGGGTAATACAAATACCCCCCAAATGAAACCTTTTTGTAAAGTAGACAGTCCAATGTATTTAATAAGAGGCATGGTGAGTTTTTTGAATTTGTAACTTTTTTGTCACAGTTTTATGGAAAATGAACAAATTAAATTAAATGTGGGGTTTCCTTTTTCACAAAGTTGTCATTTAAACAAATTAGTTCTCACACCCAGCATGGGCATATGTACAATTACAAGCTCAAACAGGCGTGGACTCGCTTTTTGAGCTTGGAAATACTGAGCTTGGTATAAAAAAATAAAAAAAAAAAGGAAATACTGACCACCAGGCTTCATCACAAAACAACTTACTCCAGTCTGGACTATGTCGGTGCAGTGATTTTCTGCACTATACAGTGCAGAAGTTCCCATTTGGGATTATATCCATCTTCTATCATTACACAGTCCCCCTCTCTTCAGACCGCATCCTGGGGGAATCTCCGCGGGCCTGTCTTGAGTGTTCACATCGGGTTGGGTGTCAGGGACTAACAACGCATGGCCACGATATGATTTATCGCTCAAAAATCTGGAAAGATGTATATACTGTATATTGAAGACACCCCTGAAGAAGGAGTCCCAAAACGTGTTAGTGTCTGTATCCAATCTTTCCAATATTCATGTATGGTTGTCATGCACCATTTTCACTTGATGTTTTGTATATGTACAGTTTGTAATAAAATTTGATATTTTTACAATTCTTAGTACCTCTTTGACTTTAATCTACCAGTGCCACTATAGTCCAACCCCTTGAGGGATTTCTCCATTTCCATTTATTAGGGATGATGGCACTCATCCATTGCAGCCATATTCCACATATGTACAATTACACCCCAAAACACATTCTGCTATGCTTCCTGAGTATGGGGATACTGCATGTGTGAGAGTTTTTCACAACCTAGATGCATAGAGGGGTCCAAAATCCAAAAAACACCTTTGGAAATTCCAGGGATATAAATTTAAAATCTAAAATCAAATTTCCTGACTACGTATCACATTTTTGGAGGCCCTGGAGCACCAGGACAGTGGAAACACCCACAAAATAACCCCATTTTGGAAAAGCCTTGTCCAATCACGGCTGATCATGATGTAAATAGGAAGAGCCGGTGGTCGGCTTTTCCTCACTCGCGTCTGACAGACGTGAGTAGAGGAGAGCCGATCGGCTGCTCTCCTGACAGGGGGGGTCTGTGCTGATTGTTTATCAGCACAGCCCCCCCTCGGATCCCACCCAGGACCACCAGGGAAGCCACCCAGGACCAGCAGGGAAGCTGCCCAGGACCACCAGGGAAGCCATCCACACTGAACCACCAGGTATGCCCCCTAGACCCCCAGGGAAATACTAATCTGTGCCCAGGCAGCAGCCAATCAATACCCAGGCAGTTGCCAATCAGTGCCCACTCACAATTCCTACCACTGCCAGTGGCACCAGGGATGCCTATCAGTGCCGCGTATCAGTGCCCATCAGTGCCTCGTATCAGTGCCCATCAGTGCCCAGCAGTGCCGCCTATCAGTGCCCACCAGTGCCACCCATGAGTGCCCATCGGTGCCGCCTATCAATGCCCATCAGTGCTGCATATCAGTGCCACCCATCGTTGCTGCCTACCAGTGCCCATCGTCAGTGCCTGTCAGTGCCCGCTCATTGGTGCCACCTTATCAGTGCAGTGCCCATCAGTGAAAGAGAAAATTTACTTATTTACAAAAATTTTTAACAGAAACAAAAGCAAAACTTTTATTTTTTTCAAAATTTTCGTTTTTTTTTTTATTTGTTTAGCACAAAATAAAAACCGCAGAGGTGATCAAATACCACCAAAAGAAAGCTATATTTGTGGGAACAAAATGATAAAAATTTAGTTTGGGTACAGTGTAGCATGACTGCCCAATTGTCATTCAAACTGCGACAGCGCTGAAAATTGGTCTGGGCAGGAAGGTGTATAAGTGCCCTGTATTGAAGTGATTAAAAAGATATTTCTAACAAACAGCATAGACATAGACTTAGAAATACATCTCAAAAACACATTCTGCTACTCCTTCCAAATGTGGCAATACCACATGTGTGAGACTTTTTATAGCCTATAAATTACCTAATTTACCTTTTCTAATTTCCTTACTACCTATCACATTTTTGAAGGCCTTGGAGCACCCAGACAGTGGGAACACCCACAAAATGATCACATTTTGGAAGGCAAACACCCCAATGTATTTTTTATGAGACATAAGGAGTCTTTTGAAGACTTCAAGTTTTTGGAAAATGCTTAATGAAAATGATTTATTTTACACACAGTTGTCAATATAATAAGATATTTCTCACACACAGCATGGGCATACTTAGAATTACACCCCAAAACACATTCTGCTACTCATCCTGAGTATGAGGATACCACATGTGTGAGACTTTTTCACAGCCTAGCCACACAGAGGGGCCCGCTGTCCTTAAGGCGTTCTAGGGGCAAAAAAATACACATCTAATGTCCTGACAATCTATTACATTTTTGGAGGCCCTGGAGAACAAGGATAGTGGAAATAATTGAGGACACTGCCTCTGCTGACACTGGTACTGTTATGGCAATATTCAGGACTCTGGTATAGCAGTAATCAGGACACTGGTATGGCTGTGATGGGGACACTGGTATTAGGTGTGGCGGTGATTAAAACACTGGTATGGGATATGGCACTGATCAGGATGCTGGTATGGCGTATGCCAGTGATCAGCACGCTGGTATGGTGTATGCGTGTAATCAGGGCGCTGGTATGGCGGTGATCAGGACACTGGTATGGCGTATGGCAAAAATCAGGATGCTGGTCTGATGTATGTTGGTGATCAGGATGCTGGTATGAGGTATGGCGGTGATCAGGACACTAGTATGGCTTATGGCAGTGATCTTGATACTAGAATGGGGTATGGCAGTGATCAGGATGCTGGTATGGGATCCAGCGATGATCAGGTTGTGGTATGGTGGTGATCAAGACACTGGTATGAGCTATGGCGGTGATCAGGATACTGGTATGGCAGTTATCAGGATACTAGTAGTGGGGTATGGCGATGATCAGGATGCTGGTATGATGTATTGTGGTGATCAGGATGCTGGTGTAGCGGCTGCCCCACATCCTCACTACCTTGTCAAGCTATCCAGGGCTCTGGGAAATGGAGTCCTCAGCACAGGCTGCTTCATTCTAATCAGCATAGGGAGAACTACACATCCCAACAAGCATTGCTGGATAGGAGGACTCTTACCTTAGAGGCTTCCTGGGAGAAAGGAGAGTTACCACGAGGTGTGAGAGAGACTAGAGGCTGGAGAAGGGTGCTGTGGTCCTAAGTTTGTGTGATCATTCCTGTTACAGCCCTGAGGTCGGCGGTGGACATCCAGGACTAAAGGAAGGACTCTATAGACATGTTTGCCAGCGTGTGATGTTTCCATGAGGAGGTGGCCAGGACTGGTACTACAATGTTCTCTCCTTGGGCCTCTGGACACAGGGTTTGGTGAGAGGGCATTTACCCTATCCTCCCTAAGCCAGAACACTGAAATACTGTTGTTACTCTGCCTCACTTAATTAGAAGGAACTGTGATGTTGTTACACTATGTCTGGGAGTAAAAGCACCTGTTAAAATTTCACTGAAGATTACCAATGCCATTAGAGTCCTTGCTGTCTACCAAGCCTATTTGGATGTACTTTGTTCATTCCATTGCAGGAAATCAACAAGTTCACCACCTTAACGTCATCCAAAGTCTTAAGTGCCCCATCTGTATTCAGGACTTTAGTTACTTACGAGTGGATTCAGGTTGGGGGTTGATTCAGTACACTGGGTCAGGTATTGTGTTTAACCACTTCTCGTCCGGCCTATAGCAGAATGACGGCCGGGCGGTGGTTTCATTTATCCTGACTGGACGTTATGTGATGCCCTGCAGAATAACAGACTCTGCGCGCCCGTGGGGCGCGCATTGCGGCGATTGGTGGTGCGGTGTGTCAGTCTGACACACCGATACACCGATCTCGGTAAAGAGCCTCAGGCGGAGGCTCTTTACCACATGATCAGCCGTGTCCAATCATGGCTGATCACGATGTAAACAGGAAGAGCCGTTGATCGGCTTTTCCTCACTCGCGTCTGACAGATGCCAGTAGAGAAGAGCCGATGGGCGGCTCTCCTGACAGGGGGGGGTCTGTGCTGATTGTTTATTAGTGCAGCCCCCCTCAGATGCCCACACTCAACCACCAGGGAAGCCCCCATGACCACCAGGGAAGCCCTCAGCATGTGGATGGCCAGGTACATCCCCTATGGCCATCCACATGTGAAAAAAAAAATATGCCCAAAATATGCCAATCAGTGCCCACAAATGGGCACTGACTGGCACCTCTGTGGCACATTACAAAACAGGGATGCCCAGCAATGCCACCCATCAATGTCATCAGTGTCACCCATCAGTGTCCATCAGTGCCACCTATCAGTGCCCATCCGTGCCACCTATCAGTGCCACCCATAAGTACCCATCAGTGCCACCCATAAGTACCCATTAGTGCCGCCTATGAGTGCCCATCAGTGCCACCTACAAGTGCCCATCAGTGCCGCCTACGACTGCCCATCAGTGCCACCTATCAGTGCCCATCATCAGTGCCCATCAGTGCCACCTCATCAGTGCCAACTCATCGGTGCCCATCAGTGCTGCCTTATCAGTGCCCGTCAGTGCAGCCATATCAGTGCCCGACATTGAAGAAGAAAACGTACTTATTTACAAATAAATGTAACAGAAACAAAGAAAAACTTGCAACAGAGCTAAAAGCTGAACATTGGTCTGGGCATGAAGGTGTCTAAGTGCCTGGTATTGAAGTGGTTAAACAGGCATGCTGGGACTGTGGTGCTTGGGTGAAGAAAGGAGAGAACTGACCATAAACCAAGGTCATTCCTCTACCCTCCTCCTGCCTGAACTCATATAGCCCAATTTGAGTAGAGTTGGAAGATAATTCATTAAAGTAAAATCCCATTTTGATTTGATATACTTGTGCTCTCGGGATTATCTCACTTAAAGGATTCCCCTGAGAGCAAACAGATTGATCTTATAGATTTCGTGAGTAACTTTTGCCCTTTGTTCTACCAATACATATTTGCTTACTGCTCATTATAACTTTGATTGTTTCATTCTTCTTTAACCACTTCAATACCAGACACTTTTGCCTCTTCCTGCCCAGGACAATTTTCAGCTTTCAGCGCTGTCGCATTTTGAATGACAATTGCGTGGTCATGCAACACTGTACCCAAACAACATTTTTACCATTTTCTTCCCACAAATAGAGCTTTCTTTTGGTGGTATTTGATCACCTCTGGGGTTTTTTTTTATTTTTTGCTAAACAAACTAAAAAAGACCGAAATTTTTAAAGAAAAAAAGTTTTTTTTAGTTTATGTCATAAAATTTAGTTTTCTCCCTCACTGACGGGCGCTGATGAGGCGGCACTGATGGCCACTGATAGGCACTGATGAGGAGGCACTGATATGTAGAATTGATGGACACTGATAGGAGGCACTGATATGCAGCACTGACGGGCACCGATAGACGGCACTGATGGGCACTGACAGGCGGCATGTTATCCTGCTTGTCGTCATATGACACCCAGTAGGATAACAGAACCACTTACTGGCCATCAATCAGGACACTGGTATGGAATATAGCTGTGATCAGGATGCTGGTATTGGGTATGGCGTTAAGCAGGACACTGGTATGGGGTATAGTGGTGATCAGGACACTGGCATGGGGTATGGAAGTGATCAGGAAGCTGGTATGACGTATGGCAGTGAACATAACACTGGTATGGGGAATGGAGGTGAACAGGACACTGGCATGAGGTATGACAGTAAACAGGATGCTGGTATGGGGTATGGCAGTGATCAGGAAGTTGGTGTGGGGTATGGCAGTTATCAGGAAGCTGGTATGCCGTATGGTTGTGATCAGGATGCTGGAATGGGGCATGGCCGTTATCAGGAAACTGGTATGGGGTATGGTGGTGATCAGGATGCTTGTATGGCATATGGTGGTGATCAGGATGGTGGTATGGCACATGCCAGTCATTAGGACATTGGTATGGTATATGGTGGTGATCAGGACACTGGTATGGCATATGGTGGTGATCAGGACACTGGTATGAAGTTTGGTAGTGATCAGGATGCTGGTATGGTGCATGGCAGTGATCAGGATATGGTATGACATATGACGGTGATCAGGACATTGGCGTCTCGTGTGGCGATAATCAGGATGCTGGTATGGCATATGGCGGTGATCGGGGCACTGGTTTTGGGTATGGCAATGATCAGAACTCTGGTATAGGGTATGGTGGTGTTGGTGGCAGCACTGATGACACTGAGACAGGTGACAGGGGGCTGGCTGCACTCTTATTAGTAATTTACTGGGGGCAGTGATCAGGGACACTGTGGACAAGCTGGCCCTGCAATCTGTGAGTGTACATGCAGTGTGACAGGCTGTTGTACATGCACAGACTCCAGTAACAGTTTTCTCTGCTTTCACTGCCGATCTCTATGAGAGCAGAGAGAACCGATGTTTACTTTTGGTTTCCACTGTTTACTATACAATTGCTCTGATTGGACACAGTAATCACATGGTACAAGACCACGTGATCATCCAGACACAGAGGTAATGTGATCTGCTGTGTATAATAATAAAATCACTAAAACAAAAGGCAAATCTATCCAGTGACTTGTGAAGAGAGGAAATCACCTATTGTGCCCAGTGATGTGGGAGTTTGATGATTCACCTGCTCTTGAGACACTATATGATGATAAATGAACGTTTCTGGATATATGTCCCTTAAAAACATACCTAAAACAGAAACTGATCCTAATATCTAAATTTATCACACTTCACCGTGCCAGCCTACACAATCATCCCATAATTTATCTCCCCAGCTCTAATTTAATGTAACTTATTTTAAAGTGGTTGTAAACCCTACAGGCTTACCTGTAGGTACTGGAAATATCTCCTAAGCCTGCACAGTTTAGGAGATATTTACCATATACGCTTGCATTGACGTCATTAGCGCATGCGCACTGAAGAAAGGACATGATCGTGCCGTTTCTACAGGGCCTGTGACCATCGGCTCCCGTGCACATGCGCATGACGTCATGCGACTCCGGCCAGTCACAGAGTCGGAGTCCACGGCCCCAGAAGGGAGAGGGGTGAAGATGGATGCAGCCACCAGCGGGGACATTGGGGACATTGCGGGCTTCATTTGCAGGTAAGTGGCACATAATGGGCTAGTATGCGATGCATACTAGCCCATTATGCTTTTACTTTGCTGGGAACAAAAGATGAAGTAAAACCCATCAGGGTTTACTTCCTCTTTAAAGTGTATGTAAAGGCATCTTTTTTTTTATTGGTATAGAGTAGGGAAGGGGTAGTCCCTCTGACAAATTGTTATTGTTGTCTGTGTCCCTGTTAGGGAGATTCATTCCTTTGTTTGTAGGGTGACCGTTGTCACTGAGACAAAACATGAAGGGTAAATGCTGAGCTATCAACAGATCAGGAGGTAAGGAAAATCCTCCAATGAGGAAATCTAATATGGGAATTCCATTGACTTTGGAGGGATTTCCTCTCATTTCCTGTTGTGTCTTCACGGCAGGGGAATCTTCCCAGTGGGGTAAATACAGAAAAAATGTATTTATAATGCTGTTTGTGTGTATATATGTACACACTGTATACTTGATGGTGTACCTAACACATCTGGCACATGGTGATGATAATTTTTGATTTTATTCCACACATCTCTCCCCAAAAAATTGGTAGGATGAAAAACGTGGCGAGCTATGCACAGTAATGTACAGTAAACGGAAAGAAGGTGTTTCTAAGCGGTTATAAACTGTCTGATACTTACTGCAACTTCAAAGTCTGTTATCTTGGGGGATTTGTTATCTTGGGGGATCTTTGAGAATGAATTACTTCATTACAAGAAGCTAGAGAGGTGAATGAGGCCTTTTTTGTAAATCTCTTTTAGCACTTGTTGAGGATCTGTAAATAGTTCCAGGAACGCAGCTGAATGCATAGATGAAATAAAAAAATCTAAGCGGTTTTACTTGTCAAGGAATTGGACTATTGTCCTTCCATTTCTACATAGCTCTGTCACACTACACAGTCTTTTCTGGCAAAAGAACACTCGATGATACTCTGGTGCAGTTTAGAACCTCATACAAGTCTTATTCCCACCTCCAGCCTGTGACTCAGCAATAAAGAATAAGCAGCAGACTGGTGAGCCCATCTCTGTTACTTTGCTCCCTCCTCCTATCAGCATTCTCCTCGCACTGAAGTGCAACCGATTGCACTTTGTGCTAATTCTTCCCTGCTACTACTGAGATCTAAATTACAGCGATCTTAAGAGTCTAATTACAGGTCACGTAGTCACACTGCTTACATTAAAATAACAAACATATTAATGAATACAGAACTGTGAAGTGCTTACCCCCAGAGGAGCTGCTGGATGTATCAGGTTCTCTGTTCTGTTGTCACAACACTGCAAATAGGTTTGTCTATTCTGACACACCTGGCTGAGTGGAGAATTGCTGCAAGCACCTGTACACGTGGAGGTAGGGGAGGTGGGATTGTGTAGTGGAATTCACATTCTCCGTGTTTCCCTCCTAGTTAGGCGCCAAGCAAGGGTCACATGAGAGGATTACCCCAGGGTGGGTTCTTCTGGGCTTTGCTAGGCACCTGTAACAGGATCACTATACTACACACTTTTCTTCTGTGCCGTGACACAAGGCTGAGGTTGCTATGAGGGAATACTTGACCTCAAGGCGGGCCTCTGCTGTTAGAGATTAATATACACTGTGTATACTTGCACAATAACTATTCTCCAGTTAACTCTCGGGTCCTGTGACAGTGTACAACTTTACTTGCAATTGGGAGGGACACGCTGAGCCTTGTCCACATCCACCCGTCCAGCGCTTTCCACTACCATTCTCAGTAGCGGTGTAGGCCCCGTCATGCACCTTGCGTGGGCTCCACAAGTGCACTCAACTCTTGAACTTCCATACCTCTGTACCAGTTGGGAACCTCTGCGAAACATATCTGCTCCTGTTACTCTGGGAAACAGACCGCTGGTGGAAGAATTTCCGGCAACATCTCCCTTGCTGCTAGAGGCCATTCCACCTGTAGCAGGCACACACTACTGACAGGCTGCTTTTTAGACTTCTGTTACCATAGGTAATCACTTGTGTCTTCACAGCATACTAACTCTCTTGTTAGGCTATGTGTTGCCCCAGCATACCTGCAAAGGAAATGTTCATTTAAATACAGAGTCCATCATAAACAGTCCCCAGCAGCTGGTGTCTTCTGGGCGAACTCCAAGTTCTGATGACTTTACTTTCAGGTATTATTGAGTGACATTCTTCTGTTCCTCTCGGGTGTTGTTCTTGGTCTCTTCACTTAAGGGCACTGGGTCGCTCTCTCTCTTTACCATGGACTCCCCTCCTGGGCACTCTCTGCTAGGGGGACTCTTGTACCGGACCACTGTCCCTCTTTTATAAGACCGGATCAGTGGGTCAGGCGCAGAGGAAACACCTTTAAAAGATCAAAGAAATGGAAAAGCATTAACTCCTACCCTCCCATCTGGGAGAGCACCTAACTGGTTATTTCTAACCTGCTTACACACGCACAAATTTGAATATCCTGCACACTGCTAAAAAGGGCATCAGAAAAATAGGCACCAGACTGGTTGACTACAAGTAAAGTATATTTTCACAAAGAGTAAGCAATAGTGAAATAATATATCAGTTGGTGATAGACATGTGCATTCGTTTTTGTCCAAATGCATTTTAGTCTGAATTTCGAGTATTTTCCTTATCGTTTTAACAAACGATAATGAACGTGCAGAATCCGAAAACCGAAAGATCCGACATAAACACATGCTTTATTTTCGTTTTCGTTGCAACAACAGTTCGATATAGATAGGAGATTCGACATGACGCTGACAATAGCGATCTGTGTCAATCGAACCTGTGGTCGAATGTGCCTAACCTTTGCTTTATTAGTCCAAGATTATTCTACATAGAGAGAAAAGATTCGACATAGAGAGAAAAGATTCAACATCATAGAGACAATAGCAAAAAAGGTCAAATGTGCCTAACCTAACTCTAATGCCCCGTACACACGGTTGGATTTTCAGACGGAAAATGTGTGATAGGACCTTGTTGTCGGAAATTCCAACCGTGTGTAGGCTCCATCACACATTTTCCATCGGATTTTCTGACACACAAAGTTTGAGAGCAGGCTATAAAAATTTCCGACAACAAAATCCGTTGTCGGAATTTCCGATCGTGTGTACACAAATCCGACGCACAAAGTGCCACGCATGCTCAGAATAAATAAAGAGATGAAAGCTATTGGCTACTGCCCCGTTTATAGTCCCGACGTACGTGTTTTACGTCACCGCGTTCAGAATGATCGGATTTTCAGACAACTTTGTGTGACCGTGTGTATGCAAGACAAGTTTGAGCCAACATCCGTCGGAAAAAATCCTAGGATTTTGTTGTCGGAATGTCCAATCAATGTCCGACCGTGTGTGTGCGGGGCATATTAGTCTAAGATTATTCGACATAGAGAGAAAAGATTCGACATGAAGATTCGAAGAAGCAGACGCAGCTGGTGGACATTTATGGTCGAATGCTCTGCCCATAGGCTATAGAAGAATTCTAATGTTGGTTGACTAGTAATAATAATTAATAAATATAATTATTACTAGCGTCATACAACATTAGAATTCTACTATAGCTTGTAGGCGGAACATTCGACCAGAAATGTACGATTGCGACGTCGTACACTTTAGCTGCTCCATCGAATCTTCTTAGAACATTCGACAGACACCATAAGCCTTCAATGACAGATTCGACCTTAATTATTTCGGATTTTAGGACAAATGCATTTTTTAACGAAACAAAATAAATAAAAACGAATTTCGGGAGTAACTAAATAAATTTATTTTTCGGATGAAAATGAAATTCCTAAACAAAATATTTCAGTGTGCACATGTCTAGTTGGTGATAAAAAGAGTTATCACTCTAAACAGGTCAGCAGTTATTAGCATCAGGTTATGGTGACTTACACGTTACACCTATACCACAGGGGAGTATCAAGTACAAGCAATAGCAACATCTTTTATAGTGATCTATAGCAAAACTATGGTTCATATCAGACAATAGCCAATGAACATCTCAAAGTTACTGCCAGGGTGATCCCACTGAAAGTGGGGGGAGAGACTGTTGAGAGGCAGCCATCACCGAGGGCACAGGAGAGGGGCTTAGGATTGGTTGGGACAAACTCCACTGAGGCCGGTGCCCCCCTGTTTAATTCTACACTGATATGAGCCGGCTAGTTGATAGCTTAGAGGGGAATGGATCAGGGAATGCTAATCAGAGTTACCGGAGGCTCAGATTTTTCTCAGGGCAGTTGCCAACCCCTATCGATGAAGATGAGTTTGAGCCCTGGATGAGTCAGGCCATTCAAGCTATGGAGGAGTGGAGTGTTCCTGAGGCTATGACAGCAGCTCAGTGAGAGCCTTCGAGCCCTGCTGCCGATCCTATTGTCTTAAAGTTACTTCTGAAGAGAACCAAGGTGGTACCAACGTATCCTGAGTTGATAAGAGAAGTACGGGAAGAAGAAGCTCTACTAGAAGAAAAGAGTCAAGGAATGAGAGAATTGAGCTCTATTGCTACTAAGAGGGAGAAAGTAGTTCCCCAAATTGTAGAAGCAGGTTTCTCGGATGAGGACAGTGAAAAGGAGTCAGAGCAGGCTGGGCTGGCAGTCCCAGCTACTAACAAGCCGGTTGCTGAACTCGGACCAGCTGAATTGATGACCCAGGTAGCCCAAGCCCAAACTCAGACGTATCATGCTTTAATGCGAGTAATGGAAACCCAGGCAAAGGCCCAAGAACAGGGATTTAATCAAGGTGGATCAAGCTCTCCCGAGTGCGAGAGAAGGAATGCTATAGTTGTGGGGAAATTGGACACTTCCAAGCTGAATGCCGCAAGGCTAGAATCAGTCCCCGACTACTCACTGACATTCTAAAAAGCTTACAGAAGCTGCTTTTCCAAAAGCCAGTGGGAAACTCAAGGGGACCTCAGGGAAGGAGCTAGTTGAGAGTGCCAAGGGAAAACTGCGCTCTAAAACTAAGAAGAAAAAATAGAAGTTGTCTACTAAAAACTAGACCCCCAGGGAGGGACAGACAGACGTGAGAAATCAATGCACACCTTCTGACCGAGTTACTAAACCGAATCTACCACACTCAAAAAAGCAGATTAGGGCCCAGACTATAGAGTCACCAGCCAGAAATCTGCCAAAGAACTTAGTCAGGCTTTCTCCAATAGTCTTGATATGAGTGGAAGGTATCTATACTCAAGCTTTGCTGGATACAGGAGCTCAAGTGATTTTGCTGTTCCAGGACTTCTACAACAAGTATCTAAAGCACATCCCTTTGTGTAAACTCGAAGAGTTGGAGATTTGGGGGATAGGTACTCAAAAGTGCTCATATGATGGGTATATGTCAGAGCTGGGCTCAGCCCTTCCTTCCCAACGCTGGCTCAGCTGTCGGCTAATTGCCAGCTCCTATCTCTCCACAGTGACTCACTTGTTGATGATATCCTGCTCGTCAGTCCTGCCTACTTAAGCCATCCAGTCCAGATGATCTCTGCCTTCGCCCTGGTCACATCTCTAGAGACACTCTCCTGTGTTCCTGTTAAAGACTTGCTTGGCTGACATTCCTTCTGGCTCCAGATCCTGCTTGCTTTTCTACTACGCTCATCCCTGACGTTTTGACTTGTCTGACTATCCGTTCTGGTTCCTGAACCCTGGCTATGTTTTGACTATGTTTACTGTTTACCTTTTTTTATTATTATTAAACAAGTGTGATTTAACTGTACTTCTGTCTCAGTCTGATTCATGGTTTCTGACAGTATATCCCTATCAAGATAATCTTTGATACCTCCTTGGCGGGAAAACCGGAAACTTTTGACACCTTGGCCGTTGTTTGTCCTCAACCTCCTGGAGCAGTTCTCTACCAATAGGTACCAACACCAATTTGGTGAGGAGACTGCTCACCCCATTGGCCTTGGAAGGCGCTCCAATGGGAAAGATCCACCCTAAATTGCAGCAAGCTTTTCAGCGTATGCTGCAGGAAAAGAAGGCCCCGCAGAAGGAGTAGGAAGACTATGGTGGTTGGATACACAAGAAAAGGTGTTGCTGCTTGGTGAAAGGACCTGCATGAAGGCCACTGTTAAACTAACATCACTATGTGGTGGTAGAAGCCGATCCACTGCATGAAGATAGTGGAATATAATTGGTCCCAGAGATTATACCCACTAAGGCCCTACTGAAAAACAGGGGAGAATCCCTGTCAGTGTGAGAAATGTAACCAGCCATCCAATCAGCCTGAAGCCTCGTATGGCGATTGGGAAAGTGAGTGCTGCTACCCCGGTAACAGGGGATGATCTGGTCGGGAAGGAAGATGGAAGAGAGACCTCTGTTCAGTGCCCAAATCTGTCCCCCAGATGGGAAGAGAGGCTTAAAGCTCAGTTAGCCAGGTGGGAGAAAATGTTTTCCAAGAACGACTTTGATATGGGTTGCACCAAGAGTGCCCAAAACCGAATTCAGCTGAGTGAACATAAGCCCTTCCGAAAAAAAGCCAGACCTTCAAGAACAGTTAGCTGAACTAAAGAAATCTGGGGACATCCCCTATCGTGGTTCGTAAGGAAGAAAAATGGGTCCCTCCGGATGCGTATTGATTATCGAACCTTGAATTGGAGGACTATCCCAGATCAGTACACAACTCCCCGTATAGAAGAGGCCCTGCAATGTCTAGCGGGAGCTAAGTGGTTCAGTGTGCTGGATTTGAAAAGTGAATATTATCAGATACCCATGCACCCCGGACGACCGAGAGAAGACAGCTTTTATCAGTCCTCTAGGATTCTTTGAATTTGACCGCATGCCACAGGGGTTAACAGGGGACCCCCCCCCTACCTTCCAGAGACTGATGGAGAATACAGTGGGGGACATGAACTTGATAGAAGTGCTAGTGTATCTAAATGACATCATTGTGTGTGGCAAAATTGTGGAGGAGCATGAAGCTCGATTGGTGAAGGTTTTCCAACGACTACACAAAGAGGGACTGAAGTTGTCGTTAGAGAAGTGTCAATTCTATCAGACCTCAGTCACGTATCTCGGACATGTAGTTTCATCCGAGGGAGTAGCCACTGACCCTTTAGAAGTTGGAGGCTGTTAGCTCCTGGCCTTGCCCAAGCACCGTCACTAAATTAAGGTCGTTTTTGGGTTTCTGCTCCTACTATCGAAGATTTGTGAAGAATTTCTTGCAGATTTCCAAGCCTCTGAATGAGTTGTTACAGAAACAGATGGAAGGAGACCCAAAGAGGGCTCATCCTGGAGGTCCTAGGAAGGCCCGAGAGTCTATTCAAGAACAATGGACCGGGAGGTGGAAGAAACACCAGATTTCCGCACTTAGGAGAAGAGAACTGCAGCCCCCCTAACAAGGAACATCACCTAAGTGAGGTTCTAAAGACAGAAAAAATCTATTTCAGGGGAAGTGGCGCTGTTCAAAGGGGATAAATTATATGTGAATCCACTATACTATTTAATCTAAACAACTCTCCATAAAAGTGCAAAGTGCTTCAAATAAATATAAAATCAATAGTGTATATATAAGTGTAAAAAATGAGAATACATGAAAGATAAATAAATATAACAGTGATAATACCCCACATCAAATAATGATATAATGTGACGTGCTAAAAAAGGGGGGTAGCTTAATGAATAAGAAAAATTAAAGACAAAAGTGCCCCCATGTGAATTCAAAGAAAATGATTCAAGTTAGTAAATGCCAGAGAATTGAAAAAATATAAATATGTAAATAAAAAGTGGCAATGGATGGTATCAAAAGTAAAATAAAATTAAAAAGTCCAAACAAATATACGTGTGTATATGGCTATACACTTAAAAGTAATAGTCTGTGGGTGATGGTCCATGCATAAATTCAAAAATAATAATGGTGACTCTTCAATAATCCCCTCTTTCCTCCGCAACTCCCACTTGTGCCCGCACTCACCAGAGTGCCTAACCCCTGCAGGGGTAACAGGCATAATAGCTGAAATCCAGTGGCGTTGCCCCCTTGTGGCAGATTGCCCCTCAAGTAGGTGCCGTAGCCTTCCACCTCTCCAAGTTTTTCTAAAAATCCCCAGCAGCAGGCATCCACATAGATACAGGAAAGATGAGCCTCATAGCATGAATACGTATAATCAAAGTATTTGTTGCATAATGGACAGGGGGGTGTGAAAGGGCCTTTGAACGACTCAAGGGGAGCCTGATTGAAGCGCCTATGTTGGCCTATGCTGGTCCCTCCAAACCTTACGAATTACATGTGGATACTAGCAGAGATGGGCTAAGGGGAGTGTTATATCAGGAGGTGGAAGGGAAGCTTCGTCCGGTGGCTTATGTGAGTCGCAGCCTTACTCCCCCTGAGAATAATTATCCGTTACACAAATTGGAGTTCCTGGCACTCAAGTGGGCTGTAGTAGACAAGCTACGGGACTACCTATATGGAGCCACCTTTGTGGTGAAAATGGATAACAACCCTCTGACTTACTTGCTGTCCACTGCCAAGTTGGATGCCACTGGACATGGGTGGTTGGCCGCTATGTCTGAGTTTGGGTTCAGGTTGAAGTATCGGCCAGGAGTGGGAAACCAAGGCGCTGATGCTCTTTCCTGAAGACCTTACGCCTTGTATTCTGGTCAGAAGAACTGGGTCCATTTGTCCCTCGAGGGAGTACTAGCTGTATGCCAGGGTGTAGAGCACAGACATAGAGGGGCAACAGGGGCCGAAGCCGTAAGGGTCACCACCGCTGGAGTACCAAGATACTATTGTGATTTGACACAGGTGCGTAGTCAAGAACTGCCTCAGTTAACCAGAGAAGACATGAGGAGAGATCATCGTGAAGACCCATTGGGCATCCTTCTAAAGAGATCTTTGTCTGTTCAGGATCCCCAGATGTTGTTAAAAAGTGCCATTGAGGGAGATAAGGTGGCCTATAAAGAATGGGAAGGAATGAGGCTGGAAGATGGAGTCATATACCGGAGGGGCCCATCTGAGGAACCAGAGGGTGTTCGTCAACTGTTCCTACCTGAGAAACATCGGTTGGTAATGTTAGCCTCCCTTCATGATAATTATGGCCATTTAGGTCCAGATAGAACCTTTAAACTGGTCAGGGACCGATTCTATTGGCCGTCCATGAGAGCTGAAGTAGAGAGTTACTGTTGTTCTTGCATCCGGTGCATTCAGAGAAAGATTTTGCCAAGTAAGGCAGCCCCAATTGGCCATCTACAGAGGCAGGGATCAATGGAATTGGTGTGCATTGATTTCTTACGTTTGGAACCTGACCTGAGTGGGCTGAGTAATGTCCTAGTTGTGACAGATCATTTTACCCATTATGCTCAGGCCTTCCCCACTAGGGATCAGTAAGCCAGTACTGTAGCCAAGACCCTGGTGGAGAAGTTTTTCATTCATTATGGGCTGCCTCAGCGCCTACACTCAGATAAAGGTCGAGACTTTGAGAGTAAACTCATCCAAAGATTGTGTGAGCGCTTGAACATCCAAAAGGCAAGAACTACTCAGGGGGATACACAGCCTGAACACTTTAACCGTACTCTGTTGAACATGCTAGGGACCCTTCCTTTGGAGAAGAAGCAACATTGGGGAGACCACATTGCTGCAGTGGTTCATGCCTACAATAGTACAGCGAATGATTCAACCGGATACTCCCCTGATGTTTGGAAGGGAAGCTCGCTTGCCGGTGGACTTGGCCTTTGGGACGTTACTAGATCACACATCCCAGGCTTCCTACCGAGGGTACGTCGACAGACTTCGGAAGAACCTAAAGACTGATTATGAAAAAGCTAAGGAAGCATCTTCCACCAGGGAGCAGAGGAACAAGAAAAACTTCAACCTTAAAGGGAGGGTTCAGGACCTGCAACTGGGAGATCGGGTGCAATTGCACAACCTAGGAGTGCCCGGAAAGTATAAGTTGGCTGCTCAATGGCGCTCCCAGCCCTGTATTGTCTGTAGACGCTTACCTGGACTTCCCGTATATCAGATCCGCCCTGAAGGAAAGACTGGTCCCTTGAAAATGTATTACCGAAACCATTTGTTGCCTATATCCGAGGCTGTTCAAGTACCTCCACACCCTTTCTCAGAGGCCTACCAGTCTCCTACTCTAAGGCCTAGGAGCTGTCGGGGCCATTAACCCCTGTCTCCATATGAGGAGAGCGAAGAGGAAGAACTAACCCTTGAATGGTTATGGGTTCCCCCCATGATGACCACCCTGCCACTTGGTAGACCCCAGGAGGAAACGAGGTGATGAAGCAGAAGCTGAGAGGGTCCTTGAAATTCGTGAGGAACCAGAACATGAAACTGAACTTGAGCCTGAACCTGGACCTGGCCCTGAGCCTGAACCTGAACCCGAGCCTGAATCAGAATCTGGATGTAGTTTCTGGGAAACAGAGCAAGGACCATACCCATTGGAGAACATCTATTCTAGGTTGAGACAGAAGATCTGCCCTCCCCAGAGATTGATTTACGACGCCTTTGGGGAAAACTCTGATGAACTTATTCCTACCACACAAAGCTCTAGTCACGCACTTGCATCCTTTATTGAACCTTTGATAGAGGATGACCTTGACCCATCTCCTGACACTACTGGATGGGCCACTAATCTATTACTGGCCTGTCACGAAATTGATATGACTTTACTTGAAAGTGTATATAGTTTGCTGCTAGAAGATCCTTCTTTGGGCCACTTGTTGACTACTGCAGCTACTGGTTTGTAACATAACTAATTTTTATTCCTTAGGATGCAGTTAAGTGATTTTACAGGTTGTGTTCTCTCTTCGGGGACCAAAGACTTTCAAGTGGGGGGAGGATGTAGCGATGTGGACTACAGTCATAACATGGTACAATTCCCCGTCATTCTTTACATATAGACATATCCCTCTAGTGCTGGGCACCAGTGACTGTCATTACATCCGTAAAATTGACCAGAAAAGATTGTGGCATTAGTAAGCTTTCAGACCGGTGTTTCCTTTGCGGGATATGACATCTGAGCCACACATCCCAGGGATCCTTGCTACAACCCGAGGAGACTCCTGGGAGGAACTATAAAAGGGTCTGGAGGTCCGCACCGCGCTCTCTTCTTCCTGGGCCTTGCTGTGCGCACATCTCCTCCATGAGGGAGGGAAGAGGCTGCGGCCTACCACTTGGTAAATGAGTAATTCCAACCTGGCTCCAGAGGGCCTAAGCCTGCCTGCTGTTCATCGGAAATCCACGCGGCACCTACCCCACCGGTCTACACTACGGTCCCCTGCATCCAACAGCTGTGGGTCATCGCCGGTTGTTTAATGAGGGACGTCTCTACCAGGATCACTGTCTGCAAGGTGTAAGCCGGTCTGGTCGTTGGTGAGAGAGCAGTTGCCCGTCCTTTACAACCCTTCTTTGCTACTATATCTGAACACTGTGTACCTTGGGAACACTTTATTGCATTACTGTTTGGAACACTGTACAAAGACACCTTTACTTAAAACAACTGCAAGGAGTATCACTAGCTTGTTTAAGCCCCTTGGCTATTACCACACCACTGTGCCTTATCCAATACAATATAATGAGCTCCAACTGCCGGTGATGACTATCAGGCCTGCATCTTGGATACTGCTGTCATTACCATATAAAGGGCCCTACTCTATCCCCTATTTCGTCTGATTTCTCATTAGGATATAAAGGTTGAATAGGCCAGCCTGGGGTTCAGCTTTAGTGTGAAACTGCCTGTCCTAGATAACTAACCTTTTACTGCCTTTACATGTTATGTTTCAAGTGGTAATTCATTGTATTTATGTGTAAATTGTGCTTTTGTGCTGTTGTACTGTTTTAAGCTGCCTTTTAGGGGAATTATTCTTCCAAGTCTGGGCTGTTATCCAGCACTCGGCTGACCAATTCCCCCTTTCTGTGTATCAATAACACATCATTTAATCCAGTAAAAGTGTATATACTATAAACATATTTGACTTGTGTGACATGTCATTTAAAGGTGTTGTGGAAGATGTCTGAACCCAGAGTGTCAGGTGGGTTGGAATGTTCACAGGGTCATGGCAATGCAGAAGAACAGGTAAATCCAAGCAGTCCTCAAGGGGACCGTGCTACATATACATACAGTATAATGTATTTGTACATAGGACTGAATATCCCATTTTCTTAATTTTATGTTTTTCTTTTTTTATGTTACATTGACAGGCATATATTAACTGAAGCTGCATGACATGACTAGCATGAATAAACAAACAGGTATACACTAAGTAATGACATAACATACATGACATGACTAGCATGAATAAACAAACAGGTATACACTAAGTAAACTGAAATATTTAATGACCTTTGTGTTCTTACCATATTCTTAAATATATTCCAGAATCCCCTGAACCTGTTCACATGGAGTAGGCATAGGCCTTGATTTATACTTACCCCTCCGTCCACACTATCCAAAGCAGAAAGTCTCTATTGACTAGAAAGAGGCAAACGTTTCTCAACTGGACCCTGGTAAGAAAAAGAGAAGCACACTAGAACAATACTGGGTAAAATAGAAAGTTAGGGATGGTAGATGTGTGACTCACTCTTTTCTTTTGTCTGGTGTTTGATGACTTTTGGAGCACAGGTGGAAATCATTATCGGTTCCCTCTATGCAGCCTTCTAACAACGATGCTGGCAGCACTCCTGTCGTGGTTTGTTCAAATAGCCGGCGTTGCCAGGAGACAGTCTAAGGGTGGATATACGGTATGCTGGGATAAAGAGGAGCTGGGAAGAAACATGAAGGTGTAAATATAGCAAATAAACTTTATTCAGAAACTGCCAATGTATTGAGGCTGCTATGTGTCACTTTATCTGATTCTGAAGACCTTTTCCTTTGGAGAGAATACTCTCTCCAGATAGGCACTGACATTGAGCAAGATGAAGCATGCAAGTTAGAGTTTAGCATTTTCAGATTTTACAGGTCAACAACTCACCAGAAAGTGGAGAATAAAAAAACGTTCACGCAATTAGCATCTAGTCAGCAATGACAGCTCTCATGCTTCTGGTATATATATATATATATATATATATATATATATATATATATATATATATATATATATATATATATTTATTTTGTTTTAATTTTTTTCCCCATGAAACACATAGAAAATATTACAATAGAATCTTGTTAATTATCTCGTCTAACAGAAATTCGATCTAAAAATATATCTATAAAAGAATCCTTAACAAAATATACAGTATATATTAATATAATATTATTAAAGCATAAACCAACAACCAGCAAAACAAAACAAAAACAAAAACACCACTGTATTTCAGATTTTTCTTTTATCCTATATAATCTAGTAAAGAATAAAATAAGTTATCTTGATGCATACTTATGATGTAATAATAAAAGGTTCCGTGTCCTCCAGTAGGTCTCCACTGTAGCTCATCTTGGGCAATCCAGGTTTTCCTCCAGGTTTCTTTCCAGGTCTAGTCAGAGGCCCACTCCATGGGCATCTTGAGGCTGGCTGCTTTCAAGTCTCTCACTATCTCGACTCTGATACGTGACCTTCGATCTCATCTTTGATGCAACCAACTGCACAATTCACCTTATATTTCTGGAAGGCATTACAGCTCCACCATTTTCCTTGTGCATTAGGATCCCCTGCAAGGGTTTGACATCTGCTAACAACATTTGAGTCATATTGTGCAGATAGCCGCATTCTTTTTCACACTCTTTCCAAAATGAATTCCCTACTGATCTCCCCGCCCCCGAAGACTTTAAGCTGCCATGCCTTAGTAAATGGGAAGCAGACTTCGGTTGAACTTTCACATCTGACCAGAGTCGGAACATCTTCTAATTTCCCTTGAATTCCTCCATATGCACACACACTGAAGAGAGTAACTATAAGTTGCTCAGCAGATGGTACCGCACATTATTTCCCTGAAACCTTGGATCGATGCTGGAGGTGCCGAGGGGAACGGGGAAACGTTATTACATATTTTCTGGCCTTGTCCGAAATTAGACCATTATTGGAAAGAAGTACATAGACTTACACAAAAGTTTACGAATTATCCGATTCCATAGGAAACTGCCTTCTTCCTTCACCATTGTTCTGACATTCCTGCTGAGGCTTGGTTCACACTGGAATTGGCTGCGTCCCTGTTCTTCGTTTCAGGAACGAATCAGGGCCAAATCTTTGCTTGAATTCAGCCCTGAAACAAAGCCAAAGATGCACAGCGTTTCTGTGCAAGCCTCTCCGCAGTTGCCCTGGAGATATGTGAACTGGCTCCATAGAGAGTCGGTCACATTCTCCTGCTATGCGAATTGGATGTGGGGAAATCCGCATCCAATTCGCATAGGTGTGAACCCAGCCTGAGACCTATAAGAAATCAGTCCACCTTCATTTACTTAATGCTTCCAAAGCCTGTATCACTTTCCAATCAAAAGACTCCAATCCTCCTTCTATCTCGTTCAACAAGGTAAAGGACATCAACACTCTGGAAGACTTAGTGCTTACCGCTCAGAATAACAGGAACACTACACAAAAATGTGGCTTCCTTAAAACCTGTTCTGGAGATTAACCTCTCCCTGCCCTTCTCATGGTCCCACACTGGCCAGCATTGTAATCACTTCCCGTTCCCGTTTTTTTTCCAACTTTCTTCCTCTTTTCCTCCTCTATTTTCCACAGCTCTGTCACATAAAAAACAGGTTTCCAGCCCGTACCTTTATTGCGACTTTATACTACGCAGTATGGTAGTGGGGGAAGTGTCTTATCCCTTATTGTGTTTTGTACATTGCCTTCATTGTGATGTTTGACACTGCTGTCAGCTACTCTCCAGAGTAACCTCTACACTCATGAGCTCCTCAATTTGAGCTGCTGGGCATTTTCTCTTCATATTTTTTTATCTGCATTCTAAAGAGGTCATCTATCATTTTTTTCTGGAACCTGTGCATACTGTTATATTTGCACGTCTTTTATGTTCTTCCCATTTCTGACATTCTCTTTGTGTGACATTACTGCTGTTACTGTAATGAAGCAGTTTGTTGGATACCTTCACTTTATAAATAAAGAATTTGAAAAAAAAAATAAATGAGTAATAATAAAAAGCTCGCCAGACTAAATTAAGGACCCTTTGAATAACCAGTCTACTATGCTGGATTTCTAGCCATCCCAAAATATCCCTTAACTTTTCTGTGTTGTACCAGGTAGTGTATTAAAACGTGGTAATTTTTTCCCAAAGTTGAACTGCAGGCAGCTCATTAATCATATAACTAGACCAAGTATCAAATTTTTTTTATGGACATTTCCTTATTTCTTTAAATGTCCATTTTATCCATCATGCATAATCTAAATATAGTAACTGTAAAATCCTTTAATGTAGGAGGGTTGGGCTGGATCCATTGGGTCATTATAATCATTATAATCCCAGCAAACAAATAATTTCCCATCTGCTAAATACTACCTGTGTCCTCTTTTTCACTTCCAAGCAATAATGTAATAAGTACATACAGTGCCTTGAAAAAGTATTAACACCCCTTGAAATTTTCCACATTTTGTCATGTTACAACTAAAAACGTAAATGTATAAATGGTTTTCAAATTTTTTTTACAAATAAATATCTGAAAAGTGTGGCGTGCATTTGTATTCAGCCCTTTACTCTGAACCCCTAACTAAAATTTACTGGATCCAATTGCCTTTATAAGTCACCTAATTAGTAAATAGAGTCCACCTGAGTGTAATTTAATCTCAGTATAAATACAGCTGTTTTGTGAAGCCCTCAGAGGTCTGTTAGAGAACCTTAGTGAACAAACAGCATCATGAAGGCCAAGGAACACACCAGATAGGTCAGGGATAAAGTTGTGGAGAAGTTTAAAGCAGGGTTAGGTTATAAAAAAAATATCCCAAGCTTTAAACAACTCACGAAGCCCTGTTAAATCCATCATATGAAAATGGAAATAGTATGGCACAACTGCAAACCCACCAAGACATGGCCATCCACCTAAACTGACAGGCCAGGCTAGAAGAGCATTAATCAGAGAAGCAGCCAAGAGGCCCATGGTGACTCTGGAGGAGCTGCAGAGATCCACAGTTCAGGTGGGAGAATCTGTCCACAGGACAATTATTAGTCGTGCACGCCACAAATCTGGCCTTTATGGAAGTGGCAAGAAGAAAGCCATTGTTGAGAAAAAGCCATAAGAAGTCCCGTTTGCAGTTTGCGAGAAGCCATGTGGGGGAAACAGCAAACATGTGGAAGAAGGTGCCTTGGTCAGATTAGACCAAAATAGATCTTTCCTGATGCCAACATGGCAGCATACATATAATATAGCTTCGCCCCTATATCTACCCACAGGACTTGTTTAGCACTTTAAAAGTCTGACTGAGAGCTACCTCCCCCATTCTCCTTTTTGTCCTCAAAGATCATCACCTACAGTAGTACAGACTGTTACACTCAGGATAAAGCTCTTATCTGCCAAATACTTCGGAGTCTGTCTGGGTTCGAGCCTCTCCCAGGACTCAGTCCCACATCTTAGGCTGCTAAATGCACCAACAAGCAAGGTGGGGAGCCCCTTCTGGTGGTCTTTTGGGGCAGAGGTTTTCTCTATTCAGAGACAATATCCCTCGTGGCATGTCTTCTGTGGGGTCCGAATCTAGCAGTTTGGACTGCATGGCTTCTGTTGTCTGGTTTGGGCTCTGCCCATATACTACCTAATAAAGGTTTTAACCCCCTGATTGCCCCCTAGTTCACCCTTTCACCAGCGGTCGCCGTATAACTGTTACGAGTGACGGTTAGTTAGTTTGTTTTTTTATAGTTTATTATAGTTTCAGGGCACCCGCCGTTAATTACCTTATAAAGGTTTAACCCCCTAATCGCCCGGCGGTGATATAAGTTAAGTTTTTAGGGTCAGATAAGGTCTGCGTCACCCCAGGCAGCGTCAGGTTAGCGCCAGTACCGCTAACACCCACGCACGCAGCATACACCTCCCTTAGTGCTATAGTATCTGAACGGATCGATATCTGATCCGATCAGATCTATACTAGCGTCGCCAGCAGTTTAGGGTTCCCAAAAACGCAGTGTTAGCGGGATCAGCCCAGATACCTGCTAGCACCTGTGTTTTGCCCCTCGGCCCAGCCCTGCCCAGCCCACCCAAGTGCAGTATCGATCGATCACTGACACTTACAAAACACTAAGCACACATAACTGCAGCGTTCGCAGAGTCAGGCCTGATCCCCGCGATCGCTAACAGTTTTTTGGTAGCGTTTTGATACAGTCGCTGACAGCCAGGAGCTTTTTTGCCTGTGAGTCTCACTAGTGTACCCCTAAATTTAGAGCCCAAAATGGCAAATCGAAGGTACACTAGTGAAGAGGCCTGCACGTTTCTGAGCATGACAGATAGTGAAGAGGAAGTCACTCATCTGTCAGATTCAGGCTCAAAATACGATCCTGTAGATGACAGCGGCTCCATGACAGATAGCTCTGACTACGGAGTTGTGGTCCCTGCCAAGGTCAGGCGTACCAGACCCCAATCTTTTGTTGATTTTACGTCACTGGATTTTTATTCGCTGTTTTTCACCGAAGATCTCTATAGATCTATTGTGGACCAAAGCAATTTGTATGCTGGTCAACACATCGCCACTATTCCCCAGTCCTCCCTTGCCAGAGATTGGAAACCAATTATGGTTTCCAAATGTAAGATCTTTCTGGGCCTTTCCCTCAACATGGGCTTAAATAAAAAGAGTGAGTTGCGGTCATATTGGTCCACTGACCCAATTTACCATATGCCCGTGTTCTCTGCCTCCATGGCCAGGGCACGATATGAGCAGATTTTGCGGTTCATGCACTTCAACAACAATGAACTCTGTCGTCCTCATGGAGACCCTGAATACGATCGGCTCTACAAAATTCAGGCCCTCGTAAACCACTTCAACCAATGTTTTGCAGACTTGTTTACTCCCCATCAAGTTGTCTAAGTTGATGAGTCGCTGATTAAGTTTTCTGGCCGCTTGTCATTCAAACAGTACCTTCCCAGCAAGCGTGCCAGATACGGGGTCAAGATGTATAAGCTCTGTGACAGGGCCACAGGCTATACATGTAGTTTTATGGTTTACAAGGGCAAAGATAGTCACGTAGAGCCGACAAACTGCCCTGACTACATAGGAAGTGCTGGCAAGATAGTGTGGGACTTGGTGTCACCCTTATTCGGAAAGGGGTACCACTTGTACGTGGACAATTATTACACAAGCGTGCCACTTTTTAGTCACCTTTTTGATCATCAGATTGGAGCATGTGGCACCGTGCGACCTAATCACCGGGGCTTTCCCCAGCGACTTGTAGATTCCTGTCTTAGGCTGGGGGAGAGAGCCTGCTTGCAGTGTAATAATTTGCTCGCTATGAAGTGGAGGGATAATAAGAATGTTTTCGTTCTTACCTCCCTTCATGCAGACACGATGGTCCAAATCACTACGGCGACTGGTGTTGTGGAGAAACCCCTCTGTGTCCATGAATATAACCAAAATATGGGAGGGGTGGACCTCAACGACCAGTTGTTGGCGCCGTACCTAGTTGCCCGTAAGGCCAGACGCTGGTACAAAAAAAGTGTCTATTTATTTATTTTAATTGGCTTTGCTGAACGCTTATGTGCTATACAGAGCTTCAGGAAGGATTGGATCCTTCCTTAAATTCCAGGAAGAGATCGTCAGAGCCCTTCTGTTTCCAGACGGTGCTCCACCTCACTTTTCCCAACCAAATGCAGTAAGCCGGCTGCATGAGAGGCATTTTCTTTATGTCCTCCCGAGTACCCCTACCCAACGAGCCCCCCAAAAAAGATGTCGTGTCTGCAGCAAGCGCGGATTTAGGTGTGACACCCGGTATTATTGTCCCTTCTGTCCTGACAATCCTGGCCTTTGCATTGGTGAATGTTTTGAACGCTACCATACACTAGTTGAGTATTAGCGTAGGGTACAGCACGGCACAGACTAGGACACATTTTCACAGGGTCTCCCAGGATGCCATCGCATTTTGAGAGACCCAAACCTGGTACCAGTTACAAAAGTTAAAGTTACAAAAAAAAGTGTAAAAAAAAAAAACACAAAAAAAATATAAAATAATAAAAACCAAAAATAGTTGTCGTTTTATTGTTCTCTCTCTCTATTCTCTCTCTATTGTTCTGCTCTTTTTTACTGTATTCTATTCTGCAATGTTTTATTGTTGTTATGTTTTTATCATGTTTGGTAACCATTTTTTTGTTTTTAGGTACGCCATTCAGCTGCAGAGCGGATTTATTTATCTTGACAGCAACAGCGTTTGTTCCCATGATACATAAAGCCGTGACTCCAGCGCTGTCGGAGGTGATTTCACCACCACAGTTACATACTTCAGCATATATGCCGAAGCGTGGGGGCAGCAGTGGGTGGAGGAGCGATTTGCTCCTGCCTTTTGCGGAAGGATGCCCCCATGCTTCGGCATATATATATTTTAGGCACAGGTTGCGTTTAAATGTTTTATTTTCTACTATGTTTTTTTTGTATTTGCTTTGCAGGTATGGTAAGTCTTACTGTAATACTGTAATGTTACTTTGTTTTATTGTTAACCATCATTTGCTTAGCAGGTACGCCATTCAGCTGCAGAGCGGATTTATTTATCTTGACAGCAAGAGCGTTTGCTCCCACGATACATAAAGCCGTGACTCCAGCGCTGTCAGAGGTGATTTCACCACCACAGTTACATACTTCAGCATATATGCCGAAGCTTGGGGGCAGCAGTGAGTGGAGGAGCGATTTGCTCCTGCCTTTTGCGGGAGGATGCCCCTATGCTTCAGCATATATATATTTTAGGCACAGGTTGCGTTTAAATGTTTTATTTTTTACTATGTTTTTTTTGTATTTGCTTTGCAGGTATGGTAAGTCTTACTGTTATAATGTAATGTTACTTTGTTTTATTGTTAACCATCATTTGCTTAGCCGGTACGCCATTCAGTTGCAGCGTGGATTTATTTATCTTGACAGCAACAGCGTTTGCTCCCACGATACATAAAGCCGTGACTCCAGCGCTGTTGGTGGTTATTTTACCACCACAGTTACATTCTTCAGCATATATGCCGAAACGTGGGGGCAGCAGTGTGTGGAGGAGCGATTTGCTCCTACCTTTTGCGGGAGGATGCCCCCATGCTTCGGCATATATAAACAGTGCATGTATGCCCATCATTAGAAGTGGGTGGATGAAGGGAGGTATTCTAATGGTGGGCATACCCACCGATCAATATCTTTTTTTCGTTCAGCCCACAGGCTGCATAAAAAAAAAGTTTATAATATATGCCCAACAAGGACCAGCAACGTACTGGTATGTTGCTGGACTTTGAGTGGGTATACCAGAATGATTCCTGCAGGTTTAGGTATCATCTTGGTATCATTCTTTTCAGCCAGCGATCGGCTTTCATGTAAAATCAATCCTAGTGGCTAATTAGCCTCTAGACTGCTTTTACAAGCAGTGGGAGGGAATGCCCCCCCACCCTCTTCCATGTTTTTCTCTGGCTCTCCTGTACCAACAGGGAACCCGAGAATGCAGCCGGTGATTCGGCCAGCTGACCATAGAGCTGATCAGAGACCAGAATGGCTCCAATCATCTCTATGGCCTAAGAAACCGGAAGCTACGAGTATTTCATGACTTAGATTTCGCCGGATGTAGACAGCTCCATTGGGAAATTGGGAAAGCATTTTATCACACCGTTCTTGGTGTGGTCAGATGCTTTGAGGGCAGAGGAGAGATCTAGGTTCTAATAGACCCCAATTTTTTCAAAAAAGAGTACCTGTCACTACCTATTGCTATCATAGGGGATATTTAAATTCCCTGAGATAACAATAAAAATGATAAAAAAAATTAAAAAATGAACGGAACAGTTTAAAAATAAGATAAAAAAGCAAAAAAAATAATGAAGAAAAAAAAAAAAAAAAAGCACCCCTGTCCCCCCCTGCTCTCACGCAAAGGTGAATGCAGACGTCGGTCTGGCGTCAAATGTAAACAGCAATTGCACCATGCATGTGAGGTATCACCACGAAGGTCAGATCGAGGGAAGTAATTTTAGCAGTAGACCTCCTCTGTAGATCTAAAGTGGTAACCTGTAAAGGCTTTTAAAAATGTATTTAGTTTGTCGCCACTGCACGTTTGTGCGCAATTTTAAAGCATGTCATATTTGGTATCCATTTACTCGGCCTAAGATCATCTTTTTTATTTAATCAAACATTTGGGCAATATAATGTGTTTTAGTGCATTAAAATTTAAAAAAGTGTGTTTTTTCCCAAAAAAATGCATTTGAAAAATCGCTGCGCAAATACTGTGTGAAAAAAAAATGAAACACCCACCATTTTAATCTGTAGGGCATTTGCTTTAAAAACATATATAATGTTTGGGGGTTCAAAGTAATTTTCTTACAAAAAAAAATAATTTTTTCATGTAAACAAAAAGTGTCAGAAAGGGCTTTGTCTTCAAGTGGTTAGATGAGTGGGTGATGTGACATAAGCTTCTAAATGTTGTGTATAAAATGCCAGGACAGTTCAACCCCCCCCCAAATGACCCCATTTTGGAAAGTAGACACCCCAAGCTATTTGCTGAGAGGCATGTTGAGTCCATGGTATATTTTATATTGTGACACAAGTTGCGGGAAAAAGACAATTTTTTTTTTTTTGCACAAAGTTGTCACTAAATGATATATTGCTCAAACATGCCATGGGAATATGTGAAAAAACACCCCAAAGTACATTCTGTTGCTTCTCCTGAGTACGGGGATACTACATGTGTGATACTTTTTGGGAGCCTAGCAGCGTACGGGACCCCGAAAACCAAGCACCGCCTTCAGGCTTTCTAAGGGCGTAAGTTTTTGATTTCACTCTTCACTGCCTATCACAGTTTCGGAGGCCATGGAATGCCCAGGTAGCACAAAACCCCCCCAAATGACCCTATTTTGGAAAGTAGACACCCCAAGCTATTTGCTGAGAGGTATAGTGAGTATTTTGCAGACCTCACTTTTTTTCACAAAGTTTTGAAAATTGAAAAAAGAAAAAAAAAATGTTTTCTTGTCTTTCTTCATTTTCAAAAACAAATGGGAGCTGCATAATACTCACCATGCCTCTCAGCAAATAGCTTGGGGTGTCCACTTTCCAAAATGGGGTCATTTGGGGGGGGGGTTTGTGCTATCTTGGCATTTTATGGCCTTCGAAACTGTGATAGGTAGTGAGGAGTGAATCAAAAATGTACGCCCTTAGAAATCCTGGAGGCGGTGATTTGTTTGTTGGAGGTGGTGGTGGTTTTCGGGGCCCCGTATGAAGCTAGGCTCCCAAAAAGTCCCACACATGTGGTATCCCCATACTCAGAAGAAGCAGCAGAATGTATTTTGGGGTGTAATTCCACATATGCCCATGGCATGTTTGAGCAATATATCATTTAGTGACAACTTTGTGCAAAAAAAAAAAAAAATTGGTCACTTTCCCGCAACTTGTGTCAAAATATAAAATATTACATGGACTTAACATGCCTCTCAGCAAATAGCTTGGGGTGTCTACTTTCCAAAATGGAGTCATTGGGGGGGGGGGGGGTTGTGCCATCTGGGCATTTTATGGCCTTCAAAACTGTGATAGGTAGTGAGGAGTGAAATCAAAACTTTATGCCCTTAGAAATCCTGAAGGCGGTGCTTGGTTTTCGGGGCCCCGTACGCGGCTAGGCTCCCAAAAAGTCCCACACATGTGGTATCCCCGTACTCAGGAAAATCATCAGAATGTATTTTAGGGTGCAATTCCACATATGCCCATGGCATGTGTGAGCAATATATCATTTAGTGACAACTTTGTGCAAAAAAAAAAGTTTGTCATTTTCTTGCAACTTGTGGCAAAATATAAAATATTCCATGGACTCAACATGCCTCTCAGCAAATAGCTTGTAATGTCTACTTTCCAAAATGGGGTCATTTGGGGGGGGGGGGGGGGTTGTGCCATCTTGGCATTTTATGGCCTTCGAAACTGTGATAGGTAGTGAAGAGTGAAATCAAAAATTTATGCCATTAGAAATCCTGAAGGCGGTGCTTGGTTTTCGGGGCTCCGTACGCGGCTAGGCTCCCAAAAGTCCCACACACGTGGTATCCCCATACTCAGGAGAAGCAGCAGAATGTATTTTGGGGTGTAATTCCACATATGCCTATGGCATGTTTGAGCAATATATCATTTAGTGACAACTTTGTGCCAAAAAAAAGTTTGTAATTTTCCCGCAACTTGTGTCAAAATATAAAATATTCCATGGACTCAACATGCCTCTCAGCAAATAACTTGGGGTGTCTACTTTCCAAAATGGGGTAATTTGGGGGGGGGGGGGGTTGTGCCATCTGGGCATTTTATGGCCTTCAAAACTGTGATAGGTAGTGAGGAGTAAAATAAAAAATGTACGCTCTTAGGAATCCTGAAGGCGGTGCTTGGTTTTCAGGGCCCCGTACGCAGCTAGGCTCCCAAAACGTCCCACACATGTGGTATCCCCATACTCAGGAGAAGCAGCTAAATGTATTTTGGGGTGCAATTCCACATATGCCCATGGCCTGTGTGAGCAATATATCATTTAGTGACAACTTTTTTTTTTTTTTTCATTCGGGACAAAAAAAATGAATATCCGATGGGCTCAACATGCATCTCAGCAATTTCCTTGGGGTGTCTACTTTCCAAAATGGGGTCATTTGGGGGGGGGGGGTTTGTACTGCCCTGCCATTTTAGCACCTCAAGAAATGAGATAGGCAGTCATAAACTAAAAGCTTTGTAAATTCCAGAAAATGTACCCTAGTTCGTAGACGCTATAACTTTTGCGCAAACCAATAAATATACGCTTATTGACATTTTTTTTACCAAAGACATGTGGCCAAATACATTTTGGCCTAAATGTATGACTAAAATTGAGCTTATTGGATTTTTTTTATAACAAAAAGTAGAAAATATCATTTTTAGTCAAAATTTTCAGTCTTTTTCCGTTTATAGCGCAAAAAATAAAAACGGCAGAGGTGATCAAATACCATCAAAAGAAAGCTCTATTTGTGGGAAGAAAGGGACGCAAATTTTGTTTGGGTACAGCATTGCATGACTGCGCAATTAGCAGTTTAAGCGACGCAGTGCCAAATTGTAAAAAGTACTCTGGTCAGGAAGGGGGTAAATCCTTCTGGGGCTGAAGTGGTTAATTACATATTAGGGATGTGGCAACTACACTTCTTGTACTTGACATGGTGAAACCCTTTCTTTTGCTAGTGATCCGAATGTGTTTCAAATCCTGTCTTTCCTGCAATCCGGATTGGATTTGGGGCTCAGGGTAAATTTGCTTAAAGTGCATATTTCAGCCATCTCAGCTTTTACTGAAAAGAAATGGGCAGCAAACCTACTGGTGGAACGCTTCATGAGAGCGGTACTTAGACTATGCCCTCCCAAGAGAAATAAGTTCCCTCAATGGGACCTGGCAGTAGTCCTCAATTTTCTAGAAAACCCTCCTTGTGCTCCGACAGAAGACTGTTCACTATGGGATACCATCCTAATATTGGCTTTCCTAATAACCATAACTTTAGGGGGAAGGGTGTCAGAACTCCAAGCATTGGGGGTAGCTGAACCTTATATCATGTTCTTCCCAGACAGGGTTGTGCTGAGACCATTGGATCAAAAGTGGCATCAATATTTCACCTCTCCAGTGGATGGTTGCTTCCAACCTTCCCAGCAGAATCAGATGCTGGCCTGCACGAGTTGGACATTCCCAAAGTCCTCAAAGCCTATCTCCAGGCTACTTCTGCATTTAGATGTTCTGACAGACTTTTCATCATACCTACCTTAAAGGGAAAGAGGCTTTGAACCAGCTCGGCCTGGAGAGTAAAAACTATTCACCGGGCATATAGAGCGAACGGGAAGGACCCTCCAGAGGTGGTTAGAGCTCACTCAACCAGGGCAATGTCTTCTTCTTGGGCAGTATGGGCAGGAGTGTCTCTGGAGACAGTCTGCAAAGCGGCTAGCTGGTCATCCCATCATACATTCTTGAAACATTACAGGGTGGATCCAGCAGCTCTTACTACAGTGGAGTTTGGGAGGAAAACTATCCAAGCTTCTATGTCTATTGTTAAATAAAGACTAACTTTGCAGCATTAAACCCTCCCTCTCAAAAGCTCATTATTTATGATATGTATGCTGCCATGTTGGCGTCAGGAAAATGGAAAATTGTATCAAATACTTACCATAATTTTCCTTTCCTGACGCCAATACATGGCAGCATACGCACCCTCCCTCTGATCTTTGTGCTTTATACGGAGAATGGGGGAGGTAGCTCTCAGTCAGACTTTTATAGAGCGAAACAGGTCCTGTGGGTGGATATAGGGGCCGAGCTATATCATATGTATGCTTCCATGTATTGGCGTCAGGAAAGGAAGATTACGGTAAGTATTTGATACAATTTTCCATTTTCTGCCCTAAAAGCAAAACACTATGTGTGGCCGAAAACACTGCACATCACCCTAAACACACCATACCCACCGTGAAATATGGTTGTGACAGCATCATGTTGTGGGGATGCTTTTCTTCTGCAGGGACAGGGAAGCTGGTCAGAGTTGATGGCAAGATGGATGGAGTGAAATACAGGGCAATCTTAGAAGGAAACCTGTTAGAGTCTGCAAGAGCTTTAATACTCGGGTGGAGGTTCACCTTCCAGCTGTACAGCGACCCTAAACATACAGCCAGAGCTACAATGCAATAGTTCAGATCAAAGCATATGCATGTGTTAGAATGGCCCAGTCAAAGTCCAGACCTAAATCCAATTGAGAATCTGTGGAATTACTTGAAAATTGCTGTTCACAGATGCTCTCCATCCAATCTGATAGAGCTTGAGCTATTTTGCAAAGTATTGACTCAGGGGGCTGAATACAAATCCACGCCACACTTTTCGGATATTTATCTGTAAACATTTTTAAAACCATTTATAATTTTCCTGGTATGCTGTGTGAAAGTTTTTAAATGTAATTTCTCCCCAATTTTAACTTATTATTGCTTTACTAGTACAATTCCAACCATGCTGAAGCTTCCTCCTATGATACACTAAAAACCCAGCCCATTTAGCTATAAATCCTAAATTTAATGGGTGGACATGTACGTGATTTAGCCTGCCTAAATGTACTGTGAGCAGTCAGCAAGTGGTTAATTTGTGATCAGAAAGTGTTCTTCATGGTCTGTGTAAATCTGCCTATACACTAGAAGAATTCCATTTGAAAATGCTTGTTTGATTCTTTAATTATTGGTGGGGTGAAATCAACACCACAATGAATGTGGTTTTCATTTGGGAAGGCCCATTTGTTCCAAAATCAAATGTTAAGTGCAGATGATATTTTGAAGTACTTTCAAATGACTTTTGATCATTTTTGTCCACATGTGCTATAGAGCGAGGTTGGACAATTCCCCCTGGCCGGGCTATTGCATTCTGACTGTCGATGCCTTGGCTATCAGAATACCCAATAGTGGCTGCATCGGATGCAACTGCTGTTCAGCCAACAATTTTCCACCTGGCTCATCCAGGCAGGGGGCAAAAGGCACAACCACCAAGCAAATTTCAATGATGATGAACTGGCCAGAATTCATATAGTGTATGACCAGCTTTAGAGCCACCAGTCACAATGAATCATGTTCCAAGAGTGGCTGTGGGAAAGAATTATTTTTAAGAAGTTCTTATTGCTAACATTTTGGTACATGTAGCACCCTCTAGTGTGCTAGAAGAGTAGTACATTTTGTGAGGACAAGTAAATTTCCAGGCTTGGCTGGCAGCCAAGTCTGGCTGTGTTTTGACTTGGGCTGGGAGTGGCTCAGGGTAGTGCTGGGTGACTCACAGGTAGCATCACCAGGACCTCCCACTTCTTTCCAGAATGTTCTGGTGTTTTCTGCAAAGAGAGGTGGAGAAGGGAGGTGGAGCTGCCTCCGTTATTCTGAGGAGCCCTGACCAATCCCTGATCTGGATTGGCAGGGGGCAGGCCTCCTTAAATGCCCAGGGTCAGCAGTTGATCAGGTAGAAGATGGAGATGGAGTGTTCGGCTGTCGGGGCCTTTGAGGGAGCTCCCCAGTCTGAGGGGGGGTGACCTTGGAACTGGGCTTGGGTGCGGACGGGACCCTCTTACAACACACAGATGTGTCCTGACCAGTGTTAATTTCGTCATCGAAACTGTTTTCGTCAAAGATTTTGACAGCTGCATTTTTACCATGATGAAAACTGAACAAAAAGTACAGCACACTTTCGTCCACTGACGAAAACTATGATGAAAATCTGATCCGTTTTCGTTATCGAATGACGAGATGAAAATTGCAAGGAGGGACGTTTACAACTTCCGTTTTTTTATGGAGCTCCGCCTACCTCCGCAATCCGCACTCAGCAAGCACCGTGCCACCGTGACTACTCTGAGAGTGGCAGTGCAAGGGAGTGTGAGTGAGAGCGGCACTGTGTGCATTACAGGCCTCCCTGTAATGCACCGAGTCCCGACTCCTCCTGAAGACTCCTCCGAGTCCCGACTCCTCCTGTAAGTCCCGAGTCCTGACTCCTCCTGATGCCGCACCAGGCGCCCAGAGGCAGAGCAGACTGTGTGAGTGCAGTACAGTACTTTGCAGTACAATAATTGTGGTACAGCAGGCCAGAGGCCTCCCTTCCCCTCACACGACCACCGTTCGTCCAGAGCACACTGTGCAACAGTGCAAATGCAACTGTGCAGGCCTCCTCTGACCACTGGCAGTGGCATCCAGGCCTCTTTTGCACTGTCGATTACAGCCCATCCCTCAGACCACCATCCAGGCTCCAGCACTGTGTGTGCTGCATTTATTTCCAAATTTTACAGGCCTACTCTACTCAGACCACCGTCATCCAGAGAGCACTGTGCACACTGCATTGCAGCATACAGGCTTCCAGTTCCTCCCCACCATCCGTCCATGACTCCAAACTATACTGGAAATGTCGGCTTCTGTGACTGCCACTGGTAGAAAGAGAAGAGAAAATCTATGGATGTATTTTACATTTAATGTTAAGGACAACAAGACTCTTTGCAAACCATGTGGAGCGACACTTGCTAGTAAAAATACAACAAACTTGAAGCGTCATTTGCGGACAACTCATCCTGAAATTCATACAAAGGTAAGCATAGCAACACTTAACTCCACTTTTTGGGAACAGTCTCATGTACATTGGCATTGCAGGGATTTTTTTTTACAAACTTTCTTGCAGATTTCATACCTTTTGTTATTCTGAAGTAAAAGCTGTTTGTTTGTCTGTCTTCGTTGTACACTTTAGTCACTGAGTTTTAATAGCAGCAAGTGATTTGATTTCATAATATCTATCAGCTGCTGCTTTCCCAGAATTTAAGTATCTTACCAAAATATATGTAGAAGGATGTGGTCAGTGGTCACTGGGAGGGGCTGGGGCACTGTGAATTTTTGCACAGCATAGCACAGGCACCTAAAGGCCTAAAGCCGGCCCTGGGAAGATAGTATATTATAGAGAGACAACTTGGAGCCGACTGTGTGGGGTGAGAGACAACGTAAAATCATAATAACTTTAATTTTTCCCTGTAATTCAACCCCACAGACACAGAAAACCTCAAATGATGGGCCAAGTCAAGCCAGTGGCAGTGCACAACTACAGCAAACTATTTGCACTGCTAATTTAGGCACTTCAAAATACAAAATTGACTCTAAGGAAAAACATGCCAGGGAGGAGGCCATAGCAAGAGGGATTGGGCACACAGGATTACCAGCCAGAATGATTGAAGATGAGGACTTTGGTAGCATGATGGAGACAGTAGACAGGAAGCTGACTGTTCCAAAGAAAACTAAAATAAGCAATCTGATTGACAAACAGTATGAAGATGAAAAACAAAAATTCAAAAAGGCGAGTGGCTGCTGCTCGGAGAGTATCTATTTGCACTTTGTGGACCAAAAAAGGACTCTTAGCTTCATTTCTTGTCATAAGTGCATGCTACTTTTGTGTTGAACAACATAAACCTGAACACATATTGTTGACCCTTGAACAAGTAGCCCACCCACACACTGCACAGTCAATCAAATCATGTGTGGACAAATGCTTGCAAGAGTGGGACATACCAAAGAGGAAGAACCTTACAGTGATAACAGACAAGGGTAGCAATATGGTGGCAGCATTTAAACAAACCACAGCAGCAGCAGAAGAACCAACCAGCTCTAGTGAGGAAGACTCCCCCATGACGGAAAGTGGCTCTGAGGCCGAGACCAAAATTTATGATCTGCGGTGAGCCATCAGTCAATTATCACATGGATATGAGATGATTGATATGGGGGTGCTATTTGCTCTACTCTACGGGTGCACATTTGTTATTTTTCCACTTTATTTGTAGTCTTGTGTACTGTAAAAGTAGTCCCATAAGATGTTAAGTGTTAAAATAATAGAATGGAACAGAAACTTTTCTATACTTTATCCTTATTTGGCTGTGTGTTCCACTTGTCCACAAGTTCTAAATGGGATTAAGGTCTGGGTAATTTCCTGGCCATGGACTCAAAATTCCCATTTTTTGTTCCCACTTCCCCAAACCACTTAGTTATCACTTTTGCCTAATGGTAAGGAGCTCCATCATGCTGGAAAAGGCATTGTTGTTCATCACCAAACTGTTCTTAGATGGTTAGAAGAAGTTGTTCTCAGAGCCTGAGTGTCAGAGAACCATCACAAACGCTCGTTCCCGTGTGCCAGCCAGACGTACGGTAAGAATGAGCGAGCCCTGGACATAACGCAATCGTATGAACAAGTGAACGTCAGCGCGTGCACATTCGCACGCAAGCGAATCACAGCGCGAGGCGCCCTATTTAAATGATCAGCATACTAGTATCAGTGCTGGATTGTCTCAGCTTGTTCCGGAACCCTTGCTGTTGCCTTGTTTACTTGACCCTGATTTTGAACCTCTGCCTTCCTCGACTACCCTCTCGGATCATCCCTGCATCTCTGTCTGCCTTTGCTTCCTGTACTGAACCCGGCTTGGACTTCTGACTACGGCTCTGTCTCCCGATCCTGTACCTCGCTACCAGTTTGTTGCCAACCTCCGCCAGTCCCTGACTACGAATCTGCCTGCCGATTGTGTACCTCGCTGCCAGCACGTTGCCAAGTACCTCTGCTGGACTTTTCCAGAACCCATCCAGTGATCAGCGTCCCATCTCCTTCATGAAGACTTGCAAGAGGCAAGAGGCCGCCCTTGTCATTTTGGACTCCGTTGTAAGGTGCGTGACAGTACAATCCAGCCACATGGAGTCCGAAAGGGGGGCCTCAGCTATGGATGCTCTGTGTCAACAGATTGCAAACCTCACTCAAGCAGTCCAGGGCCTGCAAGATGGCTACCAGCGACTCGAACGAGTGGAGTCTCTCTCTCCAAGCACCTCAGTACCTCGGACCGCAGCACCTGCATCATCAGTTTCAGCCTCTACACCCACGGTAGTGGGACCACCCCCAGAACCACGAGTTCCTGCTCCAGAGAAATTTATGGTAGATCGCAGCAAATTCCGCGCTTTCAGGAATGCCTGCCATTTGTATTTTCTGCTTCAGCCCCGCACCTTCTCTTTGAAAAGTACCAAGGTGGGGTTCATCATTTCATTACTGCAGGGAGAACCTCAGACCTAGGCTCATCATTTATTGGAGCAAGCCAGTCCCTTGCTGGGTACTATGGACTCTTTTTTGGATGAGATGGCTAAACTTTATGATGATCCTCAAAGTACCACCACAGCCGAGGCCAGCCTCCACACCCTCCAGCAGGGTCATAGGCCCGTGGAGGATTATGTTACTGACTTTAAACGGTGGAGTTCCGACATGCGTTGGAACGACGCCGCTCTCCGTTTTCAGTTCCGTTTAGGGCTTTCGGAGGCACTTAAAGACGAACTAGCTCATGTGGGGATCCCCGATTCCCTCAAAGAACTGATCCAACTGTCCATTCAGATCGATCGCCGGGTGAGGGAGCGAAGATCTGAAAGGACCAGCCATACCAGCCCATGTGGATGCTACCCAGGGTACCTAGCCACATACCTACCTACCTCTGCACCCCCACTATCTGCTCCTACCACTGAAACTCCAGAGCCAATGCAGTTAGGCTTGCTTCGTGCACCCCTGACACCAGAAGAAAAACAACGCCGTCGTATGAATAATCTCTGCCTCTACTGCGGAGGAGCCGGTCATTACATTAATATGTGTTCCAACAAGACCCGTAAGTGTGACTCTCCTCCTCTTGATCATTATGCATTGACTCTAGCAAGAACGACTCACATTGCTGTTCCTGTCTCTCTACAGCTTCCAGAAGGGGTGCTTCAGATCCAGGCCATAATTGATTCCGGTGCCTGCAGCTGCTTCATTGATCGTGCCTTCGTCCTGCAACACAACATTCCTCTACGATCTAAGCAACATAAGCTGTTCATACGATTAGCTGATGGGTCCAACATCAAATCTGGCCCAGGGTTTGAAACAGGAAAATCTGGATGCCGCACACCGGATAAAATTGAAAACATCTTCTTTATTGTAAAACTTGGATCATAAAAAACAGGACAATCAGGCGGGTGGTACAGACACAGCTGACGCGTTTCGCGCTCTAGTTCGAGCGCTTACTCATAGCTGATGTTTTCAACTTTATCCGGTGTGCGGCATCCAGATTTTCCTGTTTCAAACCCTGCTTCAATTTGCATTTAGCCAGCACCTGGGACTCCTCTCCTCTGATGGATTCACTAACACACACCTGAAAGCAAGTTCTCCTGAGCGGTGATTTATTTTCTCTGTCTTGTCTGCATCAAATCTGGCCCATCGTCCAAGAAACCCAACCCTTGCCCGCTGACTCTCACCTAATCACCAAGAACTGTTGTGCCTGGACGTTATATCCTCACCACATTTTTCCGATCATTCTTGGAATGCCATGGTTGCAAGCTCACAATCCACAAATAGACTGGACAACCGGCAAGGTAGTTTTTTAGTCCTCCTACTGCCTCCACAACTGTCTTCAGATCCTCCACCATACAGCTCCAGTTATTGGTTGTTTGAAACCAGTATCTGAATCCCAAGACCTTGTTCCATCCGTGTACCATGATTTCCTGGATGTTTTCGATAAGCAAAAAGCAGATATTCTTCCCCCCCACCGGGCCTACGATTGCCCAATTGAACTTTTACCAGGGGCAGAAATCCCATTTGGGAGGATCTTCCCCCTTTCAGAGCCTGAACTCGCAGTCCTAAAAGATTATGTCAATGAGAACCTCAAGAAGGGGTTCATCAGACACTCTACTTCACCAGCCGGGGCAGGAATATTTTTTGTTGAAAAAAAAGAACACTCACTCCGTCCATGTGTGGATTACAGAGAATTAAACCGGATTACTGTTAAAAATCGCTACCCATTGCCTCTGATTACAGAACTGCTCCAGAGACTCCGCTCTGCAAGGGTATTTACCAAGTTGGATTTACGAGGTGCTTACAATTTGATCAGAATCAGGAAGGGAGATGAGTGGAAAACGGCCTTCCGGACCCGTTTTGGCCACTTTGAATACCTCGTTATGCCCTTCGGGTTATGCAATGCTCCGGCAACCTTCCAGCATTTCGTAAATAATATCTTCAGAGACTTCCTAGACCTATTCATGATCGTCTACCTAGAGGACATTCTAATTTTTTCAGCCTCTCTGGAACTACATCGTGTCCATGTGCAACAAGTCCTTCTGAGGTTAAGACAAAATGGACTCTATGCCAAGGCCGAGAAATGTGAATTTGAACGGCAGACCATTCACTTTCTCGGACTGGTAATTTCTACAGGAGGTATGGCAATGGATCCCCAAAAAGTCGCAGCTATAAAGTCCTGGCCACCTCCCATTGATAAGAAAGGGGTACAGCGGTTCATCGGTTTCTCTAATTTCTACAGGAAATTTATCAAAAACTTCTCTGGTATCATCATGCCCATCACTCAGCTCACCAAGAAACAGAACCGTTTTCAATGGACAGAGGCAGCCCAAGCTGCTTTTGACAAGTTAAAGGGACTTTTTACCTCGGCCCCGTTACTAAAGCACCCTGATCCCGCTCTTCCATACATCCTGGAGGTGGATGCCTCAGAGAGTGCTGTAGGGGCCATCTTGTCCCAGCGCCAAGGACCCAAGGCTCTAATGCACCCTGTGGCCTTCTTCTCGAAGAAGTTAGGGCCTTCAGAAAGGAACTATGATGTGGGGGACCGAGAACTGTTGGCAATTAAATTGGCCCTAGAGGAGTGGCGGTACCTCTTGGAGGGAGCAGCACACCCAATACTGATCTTTACGGATCACAAAAATCTAGAATATCTCAGGACCGCAAAACGCCTCAGGCCCAGACAAGCAAGGTGGGCTCTTTTCTTTTCACGCTTTAATTTCCACATAACCTACCGGCCCGGCTCCAAGAATGTGAAGCCTGGCGCGTTATCACGTATGTTCACGGAAGTTGAAGTTTCACCTCAAACAGATACTATCCTACAGGCTGGAAATTTTCTGCTTACACAAACCGACTTAATGTCACAGATCCGTCAAGCATCCAGGGGAATCTCTTTGCCCCCAAACATGGACCTTCAGGAAAACGATGGGCTCTATTGGTAGGGTAATAAAGTTTTCATACCGCAGAATTTCAGTGCTACCATCCTATAAGTGTGTCATGACTACCCGTTGGCGGGCCATTTCGAGGGATACAAGACCATGGATTTGATCCGGAGACATTTTTGGTGGCCTAGCTTAGCAAAAGATTGCAGGAAATATGTTGGCTCATGTTCAATCTGTCTCAGGAACAAAAACAGCAAAAACAAAGCATGGGGACTATTAAGACCACTACCCATTCCTGAAAGACCCTGGGATAAAATCGCTATGGATTTTATTGTAGAGCTCTCTCCATCGAAAAGGTTTTCATCTATCTTTGTAGTGGTAGATCGCCTCTCCAGGATGTCACATTTTATCCCTATAAAAAGGACCCCATCAGCAACTGAAACTGCTAAAGTTTTCATTAAAGAAGTTGTTAGACTGCACGGAATCCCTAGTGACATTGTCTCAGATCGAGGAGTACAGTTTACTTCAAGATTTTGGAAAGCACTGTGAGAAGCGCTGGGCATCAAACTCAATTTCTCTTTGGCTTATCATCCCCAGTCCAACGGACAGACTGAGCGTACCAACCAAACGCTAGAGCAATACCGGCGCTGCTTCACCTCCTTTTCCCAAGAAGATTGGGCCTCACTTCTGCCATTGGCAGAATTTGCATTTAATAACTCTACCCATGCAGCCACCAACCAATCTCCCTTCTTCCCAAACTATGGGTTTCATCCCTCCTTTTTGCCAACATTGATTCCGGACTCTCCTTTGCCAGCAGTTCAGGACAGATTGAATTTCCTTGCAACCAATAACCAGGTGCTGAGAGAGACAATTGCCAAGGCATAAGAAGTTAATAAGAGGTTCTTCGACAGGAAGAGGAGAGAACTGGATTTGAAGGTTGGTGATCGTGTGTCGACTTTGAATCTGAAACTTGCCTGTCCATCCAGAAAATTGGGACCTAAATATCTAGGACCTTTTCCGGTCAAGAGAAGAGTTAACCCAGTGGCTTATGAGCTTGAACTTCCCGACTTATTTAAGATCCACCCTGTGTTTCATACCTCCTTGTTGAAGCCTGATGTGGTTAATTTCTTTCCAGGTCATGAGAGGGGGCCCCCAGAGGCCATAATGGTGGATGAAGAAGAGGAGTTCGAAATCGAGACCATTGTAGATTGCAGGAGAAGGCGGGGACAGAATCAATGTTTAATTAAATGGAAAGGTTTTGGTCCAGAAGAAAATTCCTGGGAACCAAAAGCAAACCTCCATGCCCCAAGACTTATACAAGCCTTTTATCACTCTCATCCGGAAAGGAGGGCCCAGATGGGCATCCGGAGGCTGCCCATAAGGAGGGGGCAATGTCAGAGAACCATCACAAATGCCTGCTCCCGTGCGCCAGCCAGACGTACGGTAAGAACGAGCGAGCCCCGAACTAGGCACGCGCGTAACGCAATCGTACGAACGAGTGCACGTCAGCGCGTGCACGTTCACACGCCAGCGAATCACGGCGCGAGGCGTCCTATTTAAATGATCAGCATACTAGTATCAGTGCTGGATTGTCTCAGCTTGTTCCGGAAACCCTTGCTGTTGCCTTGTTTACTTGACCCTGATCTTGAACGTCTGCCTTCCTCGACTACCCTCTCGGATCATCTCTGCATCTCTGTCTGCCTTTGCTTCCTGTACTGAACCCGGCTTGGACTTCTGACTACGGCTCTGTCTCCCGATCCTGTACCTCGCTACCAGTTTGTTGCCATCCTCCGCCAGTCCCTGACTACGAATCTGCCTGCCGATTGTGTACCTCGCTGCCAGCACGTTGCCAACTCCTGCCTGTCTTGACCCTGCAAGTACCGCTGCTGGACTTTTCCAGAACCCATCCAGTGATCAGCGTCCCATCTCCTTCACAAAGACTTCCATGTTCCTGATCCTGCCAGCAGGCACCTGCACCCTTCCGCCCCCCTAGCAGCCCTGTCTCAACCTCCAGGGGTGCTAGGACCGGGACCGTGCAAGAGGCCGCCCTCGTCATTTCGGACTCCGCTGTAAGGTACGTGACACTGAGGATGTTTTTGTACCATTTATTCATGGATGTGTTCTTAGGCAAAATTGTGAGTTGGCCCACCACTCTCTTGGCTGAGAAACAGCCATCTGCACACATGAATGGTCTCAGGATGCTTTACTTTAGGCATGTCAGTCACGCAAAGAATTCTTATTTTTTGGGTATTTTTCCGTTACCCTTTTGTCAAAACAGCAATATTCTTGACGAAACGGTTTAACTTAAATAAAGACTTTATATAACGACTAAATCTGTGTCTGTAGTGCATGTTCAAACCTAACTATTAACAACAACAATATATTTGATTTTTCAGTCCAGCAGTAGTATATAATGGAGTTTGGAAATTATAGAGAAATGCTTAAATAATGCATTACAATTTAACTACACCCATTAGATTTTAGACAACTAAAATTAGTTTTAAATACTACTAGAGAGGAAGGAGGGAGGGGAGTAATCCCAATAAAGGCGGGCTTAAAAAAAAGCTTACTAATAGCAACAGAAATTTCTGGATATTTGGCAAAGTAAAAAACAGCTTTATTCATATATTAACAATAAAATGACAGTTGAAATATAAGGTGCAGTAATTGATTGCGGTAAAAGATGGCCTAAATACCGCGGACAAAGACAAACATACAGGACAAACATGTAACAAAAGCAGGATCTAAGCATGCCAAAGTTGCTGCAGCAAGAAGATGTCTATATGATTTATCGCCTTCCCTTTTTATACATCGCCGCACATCATAGGAGCGGCAAGGGACTCACCGCCCAAATGATTATTGGATCGCTACATGGGATGCAGCTCGCGAATGGTGTGGTAATGTACTGACATACAGGTCATTATACCTGCTCAACACGTCTGAATCTTGCTAGCAACTTCTTACTATATGATAGTGGCTACTAAATGTCTAGTCACCAATGAATATCTGAGCATTGTAATGGAGTGTTAATGGTTATCTTGACTAGTGACATCTAATTCCTACCTCTATTAACTTAGCAGAGGACTGACATTGTGGCTAAACATCTCAATATACTGTAGCAATCCCTAGATATTAATCCCCTGGAGAGAGTTCTCTTACCATCAAAACAGAGCTATTCATTGGACTGCTTGATTTTCTCAATACAGTACCATTAGGATGTACCCCCAAGCACTAGCCATTATTGTACGTAGTATCCAATACCCAGTTGCCAATCAACCCTAAGGTCACCCATTTTTTGACCAGCACATGCTCACCTTCTCTTTCTTCTCCCCAACCCTCCATTGCTCCAGTCCACAGTTGACCTTTCCCTAAATTTAAAATTTAAGTCTTATGTTAGACCCGTGATTTATTATATGGCAAATCATGTGCCCTAAGGTCACTGAGGACTGAGGCAATATGCGCGGACTCGGCCAGTTGCACTTTTTTGTTACATGTTTGTCCTGTATTTTTGTCTTTGTCCGCGGTATTTAGGCCATCTTTTACCGCAATCAATTACTGCACCTTATATTTCAACTGTCATTTAATTGTTAATATATGAATAATGCTTGTTGTCGGAAATTCCGACCCTGTGTGGGCTCCATCGGACATTTTCCATCGGAATTTCCAACACACAAAGTTTGAGAGCAGGCTATAAAATTTTCCGAAACAAAATCCGATCGCGTCAATTCCAACCGTGTGTGGCCAATTCTGATGCACAAAGTGCCACGCATGCTCAGAATAGATTCCGAGACGGAACAGCTCGGTCTGGTAAAATTAACGTTCGGAATGGATATAGCACCTTCGTCAGGCTGCAATGTTTTAAATTGTTTAATGCAGCGCACTCTGTTCTTCTTTATAATGCTAGAAGAATGAAGTAGTTTTGCTGCTCATATTCACACAGACTTCTCACAAACTTCTTTCTTTATTATTTATCATGATTTCATCAATATATTTTAATTTGTCACATCTAACCAAAAAGATAATATTTTTTTTTTTGGTTTGTATTTTTTTCAAGCCCGATCTTGTTTTTTTTTTGTTTTTGACTCCAGAATATCTTTGTGTGTGTTTTGTGTGTCAAGTTACCACAACACCATTATTATCTTATATTATTTAATCTCCAGAAGGTTGCTTGGTGTTGGTGTCTCTTGTTAATTTCACATTGAATTTTAGAAATGTACCTGCCTCCTCACTAACAAACTGTCCTTTTTGAATGAAAACACACATAGGCAAGTATAACAAAACAAAAAATCCTTTATTAAGGGCTCAGAACCAAACAAAGAGGGATGCAACGCTGGAGAAACAGCAGAAATTGGTGAAGCCTTTGACCCCCAGGGCACACATCAATTATTTTACAGCAAAATTGGTGGCCTGAGGAGTCCTTATCTAAGGGAGCGCAGTCTGGTCCAGAAGTCCAAGAGATCATGAATGCAGCAGATGTCATGTATGTTCCCAGGCTGTGGTCATACAAGAGAATGCATCTTTTGCCAGACCAGACTGAACCCAGGTCATCACTCTCTGGTCTTCCTTATACGCTTCCTTCCCGGCTGTGGCTCTGGTGGTGGAGGTGTGGCAGGAGGAGGAGTAGGACCTGGAGGAGGAGGAGGAGGAGGAGTAGGACCTGGATGAGGAAGAGGAGGACCTGGAGGAGGAGGAGGACCATGGGTGAGCTCACAAATGTGGCTTTCACATGTGAGTTGGCCCCTCAACCCCTTATTTAGAGCTTCTAAAATTACAAACTCGCATAAGAGGCGTTGGCCCTCCTTCATTTACATCATTTTGCATGCAGTAAGTAGTTGTCCTGTGTTCCTATTCTTTATTTTTCGAACATTCATGCTGCTCCATATGTTTTTTCCTTAACTGTTGTACATTTTAAAATGGCTACTTTCATGTTCATGAAACACACCAAAATCCTCTTCCACACTGTGGGGTGTTCTGAGGGCCTCAGTAGCCTTCCAAAATAGGCCTATTGCAGCCTCCTCCAGGTTACTCCTCTTCCTGCCACTTTGTCTTTGAAGGCGGAGGGGAGGGACCTGGGTATCGGGCAGCCTGCTTGGCCCGACCACCTCCTGACTGAGACTTCCCTGTGTATGAAAAAGGGACATGGTTTTAGTTTTCGGTTCCTAAATCACAATCATAAATTAGTACTCCAAACTAACATCTATTTAACATCATTAATTGGACAACCAGAAATATTTAGAAGAATGCTATACCTGACTCAAGCTTGGCTCCTCCACATGTTGCTGCCTGGAAGGCCCAGGTTGGGCGTCTAAAGCCTCAGCTGGGGGGGGAAGGAAGCATGGAAGGAAGAGTGGAGGGTGCTGGCCTGGGTTCAGTCTGACCTGCCAGAAAATGCAGTCCGTCATAGTACCACAGCCTGGGGACATAAATGTCATCTGCTGCTCCTGATCTCAGGGAATCCTGGACCTTCTTGTGCTCCCTTAGATAAGTGCTCCTCATGCCACCAATTAGGATCTTCAAATAGGTGATGTCTGCCGTGGGGATCACCGGCTTCACAAATTGCAGCAAATTATCCAGCGCTGCCTTCCTCTTTGTTTGGTTCTTATAATCAGGGTGGTTCACCTGCCACAGACAGGGCGGCTCCCTGAACATATATCTATGAATATTGGCATAAAGTCCTGATCATTGACTAGATCCATTTTCACTGCAAGACACAATACCAGACAAACCCTAATGTCAGCCTAAAGTCTTCTAAACTTTCCAAATACAGGCCTCAATCTAGAAGCAGTATAGGCCCAATTTAAAATCTTACCTTCGTTATTACGTTTGGTGCCTCCCAATACGCCTTCCTGCGCTCTTAGATCATACGTACTACGCACGCGTGTTGCGCTTTATATACACTGCGCATGCGTGAAACTCCAACCGCCCCTGACGTTCTTTCTAGTCTATTCCCCGCCCCTTCAGTGGGGGAAGAGCACATGGCGGAGACACAGCAGGTGCGTGCTAATTACAGCAACAAGGAGGTGGAAAGCCCGGAGCCAGACATGTCCCGATCCCGGAGGAGACGATTTAAGGCCTTTGGGGAGATGTTGGAGATGGTTGACATCCTGAAGAGGGCCAACTATGACGGGAAGTATGGACCTTACCCCAACCCCAATGTCAGAAAAGCCAAGATCATGGCGAAAGTTGTGAAGAGTCTGCAGAAGAATTTTAGGGTACGACGATCGAAAGATCAACTCAGAAAGCGGTGGTCGGACCTCAAATTAAGGGAGCACGAGCAGTACAAAAGGATCAGGAGAGTGCTGCAAAAAAGTAAGTAGTTGTCCTGTGTTCCTATTCTTTATTTTTCGAACGTTCATGCTGTTCCATATGTTTTTCTTAACTGTTGTACATTTTAAAATGGCTACTTTCATGATCATGGGCACAATATTCGTTCATATGAAACATTGTTCGTTCGGCATAGAAAACACAATGTTTTGTTAGCCTACTTCTCGTCAAATACTTTTGGTGTCTAGGTGGGTTTGTAACTAGAATGAAATGCAAACTAGATTCTTTGTAAGGAGAGGACGCTCAGCAGTTGTTTACACATCTGGACGCTGGAGCACTAGTGTGGGACAAAAAAAACCCTTTTTATTAAGGGGCCGCACACAGGTGCTCCAGTGTATACTATAAGGGTGACTCCATCTGCAAAGCTTGTACAAAACAGGTAAGTATTCAAGCTTGGCAAACGAAAAAAAATATTTCTTCATCTTGCAACTCTGCCAAAATAGACAACTGTACCCCACTTCCAAGCAATGTTTCATATTCCTATTTCTGTCATAAAATATCTGTGTGTTAAGTATACCTATTTTTTTTTATATAGGGGAGAAAAGACTCGGAGGACATCACTCATCCGAGGAGACCACAGACCCCCCACCTCATGAGGAAGTGGAAATCCACCAAAGTCAACAGGAGGAGGAGGAGGAAGACATGGTGGAAATTGTCACAATAACAGGTGAGTGTCTGTGACCACAGGCTCAGGTAAGAGATGCATGCCGGCATATTTATAATACATTTTGTGGTTTTTTTTATATGATTTTAGGTGATCGTGATGTTATGGATGAAGGACATTTCACCAGTGAGAGTGCCCAGATCCTGATCGGGGAGATCATGGGATGTAATAGGGACTTGGAAAACATCCAGAAAAACATCAGTGATGTTAAAAACAAAATGAAGAACATCATTGATGTTTTAGGGAGAGTTTAAAACCCCTTGAAATCCCTAATGTAGTTTGCATTTTTTCCACAAAAAATTATTGCACCTTTTTTTTACATAGTGTCGAAAAGCCAAATTTTGAAGATGCACACAGTGTGTCAACATATGCTTTCTGCCATCACGGGAGATCAATGGACGCGTTTTGGGGGTGCAACCCCTTCCTCAATAATAAAGTAGCTGAGAGGAAGGGGTTACACCCACAAAAAACATCCCTTGATCCCCCATGATGGCAGCTAGCACATGTTGACATTCGGCAATTTGTGTGCATCTTCAAAATGTGGCTTTTCCAGGGGTGGCATCACCCCATCTGAATGCAATATCAGACACAGTTTATAAATACTCATGTCTGATATTGCCTTCAATTTATAACAAAGTTGAACTTTGTAAGTTTCAGATTTGTGTATTTCTTGTTGGGTTTAAACATGCCTGTTTTACCTTAAATGGACATTTCTACTTTTATTAATGTGACCCAAAAAATTGTTATACAACAAACATGTTGGTTTGTTTTAAAAACCTTTTATAAATGCACATGTGATTGTGCTGGTATTAGAAAGATTGATAATCAAGAATGTGTGGATTATTGTTTCAATGCTCGTAAACTATTTTTGTGGTTAAATTGTGGTTTTCTGTGACAATGGGGGTTATTTCCTAAGGGCAAATCCACTTTGCACTACAAGTGCAGTTTCAGTGCAGTCTCAAGTGCACTTGTAGTGCAAAGTGTCTTTGCCTTTAGTACATAACACCCAACAATGCTTTCTAATGTTACCCAATCACACCATTTTCAGGACTACCCACATTTCAGTCAGGGTCAGCTAAAAGAAACACAAGCCGTAATAAATGTCAGCAAATATTTTAGTAGGTAACTAATTTTTTTAATTAAAAAAAGGCTCAGACATTGTCTGGCATATTGATGGCCCCCCTAAAGTATTCAAGGTATCTTAGACGGACCTCGCGGGCACTCAGGGGGGGCAAGCCAGGACGGCCAGCCTCAAGCGCCATCAGGTTTGGTTCATTTGCATGAATTCCGGCTTCAGGCCCAACTGAGGCAGCATAGCTGGCAGAATTTCGCCTTAAAAAGTTGTGGAGAACACAGCTCGCTAGGATGATATGATTCACTTTATACTCCGCCATGTGTATGGGTGTAAGAAATAAGCGGAACTGGCTGGCCATGATTCCAAATGTGTTCTCCACCACTCTTCTGGCTCTGGCCAGCCGGTAATTAAAAACACTCTGGTCCGGGTGAGGATCCTCATCGGGAATGGCTGCATAAGATGGTCCCCCAGCGCAAATGCTTCATCCGCAAAGAAGACGAATGGGAGTCCTTCCACATTGTCTTCTGGAGGTGGCAAGTCCAAGCTGCCATTCTGGAGACGCCTGTAGAACTCCGTCTGGGCTATGACTCCACCATCTGACATCCGGCCATTCTTCCCTACGTCCACATACAGGAGCTTATAAGTAGCCGACACCACCGCCAACATCACAATACTATTGAACCCCTTATAGTTGTAATAGTATGACCCTGAGTTGGGTGGTGGGACGATGTGGACGTGTTTCCCATCAATTGCCCCTCCGCAGTTAGGAAAGTGGGAGGCCACAGTCTGCCATTCCTGTGGGTTGGAAGGAAACTGTGGAGTCAAACAAGAAAAATAAATTAATCATTTTGCACATAAACATGGAAAGCAGATTAGACACTAACATTCTTGGCCAACATTTTGCACAGGTAACCCTCTCAACTTCATTGAGAGATGAATGCCTAAATAATGTGTATTACTTTGGCCAGCCCCTCCTTACTGACACTATTGGCAGCCCACTGGACAGGTAAGAAGTGTCATAATACAAAGATATAAATACACACTGTACACATTTAAGCACATTTTGACATTCTGCTATTACCTATCAAAATAATAATAGGATACAAAAACTTTAAACAGTACCATTTGAAAATATTCAGGCAGGCCCTTGCACTACATGCTTTGGGGAATTCATCCATAAATCTGACCACTAAAGAGGTGGGTATAGTGTGTATGGGTTTGGCAAAGTCAGCAGATAGATGATTGGTATCAGCTGAGTTAGCAGTTGGGGGGAGGGAGGGTTCCAAATGATTTTGGTACACAAAAAAAAAAGCCTCTGGCACTCTGCTTGAATTTAAAGCACAAATCACAATTTACCACATTTTAGGGGGTATTTACAGTAAAGCACTACTATGGAGCTGACAAAATACATTGCTAAGTGACTACACAAGGTGAATATAGGCCCAGGAGAGCATGCTGGGGAGGTAAGTGAAGGCAAATATGTATGAAGGACAAAAAAAAATGACCTAAAAAAACCAGCATGCATGAGGACAAAGGGGACATTCACAGCATATTACAATTATGGTAATTAGGGAATGAGGAAAGAAATACATTATATTATCAAACATTAAATACAATAAACTTTGATATTAAAGGATAAAAATCTTACCTTAATATACTCCTTCTGCAGGACCTGAATGATGGCAGAACAGGGGGGAGATGCCTGTCGAGAACTTGAGGTCCTGCAGGCTTCTCCCCGTCGCCAAGTACCGCAGGGTGGCGACTAGCCTCTGCTCCGGAGTGATGGCTTGCCTCATGCAGGTGTCCTGCCTGCTAATATAAGGGGTCAGCAAAGCCAACAAATGGTGAAATACGGGGTCCCTCATCCAGAGAAAGTTTCTGAAATCATCAGGATTATTCTCACGGATCTCATGGAGCAAAGGCATGTGACAGAACTGGTCACGCTGGCGCAACCAATTCTTGGTCCATGAACTCCTCCCCACCCTGTTCATGGACTGGGCTTGTGTCAAGGTAAGGACCCCAACACCAAGCCCCCGCACAGCATGAACTCTACGAGGAGTACGTATACGCAACATGGTTAGAAAACAGTCGGCTGCTCAGAACGAAGTAACAGAACGCACTGAAGAACAGCAAGGCCTGTGAAGAGCGATCTGAAAAACAGTAACGAATGAACAAGAACACAATGACAGAGTCAAGGGTAACTCGCTGCACGCACTGAAGACCAAATACAAACCCACAAGCACAAACTGAACAGCAGAAAACGATCTGAAAACCACGAGTCTGAAAAAGCGTGAATCGTCTCTCACCAAACTTTTACTAACACGAGATTACCAAAAGGAGCGCAAAGGGTGCCGCGCTTGGTTCTGAACTGCCCTTTTCTAGTCTCGTCGTACGTGGTGTACGTGACCGCGTTCTTGGCGATCGGAAATTCTGACAACTTTGTGCGACCGTGTGTATGCAAAACAAGTTTGAGCCAACATCTGTCGGAAAAAATCCATGGATTTTGTTGTCAGAATGTCCGATCAATGTCCGATCGTGTGTACGAGGCAAAAAGCTGTTTTTTACTTTGCCAAATATCCAGAAATTTCTGTTGCTATTAGTAACCTCTTTTTTAAGCCCGCCTTTAATGGGCTTACTCCCCTCCCACCCTTCCTCTCTAGTAGTGTTTATGTGCTGATGGTTACAGCAACAGTACCCTAACGGGTGTAGGATATAGTACCGGTCATTAGACTTCCCTGACCAGGTACAGGTGATAACTCGCGTGCTCCATTCCCTATCCCCCTCCCATCCTCTTGATAAAATTAGTTTTAGTCGACTAAAATGTACTGGAGATTTAGTCGACTAAATACGACTAATGCCACGTACACACGAGCAAACTTTTCTACCGGACTGGTCCAACGGACTATCCGACGGACTTTCGACGGACTTCCAACAGACTTTCCGAATGAACGGACTTGCCTACACACAATCAGACCAAAGTCCGACGGAATCGTACATGATGACATACGACCGGACTAAAATAAGGAAGTTGATAGCCAGTAGCCACTAGCTGCCCTAGCGTCAGTTTCGATAGGAACTGGGTCCGGCGGAGTTCCGACATAAAGTTTCGAAAAATGTTCCAAATCTAAAGTCCGTCAGATTTTTGACCGAAAAAGTCCGCTGCAGGTCCGATGAAGCCCACACACGGTCGAATTGTCCGCTCGTGTGTATGCGGCATAAAACTAAAACACTTGTAGAAGACTAAAATAGGACTAAAATGCCATTTCTAAAACTATATCAAAATTTGCTGCCAAAATTAACACTGGTCCTGACCAGGAGGCACAGGAGGAGCAAGAGAGGACAGCGGGAGAACACTGTCAGTCAAGTCTCCAGGAGTTCCTCAGAGGCAGCCAAGAGGGCTGGTCAGTGTTCACACAGTCAGGAGGACTGGGAGGGATGCCTAAGATGCAGCCGTCTGGGATGGGTGCAGAGCCAGTCTGTAGGATTGTGGTAGCATGGGCAGTGGAGAGGGGCAGCTGCAGCCAGGAGGACTGTCAGTGCCTGAACAGGTGGTACTGGGAGCAGTAGCCACAGGAACAGCTAGCTGGAACTTTCTATTTTTGCTACACCAAAGAGGCCCGCGGTCCCTGCTTGCAAAGGGCATCTGCTTTGTGCCTGGCTGAGCCAGTGTCAGGCCTACAGTGCTAGCTAGTCCGGGAAGTGCAAGAAAGTGATGTGCTGGAGGAGTGAGGCGTGATAGTCTGCAAGCAAGGAATTGCTAGAGGAGAATAGGAGATTGTATATACTGTTGTGTATATAGTTGGTCCCACATTTTGATTGTCAATTACCAGGACATCTCATAAGTTTCCCATCCCCATCCAAGTTAAATTCCCCTCAAAATACAATAAAAAAATGCAAGGACTGCTTTCATGTCTCTGGATGCTTGAAAACTGTGTGCCTGGCTGGGTAGGGAGACAGACGGACTACTATACTCAACAGCCCCTACGGGGAATACCGCTACATAAATCACACCCATAGTGTTAGCTTCTAGGTTTGGCTTATACCATATTGAAAGATAGTTAGGGTTTCTGACAGTGCTTTGCTCCTGCATGGTGCCCAGTGTCCATTGATGTGCTCAGACAGTGCCAATGACACAATTGTGGGTAGGTGCAGCGTATTACGATGGCAATAATTCACACGCTGTCCAGGTGCAATCTGCAGAACTTGTATTTCAGCAAAGGCAGAACTTGCATTGCAGAAAAGGCAGAACTTGTATTGTAATCAAGGCAAATAGTTCCCAACAAAACCAGTGAGAGAGGACCCAACCAAAAGCACTCACGAATGCCAACAGTGTGTAGTGGAGAAAGTATCAGCCGAACTGACAGCGTCTGATTGGAGGTGCAGAATGTGGCCTGGCTGTCTTGTACCCAAATGGGAAGATGTCTAAGGCAACTGCAAGCCCAAAGCTTTCCCTTCTTGTTTGGAACCTCTCCCTGCCACTTTGAATGTCCCTGACAGACTGGAGATCTGTCCATACACTAACCACGTGCAAATGCACAACAAAACCTGGGGAGCAGGGACTTAACCACCTCAATACAGTGCACTTACACCCCCTCCCTGCCCAGACCAATTTTCAGCTTTCAGCGCTCTCACACTTTGAATGACAATTACTCAGTCATGCAAACACTGTACCCATATGAAATTTGCGTCCTTTTTTTCACACAAATAGAGCTTTCTTTTGGTGGTATTTAATCACTAGTGGGTTTTTAATTTTTTGTGCTATAAATAAAAAAGTCCGTAAATGTTGTGAAAAAAATGCCCTTTTCTTGGTTTCTGTCATAAAATTTTGCAAAATTAGTAATTTTTCTTCATAAATATTTGGCCAAAATTTATACTGCTACATATCTTCGGTAAAAATAAATCAAATATGTGTAAATTATTTGTTTTTTGCGAAAGTTATAGAGTCTACAAACTATGGTGCCAATCACTGAAAATTGATCACATCTGATGTACTGAAGGGCCATCTCATTTTTTGAGACACTAACAAGTCAGGAAAGTACAAATACCCCCCAAATGACCCATTTTTAGAAAGTAGACATTCCAAGGTATTAAGTAAGTAGCATTGAGTTTTTTTAAGTTGTAATTTTTTCCCACAATTCTTTGCAAAATTAACATTTTTTTTTTACAAAAATGTCATATTAACAGGTTATTTCTCTCACAGAGCATATGCATACAACAAATTAAACCCCAAAATACATTCTGCTACTCTTCCCGAGTATGGTGATAGCACATGTGTGAGACTTTTACACAGCCTGGCCACAAAGGCCTCATTTCTCAACCACCTATTACACTTTTGAAGGCCCTGGAGCACCAGGACAATGAAATTGCCCCCAAAATGACCCCATTTTGGAAAGAAAACACCCCAACGTATGATCTATGAGGCATAATGAGTCTTTTGAATGGTTCATTTTTTTCCAGAAGTTTTTGGAAAATGTGGAAAAAAAAATGAAAACGCATATTTTTTTTACACAAAGTTGACCATTTATCAGATATTTCCAACACATAGCATGTACATAGCAAAGATGACACCCCAAAATACATTCTGCTACTCCTCCTGAGTATGGTGATACCACATGTGTGAGACTTTTACACAGCCTGGCCACATACAGAGGCCCAACATCCAAGTAGCACCATCAGGCATTCTAGGAGCAGAAATGACATATATAATTTCCTGGCAACCTATCATTTTTGAAGGTCCTTCATATTTCTAACACATAGCATGTACATACCAAGAATTACAATCCAAAATAAATTATATTGCGGAAAGGGTAAAAAAAAAAGCATTACCTGTGCTTTTAGTAGTATTTTTCTGGAGGTTTCGCAGGCCAGGGTTTTGCAATGTATAGCTGTTTGAAAAGGGGCAGGCCAGTGTAGAAATTGTCAAGGTATATGTGATATCCTTTGTTCAGAAGTGGGTATGCAAAATCCCATACAATCTTTCCAGTTGTGCCCATGTAGGCCAGGCACTCAGGGGGCTGGAGCTGGGAATCTTTTCCTTCATATATGCAGAACGCATACAAATATCCCGTGGCTCTCTCACAGAGCTTATATAATTTTATTCCGTATCTGGCCCTTTTGCTAGGAATATATTGTTTTTTTCCTAGCCGGCCTAAAAAGGGTACCAGGGACTCATCGACACATATATTCTGATCGGGGACATAGAGTTCTGCAAATTGTTGGGAAAAGAAATTTATCAGTGGGTGAAGTTTATATAATTTGTCGTAATTTGGATGATTGTGGGGAGAGCACTGGGTGTTGTCGCTAAAATGAAGAAAGCGCATTATCATTTCGTATCGGGACCTGGCCATTACGGCAGAATAAATGGGCATGTTGTAGATGGGGTTGGTGGACCAATAGGCATGTCCTTCATTTTTTTTGTAAGCCCCATGTTTAAGGTGAGGCCCATAACCAATTTGAACTCCTCCAAATTCAGATCTCTCCACTCAAACGGACAAACATAGGATGATTGGGGGTTTTTGGCAATATACTGCTGGGCATACAAATTTGTCTGGTCCACAATGAATTGCAGCAAAGTGTTGGGCAAAAACAGATGAAAGCAATCAATCTCTGAGAAATTTTGGGTGTTGGCCTGCACACCTGGTTGTGCTGTGAAAGGGGGAATAATTGGTGATCCCGAGTCGGATGGCAGCCATGTTGGGTTGGCAAGACCATCTGGCATATATGTAGAGGCCCTGGCTCTTGGGGGACGTGACACTCCAGTAGTTGGGGGATTTGAATTTCCTGTGCTGGTACTCAGGTGTGATGTGGCAGCACTGGTATTGGGTCTGAGAATTTTGTTCCTGGGGCCTATCGCCGGCGGCAGTGCTGGTACTGGGCATTTGTTTCCAGGGCCTATCGCTGGCGGCACTGGTGGTACTGGGCCTGGGAATTTGTTCTTGGGGCCTATTGCTGGTGGCGCACTGGTAGTGGGCCTGGGAATATAATCCTGGTTTCCAGAGGGCCTTGCCCTTTTAGGAGGGACCCATTCTTCCTCCGAATCATTTGCCGATTCACTATTCTGTTCAAATGCCAAATTTGTTTCGGAATCAGAATTGGAATCTGATGAGAACTCCCCGTTGCTCTCATCAGTCATGGAGAGGATCTGGAACGCCTCCTCACTCTGATGGCTGTGTGACAGGTGGCGGTCACCGATGGGCTGTGAGATGGGTGGCAGGTGACGGTCACTGATGGGTGACAGGCCACGGACGGTGACGGGTGATGGTCACAGACGGGTGACAGGCCACGGTCACTGATGGCTGATGAGTGCACCGCTGACGGTCACTGATGGGTGATGGGTAATGGGTAATGGTTGACGTCTCTGATGGGTGACGGGTGATGGCTGACGGTCACTGATGGGTGACGGGTAATGGCTGACGGTCACTGATTGGTGACGGGTGATGGCTGATGGTCACTGATGGGTGACGGGTGATGGCTGACGGGTGACGGCTGATGGTCACTGATGGGTGACGGGTAATGGCTGACGTCACTGATGGGTGACGGGTGATGGCTGATGGTCACTGATGGGTGACGGGTGATGGTTGGCAGGTGACGGCTGATGGTCACTGATGGGTGACGGGTGATGGCTGATGGGTGACAGGTGCACTGCTGACGGTCACTGATGGCAGTCTCTTATGTGACAGGTGTACTTTATGGGGTGACTGTGGTGACTCTTGGGTGACAGATGACGATGGGGGGGGGGCGATGGGACAAGTGTTGTGCTTGGTGTAGTACTATACAGACACAGATCGGTAACTCACTGCTCCTGGCTCTTCTCTCCTCACACTGGAAACGGTGTGTGAGGAGAGAAGAGCTGGTAACAGCTAGTTACTGCTCTGTGTTTACATTTAGTGATTGGCTGTGAAAGGATCACAGCCGATCATGTGGTAAACAACCACCGGCCAATGGCTGTTTACCATTGTCGGTGACAAGCAGTGTTCCCGGGAACATGCCGCCACCGATATGCACGCGTGGCGCGTTCCCGATCGCGTGCATGCGCCGTGCACAATGGGGCGGTACCATCTGTCATCGGCGGTGACTTCATCACGGCCGATCACGTGGTAAACAGCCATGCCCAATGGCTGTTCACCCCCCTCGGTGGCGAGCAGTGTCTCCATGACACGCCGCCACCGAGGGTACAGGGATGCGCTCACACGATCGTGCCCATTCCCTGTTTAAAGGGCAGGGTGTCATATGACGCCCTCCCAGAACGAGAGCCGCGCCGCCTGGCCGTCATATAACGGACGGTGGGCGGCAAGCAGTTAAAAAGACTTTGCTGACCCAAGATGGCCTCCAAAGGGTCATTTTGATGCAGCGCAGCCAACCAGAACACTGTCTCTAAGAACCAGGAAACCAAGTTTATCCTCACTTCTTCTCTTAGCTGTTATGCCGCTTTGGTGCCACCTACAGTGGGGAAGCAGACTGCACCTGCCTACACAGTGATACCGCTGTGTTTGCATATTGTGAGGAACACACTTTTTTCCATTTTATATCAACAGTTAACCAGCAAGCTCACTTTGTCAAGTCTATAAAAACTATTCTTAACCCCTTCCCGCCGAGCGTACGCAGATGTGCGTACTCGGCTTTCCGGGGTTGTACTGGGATGATGCCCGCAGCTGCAGGCATCATCCCGGTACCATGTTGTAGAGCAGGCAATCGGCTATCTATGTATAACAACCGATGCGTCTAAAAGCCGCTCGGCTGTTATACCGGAGGAGCGGGAGGGGACGTTCCCCCCCCTCCCGCCGCCTCCCGCCGCTCTTACCGGGCCTCCTGATTCACCGGGAGGCCTCCGGCGCCTGTTGACAGTCTGTAATGAAGCCGTGTACGGCTTCGTTCCAGCCATCGAATTGTAAACGCGAAAGCGACATCATAACATCACTTCCCGTTTACTAGGTTGCCAATGGCGCCGGTTTTAAAAAAATATACAGTGTTCAGAATCGCCGTTTTCGGTGATCTGAATACTGTGAAGTGCAAAGAAGGGATCGGGGGATCTTTTAGACCCCCCGATCCCTCCATAAAGAGTACCTGTCACCACCTATTACTGTTACAAGGGATGTTTACATTCCTTGTGACAGCAAAAAAAGTGATAACATTTTTTTTTTTAAAACACAATTTCTAAAAATAAAAATAAATAAAATAAATAAGAAAAAAAATTATTTTTTTTAAAGCACCCCCGTCCCGGCTAGCTCGCGCAGCAAAGAAAACGCATACGGAAGTCGCGCCCGAATATGTAAACGGTGTTCAAATCACACATGTGAGGTATCGCCGCGATCGTCAGAGTGAGAGCAATAATTCTAGCACTAGATCTCCTCTGTAACTCTAACCTGGCAACCGTAAATTTTTAGGTACCATAGTTTGTCGCCATTCCATGAGTGCGTGCAATTATAAAGCGTGACATGTTTGGTATCTATTTACTCGGCGTAACATCATCTTTCACATTATACAAAAAAATTGGGTTAACTTTACTGTTTGTTTTTTTTTAATTCATAAAAGTGTCCCTTTTCCCAAAAATTTGCGTTTAAAACACCGCTACACAAATACCGTGTGATAAAAAATATTGCAACAATCACCATTTTATTCTCTAGATTCTCTGCTAAAAATATATATATATATATATATATATATATATATATATATATATATATATATATATATATATATATATATATATATATATATATATATATATATATATATATAATGTTTGGGGGCTCTAAGTAATTTTCTAGCAAAAAATACAGATTTTGACTTGTAAACACCAAATGTCAAAAATAGGCTTAGTCATGAAAGGGTTCATATCCCACAGCAACAGAATCTGATCTGCTCTGGTTTGAATCCAGAAAACATGAATCTGATGACTTTGTTGCACATGACACAGATACTGGAGCCCCAAGGTTTGTTTATCAACCTAACTAATTAGGTAAAGCTGCAGCTACTCATTGGCTCTCATGGCTCCCTCAGACAGGAAATCCCATGCCATGTTCACACCCATTGTCACTACATGGGTGTGTGGGAATGATGGATGGTTACTAAAAGGAAAAATGCCTTAGGTATGTGTAGCTCTACACTTCTGTCACCGCCATTACAAGTATGTGAAAACCGAGACATGCATAGCTGTCATACCCTACTGCTTGAAAGTAACAAGGACAAAGAATGTTTCTGTTATTAAAACTAACAAATGTTCCTTTAAAAACGATGTTGCTGGTGTTTTAGGCTAAAACATGCTAAAGAAAAAAAGTTGGACTTTTGCAATATTTTTAAACTAGAACAAGACCCCCCCCCCCATTAAAGAAAATGTGGTGTAGCACTTAACTACTAGCAGCCAAAGCCAATTCTGACACTTCTCACAAACATGTAAAAATCTTTCCGCCAAATCTTTTCTGAAATTCAAGGGAATTTCAGAACTATCCAGGAAAGGAAAATGTTTGAACTAAGAATGATACTTCTTTTTGACACGATAACGGCCTGAATTTAGATATTGGTTTCCTTACACATTATGCTAAAGTTTTGCGACCCCTCTGTGACTAGTATCCCCCCCCCACCTCTCCATTCTATAGCTTTCCCTCTGTCTTATCTCACTAACTCTGCTGCTATCTTTATTACCATTGATTTGTATGTGTTTGGTTTTCTCTTTTTTTTCTTCTTCTTCTTTAACATGCTGCTTAAAAATTTGTGAATCAGTACTGCTTGGACCTTGAAGAAGGGGACATACCCCGAAAGCTTGTCCTGAAAAATTGTATGTTAGTGCAAATAAAAAAAGTATCACGGACAGTACTCAATTTTCTCTGGCACATTATCCAAATTGGTTCACTGTTTATTCATATATCAGTGTTAGATTTATATTTATGTATATAATTGCATGGTACTCTGTAGATTTATGATCTTTCATGGTACACAGATTTTTCACTTGTTGATTCCCACACCTGATCATCCTGTAGATATACAGAGATTTTTCACTTTAACGCTGCACATATCCTTTTGTAATACAGCATGTACTGATAGTTTTTAACTATGTGAGTTTAATGACACTGTAATTATAAGTTCTTCAGCACTTAGTTTTTTCATAGTATCCTGGCAAAGTCCGACAAACACCTGTTAAGCCTACTAGTGAAGTCTAACCCATGCAGCTTCCTGTCATGGTGAGGTAAAGATGCATTGTTCCAAAATTTAGGCCAGAGATGTCACTCTCGTGTAGACTACGCCTGCTTACATTACTGGCACTACTAGTTGTCCAGACTAACGTTTCTGTACAAATTGTAATTATAATGTGCAAATAAAAGTAATGCTAAATTGTTATCTCTAGGGTAAAAGCTGCGCTTTTCATAATTAGCCTTATTTGGAGGTGTCGGGGTCCAAGGAAATCTGTCCTTTCTTGTTTACATAAAATAAGGCAGATCCTTTTAATTGCTATGTAACTAACTTTCTGTGTGTTCTGTATATACAGCACAGTACCTCCCACACTGACTCACACTGCCAACTCACAGTTAGCAGGAACTGACATTTTTTAATCAATTCAGTTGATACAACACATCATTTTATCTACTTCACCAGTGTAGCAAAGTCTTTAGCCTCTTCCAGACTAATGAGAACCTTCAGGGCCAAGGATAGCTGACATCCTTCTGTATGTGGTGGGTTGGGACAAAAAATAGGCCCAGGCATTTTAGACTCAGCAGCCATCTTTTCCAGGGACCGGGGGGGGGGGGGTCGTTAGACATTTGCGGGGGTGGCTGGTGTCGGTCCTCCACCCTGTAATGTGCAGGGACACTGTGATATAAAGGGAACTACACTGTAAAGGGGCACTGCAATGATTACAGTGCCCCTTTACAGTGCAGTCCCCTTTATATTCCAGTGTCCCAGTCCTATTGTGGCCATACAATGCTAGTACTGCCTGTCACCTATTGTGCCCACACTGCCCATTGACACTGACCTGCTCTCTTTCTGGTGGTGTGGTACAGCGTCTATCTCTCTCTGGTGATGTGGTACAGCGTGGCTCTCTCTCTGGTGGTGCGGGTACAGCGTGGCTCTCTGTGGTGGTGCGGAACAGTGTGGCTCTATCTGGTGGTGTGGGTACAGCGTGGCTCTCTCTCTGGTGGTGGGGTACAGTGTGGCTCTCTCTCTGGTGGTGCAGTACAGCGTAGCTCTCTCTCTGGTGGTGCGATACAGCATGGCTTTCTCTCTGGTGGTGCGGTACAGCGTGGCTCTCTCTCTGGTGGTGCGGTACAGCGTGGCTCTCTCTCTAGTGGTGCGGTATAGTGTGACTCTCTCTCTGGTGGTGCTGGGGCTGTTAGTTCCCCCAGCACAGTCCTCTCTTTCGTTTTCCATGTCTCCTGTAGTAGCTGCTACAAGCACTCCTCAGCTTGTTTCCGGATTTTCTCTTTCACCCCAGCAGAGTGCATGCTGGGGACTGTAGTCTGCTCCCTGCTGAGAACAATTGGGCCACCTATCTCTGGTACTACATTTCCCATGATGCCCTTCTAGTTGCTTTTGATTGGCCCTCCGCTGTGGCCGATGGGGAGGAAAGAAGAACAGACAGGAAAGCCTTCTCTTCCCCATGCTGCCGACATGAGAAGGAGAGGGGGGGCGAGCAGTGGAAACATTGTGTCAGCAGCCTGCAGCTCTCCCCACCGTGCGGACGCCCATGGCTAGAGGAGGAGAACGGAACTGTCAGCATGGCTCTGAGGCTGAGCTGTGTGTGAGAGAGACACACAGCTCAGCCCATGCAGTCGCCAGAGATGACACAGGCACGGGCAGATAGCGGTAGGCGAGCGGCGGCCGCGACCTGTGTTACGCATGTTTAGGCCGCTGTTGCCGCTTACCTCCCTCTATGCGGCCTGATCATCAACAGGCCACGGAGCGGGCGGCCCCAGCCCACCAGGCAAATGCCCGGTCTGCCCTATGGCCAGTCCGGGCCTGGTTGTGAGGCATAGTGGGTGCAAGGTAGATAAAGTTATTGGGAGCCAGACACTTCCTGGATGTAAAAGAGGTTTTATTTCTCTTAACAGTCCTTTTTATATTTTGAGAAGGAAAGAGGGTTAGGGCCAGGACACCCTAAGCAGTTGCAATTTCAATTGGCAGACTCCAAGACTTCCATAGGAAGACAGCCGTACAGGGAAAGGCCCCCCATCAAGGAGCCACATCTGTACGTGCAGGATTGCTGTCTCCTATGTAAACAGTTTTTAACAGTTCCTAACTCAAATCGTTACAGTCCTCTTTGCTTCACTACAACTTCTACTTGTAGTTCTTCAGCCCTTTGAGCTCCCGGTCGCAAACTGGACCCTCTGATTCACTGACTCTGAATTCCTGGAGTGCCACAAAACTTTGAGGTAGTATCTCCCTCAAGCGTCACCCACGCTTCCTTGCTGGGTCCCTAGCTTGGCACTCCAGATACTTCTCAAGCGTCACCCCTGCTAACCGGCTCCGCCTCTGGCTTGACTCACAAGGCTGCTCTGCAAGCGTCACTTCCATTAGTTGGGTCCCTGACTTGATCACCATCTGAAGTTTCCTGATTCTCCACCATGCCTGTTCGGTGAGAATGCTGTTCCGGTACTTGCTTCCGTTACTCACTGTGGTCCCTGGTAAAGGTGGTTGGTCCCTTAGTGGCGACAGCTTCCCTTCTACCTTCGACCACTGACAGGTTCTCCGGCCAGCAGAACCGTCACTTCTGGTTGGACTTCAAGCCGCAATCCCAACCCTGCGCTGCCCTCTTACTTCTGGATAGGCCCTCACACAGCCTGGCAGCCAGATGCCCCCGGCATAGGCCCAATCTCTGACCTGGCAGCCCGGGGAGTACGACACACGTCCACCCAGACAGCCGTCCAGGTTGCACAGAACACAGATCACCTCACCCAAATATATATAGGTTCTCCCAGCAGGCCAAGGTATTCAAGAAAACAATAAAAAGGAATTTAGGGCCAGAATGGTCCCAAGAATGGCAGCAAAGGGAGAAGCTACCACGTAATTGGATCAAAAAATACAAAAAGAACTTTATTGAAACATATGCATGAAAACACGAAGTGAGGGATCCCACGTCTGTGGATCAAGTTCACAGAAGTGGGATCCGGTCCTCAACAGTATCAAGGGACCAATAATATAATAAAAAATAAACAATGTAGTGTATAAAATTAGAGGGTGGTGGGTCAGCCTACCCCTCCCCCACCCTTACCCCAGGGTGCTAATCAATGGAATAAGTCTAGCGATATGTTGGACAGGGTAGTATCCACCAGAGGGAGTACAGACAAGTAGCCGGGTATTCTCATGTAAATAAGGAATGGCCGGATACACATGTGCACCCGAGTTCCTATTGGGCATGTGAAAGTCCTCTCCATTTATGAGGGGATCGTTCGGGCACACTGGATACAACTGCTGGTTATATTGTAATTATAAATATAGTCCAAGTCCTAACCATTCAGTTGCATAATCAAGATGCCTGATATCGCCTCCGTAAATGGTAATAACCATATCCAGCAAATGACATCATAAACACTGATCATTCAGATAGACTCAGATATGGACACATGCAGATAAAGCATCACCGCAATTTAAAACCCCATCATACATCTGAGGTCCAAGCTCTAGTATGGTGTGGGTGATGATCATGACCACCCGGGGTGGTGATCATGGAATGTATATAGTCCCCACCTCAGAGCTGATGTCCGTGATGGACACTACCACAATGCTTTCGTCCCAGGTAACGCTATACAGCCGTGATGGGCACTGCCACAATGCTTCCATCCCAGGTAGCGCTATACAGCTGGGGGATTGTAAGTATGGGGAGTAAGAACACTGTAGCACAGGATCAGTCCATAGACTATTCTTACCCCTCCAGACGCTCTATATTGCAGCCGACCGGGTCCCTCCGTCCGACTGGCAGGTGTAGATTCAGGTGCCGCTGCTGTCCAAACACTCATATGACTTCCGGCAAGGAGGATCAGCTGAGCGTGCTGGAGCTTCCAGGTAGATGTGCTGTTAGTATACTGTGTGCTCAATAGGTGGACGGCCACTAGAGGGCTTGTATTTCAAACGTCCACAGTAGTGCTGCTGCCAAATGTGTCCATATGCAGAGGGGCCAAGTTTTGGAAAGAATGAAGGAGAGCTACCTCTGGGGTGAGGAGAGGGGTAAAGGGGGGGACCCCCAGCGTCTAAGGCATCGAATTGTCGACGCGTTTCGTGCTGCAAACCCAGCACTTCATCTGGACAATGTGCTTTAATGATTCCTATGTTTATTTAGGGCTTACCCCATCACATGGTATAATTGCACCTAGAAAAATTTCTCTACCGCCATCTTGTGGTTACAACGTAAAGCAACTTAGCAATTACATCGTCCAAAGAATACACAGACACAGGCAAGCACTAGGATATTAAGACTAATATTAAGCTTGATAACAGGTTCATGAATTACCTCACAGTGAGGAACATCAACCAGGTTGCCTATTCAAGAAAACCCCTGCCCATTCGCCGAGATACCCCATATACCCATAACCTGACCTGGGGTTGCCCTTCTTGTATCTAGTACCACCAAGTACCCGGCCACCTAGTGATAGAAGAGAAAAGTGCAACCAGGCCAAACTTAGGGAGAAATCAATGGATCTCTAGCAATTGATGAGGGTAACTACTCCTGGCAAGTAAATTTGTGAGGAGCTCCCCGACTAAACCCCAGGGCGCTACATCAGCATTGCCATAAAGGATTGTATCTAAGTGTACCTAAAAAATGTATTCAATAAAGGTATATTTAAATTCAGGGACACAAATGAAATATATAGCAGCTTAATGACCCTTAGATGAGATGAGATGGCGTATTTCCTTTTTTGTTTTTTTTACTTTCGTTTTCAGGCTATTTTGTTCTTTATTTTCACTTGGTGATGCCGTCATTAAACTTTGGGTGAGATTTACTAAAACTGTTAACTTTAGCTTGTTCAATTAAGCATTGAGAATAAAACCAGTTTTAGTTTATCTCCCCCTTAACCACTTAAGATTTTTGTCACAAAGTTTTGAAATTTGAAAAAAAAAAAAAAAAAAAATTTTCCTTTTCTTTCTTCATTTTCCAAAACAAATAAGATCTGCAAAATACTCACCATACCTCTTAGAAACTACCTTGGAGTGTCTACTTTGCAAAAAGGGGTCATTTGGGGGGGTATTGTGCTATCTTGGCATTTCATGGCCTCTGAAACTGTAATAGGGTAGTGAGGAGTGAGATCAACAATTTACGCCCTTAGAAAGCCTGAAGGCGGTGATTGGTTTTCGGGGTCCTATATTTTATTTATTTTATTTATTTCAGGTACTTATATAGCGCCGTCAACTTACACAACGCTTTACATATACATTGTACATTCACATCAGTCCCTACCCTCAAGGAGCTTACAATCTAAGGTATATGCAGCTAGACTGCCAAACAGTCTCACACACGTGGTATCCCTGTACTCAGGAGAACCAGCAGAATGTATTTTGGAGTGGAATTTCAATTATACCCATGCCATCTATAAGCAATATATCATTTAGTGACAACTTTGTGTAAAAAAAAAAAATAATAATAATTTTCCCGAAACTTGTGGCAAAATATAAAATATTCCATGGACTCAACATGCATCAGAAAATAACTTGGGGTGTCTAATTTCCAAAAAGGGGTCATTTGAGGGGGTTTTGAACTGTCCTTGGATTTTATGCTCAACATTAGAAGCTAATGTTACACATCAACCACTCTTCTAACCACTTTAAGGCAAAGCACTTTCTGACAGTTTTTGTTTACATGAAAAAAAAAATGGTGGGTGTTGCAATTTTTTTTTTCCACACAGTATTTGTGCAGTGATTTTCAAACGCAATTTTTGGGGAAAAAAACACTTTATTGAATTTTAATGCACAAACACACACTATATTGCCCAAATGTTTGGTAAGATATAAAAGATGATCTATTGTCAAGTACATAGATACTAAACATGACATGCTTTAAAATTACGCACAACCGTGCAGCGGCGACAAACTACATACATATTTAAAAGCCTTTACAGGTTACCACTTTAATTTTACATTGGAGGTCTACAGCTAGAATTACGGCCCTTCATCTGATGTTCGCGGTGATACCTCACATGCATAGTGCAATTGCTGTTTACATACGACACGAGACCGATGCTTGCCTTTGCCTTTGCGTACGAGCACGAGGAGGGCAAGGGTGCTTTAAATTTTTTTTTTGTATTATTTTTTTTTTGCTTTTTTAATTTATTTTTACACTGTTCCTTTCATTTTTTTAACATTTTTATTGTTATCACAGGGAATGTAAATATCCCCTATGATAGCAATAGGTAGTGACAGGTACCCTTTTTTGAAAAAATTGGGGTCTATTAGACTCTAGATCTCTCCTCTGCCCTCAAAGCATCTGACCACACAAAGATCGGTATGATAAGATGCTTTCCCAATGGCGCTGTCTATATCTGGCGAAAGCAAAGTCATGAAATGCTTGTAGCTTCCTGTTTTCCTAGGCCATAGAGAGGATTGGAGCCATTCTTCTCCCTGATGACCTCTATGGTCAGCTGGCGGAACCTCCGGCTGCATTCTCCGGTTCTCCGGTGGCGCAGGAGAGCCTGAGAAAACCATGGAAGACGACGGGGGGGATGTTCCCTCCCACTGCTTGTAAAGCAGTCTAATGGCTAATTAGGCACTAGGATTGCTTTTACATGAAAGCCGACCGCCAGCTGAAAAAAAGCGATACAAAGATGATACCTAAACCTGCAGGAATCATTCTGGTATAACCACTCAAAATCCAGCAACATACCAATACGTCGCTGGTCCTTGTTGGGCATATATTGTAATGATCTTTTTTTTCCATGCAGCCTGTGGGTTAAATGAAAAAAAAGAGAATCTAACAGATTCCTCCATTCACATTGATTGATCGGTGGTATGCCCACCATTAGAATACTGCCCTGCATCCACCTATTTCTAATGATGGGCATACATGCACCGTTATTTTTTTTTCCATTCAGCCCATGGGCTGAACGTAAAAAAAGAACCCAACAGATTCCTCCATTCACATTGATCGATGTGGATGAAGAAATCTCTGCAGAGGTGCATGCGTGGGAGCTGCCAAGATGGCCATGATGCTCTGAAGCTCCACACCGCTCTGGTCTTTAAACCCCTGCCACACTACTCAGAGTGCTCGTTTCGGACCTGCTCCACCAGGAACAGATAGGGGAACACCTGGGGATAACCTGGATGTCATCGGGCACAGCCCGACGGGACCTCACCCGGCAGCTTGAATCAGCCTCCAGGCCCCCCCTCCACTCTAAGATGGCGGCCGCGGCAGCACGAGCCGGGAACACAGACCCAGAGGAATCAATAGCTGACCAGGACATGGGAGAACTGTGGTTCTCCCTTCTCCACACCACACAGTGAGTAACTGCCTCCAGACTGCTTCCTCTCTGGCATCCACGGAATCCCTGATTGGGAGGACAGTTGATGGTCTCTTCTTCACACCTATGCATGATCCATTGACCGGCCTAGATCCGTGTAATAGCAGAAACTACAGCAGCCCTCTCACTCCCACTGACTTTCCTTCCATGATGGCTGCCTTATCCAAAATGCTATCCAGAGGCCTAGCCCAAACTGTGGCCCAGATAACCTCCTCTATCCATGCTGACCTGCAGAAATTGGGTACTAGGATTAAAGTTATGAAAAGAAAGCTGACCAGTCGCAAAAATTAACCAAAACTTGCCTAGAATTCAGGATGTACAAGATGAATTAGAGACTGTGATATCCAAAATTGATGACCTTGAAAATAGGTCCAGGAGATACAACTTCAGATTAAGAGGTCTTCCTGAATCGGTGAAAGAGGTGTACCCAGTAATTAGGTCCCTCATTAAGGAATTGATACCGGAACTGGACATTGCTCACAGAGCCTTACAACTGCCACGCACAGACGGTCTTCCAAGGCACATAATAGTCAAACCCCACTTCTACACAGTTAAGGAAGCAATGATGAAACTGTCCCGAGCGTCAGAAAAGCTTGTCTTCCAAGGTAATCCAATACAAAATTTTGCCACCCAAAGCCACCTCCTCAAATTTTGTCGCAAAAAGAAATCTCCTAACGATGGTCCTTTTATTTCCGCCTGAATTTTTCCTTTCACAACAAAGGAAATGGCTTTTCCTCTTTTCCAGAAGGAGAACACCTGCTATTACACCTGGGTCTGATCACACAGGAAACACACCTTCAATCGACCAGCAAAGATCCAGCTTCTTCTTCAAAGAGACCGTCTCCTCCAAGTCCTCTTACCCCTGTCTGGCAGAAACAGCAGCCCAAGAGATCCAAGGACTCTCAACCGCCATGATGTTTCCATACAAGTCGACATCATCGTTGTCCTGCTGAGTTCTTCCTTGTCTGAACGCCTTGGAGTCCATTCTCCTTTGTTAACTGTTGCTTCTCTTCCACACTCGACAAGTCCCTTTTAGTCTCTTCAGGGCCTTTATCTGGGGGTGGGCTGGAGAGTGAAAATTAAACCCAAAATTGTATTTGTTTTTTCCTCATAGGTTTAGTTACTCACTTTTTTTTTTTTTTTACATATGCGGGAGGGATATTTTACCCCATTTGGTCATAACTTTGTACATTATTATCTTTGTGTATCTACACCATGCTTTTTGTTAGGTACTAGGGCGACCTACGCCTTAGAAGAGCACTCTGGGTCCTGTTAATAAACACCGGTTTCCCAAATTGTACTAGTTGGATATGCTGGTTCATGTGCAGCGGTTACCTTGCCGCCCTGGACTTCCTGGGGGGGCACCATATTTTGCAGTGACCTCCTACGGTAGGGGCCTCGGGGGGGGGGGGTTAGGGAGGACCATGGATATGTCCTAATTTTTCCAAAAAATGAAGCTCTGGTCAGTTGACCACTTATTCTCCTCCACAGGATTATCTTAAGGCAGGGTGACCCGAGAGATCACAATACACCTCCATCTGCCTCTGAGGGACTAATGTCTTTCTCTCTGTGATAGATTGATGTTCCCTTCTCCAAGGGTCATCAACCTTCTCAGGTCAAGGGCTGGGAAGTGGTGGGCCCCCTTCCCAACCCGGGTGGATTTAGGGGTTTTTGGTTTCAGTTACGCATTGATAGTTTGCCTGCCTTGTCTCTCTAATTGCTTTATCTTCTACCTCTTCTCTCTTTCCCAACTTCTCACTCTCTCTAGATCTACCAGGAAACTCGCCTGCACTCACTCCCAGGGTCAGAATACCAGCATATCTGTCATGGAACCTCTTTGCCAGAAAATGCTTCCAAATTGGGTGAGTTATCACTTTGTATCTGCGCCCTTTCCCCCCTCTGATCCATGGCTAACTCAAGTTCTCAAATAACATTCATCAAGCTAATCTCCCACAATGTGCAAGGGACTCAACTCCCCAGTTGGGAGACGGAAAGTTTTCCAATTTTATCATTGCTTAAAATCCGTTGTTCTTCTTCAGGAGACTCTCTTCCCCTTATCATACAACCCCTCTTTCATTCACCAGAACTACTCTCAATTCTTTATAGCCAACGCAGAGAATAAAACTAAAGTAGTTGCGATATGCTTCACCAAACGTCTAAATTTCTCTCCCTCAATGGTACGCAAAGATCCCCAGGGGTGCTAGCTCCTGGTTGTGGCACCATAGACGGAGAGACTTATACTTTCATCTCCTATTATGCGCTAGATTCTTTGAATCCCTGGCACGAACACTACAACCTTATTTCGAAGCTACAGTGATTTTTGGAGGCTACTCCAATATAACCTTTGACCTCTCCCTGGATAAATCAGGGCACAGGAAATCAAAATCCAAAACGTCCCCCTAAGCAAAGCCAAAAAATAGTGCACCTCCTACATTACTTTGGCTTGGTGGATATATGGAGGGAACTAAATCCCCATGACAAAGACTACACACATTTTTCCGCTCTGCATAATACCTTGTCTATCCCTTTAGCCTTAACTTCCAAAATCAGAGACACACCCCTATTGGACCATTCCATAATGATGTTATCGATCAATCATTCCCTAGGGGCAAAGAGCCCTTTCAAATGGCGACTTAACGAAGCCATTGAGCGACACAGTTCAGTGCACAATCTTAGCAAATTATCTGACAGAATATTTCGTAAACTATAACAATGACTCAGTCACGCCAACAACCCGATTGGCAGATCACAAGGCAGTTATGAGAGGTAAACTCATCCAGAGCGCTTCCAAATTAAAACAAACGTAGAGCGGACATGCAGAAGCAGATGAAGGATTACTTACTACTGAGCACTCAACATAAATGTGACCCCAATTCTGACACCTTAGCGAAACTAGAGTCTGCACAAGTTCTTCTGAACCTAGCATTAAAAACAGCAGCAGAGAAACAGCTTAGATGGACAGGAGCTAGATTCTACTCACAGAAGGATAAGATAGGGTCTAAACTAGCAACCAAACTGAGTCCCAAAACCCACACCCAAGCCTTCCCGAAAATTTGCACCACATCAGGAGGAGATCTGACCCAGAATCCCTCTCGGATTATGGCAACATTCCAAGCCTTCTACTCAAAGCTTTACAATCCCCCCTCCCCTGAGAAACTGGAGTCCTTTCTAAGGGACCTCCCCATCCCCAAAATCTCCAGTTCCCACAGGGATCTCTTTGAGAAACTGATTACATCAGAGGAAGTTTTAGAAACAATTAAAAAAAACTCTTAAATCAGGCTCTTTCCCAGAACCAGATGGCTTTTCGGTCTGTTACTACAAAAAATTTGGCCACTCCCTAGTCTCTTACATGGCCCGGTTCTTTAACTCTCTCAGGAATGAAGCCTCCCCCAGACAGAGACCTGAACTCAGCTTTTATTTCTGTCATACCTAAACCCGGGAAAAATACAAGCGAGGTTAGAAATTACTGCCCAAATTCTCTTATTATCAATGACCTGAAAATGATGACCAAAATTCTTGCTACAAGAATGTCCAGTTTTATTGCTAAGTATACATACAAGGATCAGGTAGGCTTCATTCCTGGAAGGCAAGGTCTGGATCAAATAAGAAGGGACGGAGGACCTCCTCAAGAGGGTTTCTCCCTCTCAATAGATTTTCAAAAAGCATTTGACTCTGTTTCCTGGACCTATCTCTTTGACATTTTGGAGAGATGAGAGTTTGGCCCTAAATTTAGGGGGATTATCCACTCACTCTATTCGACCCCAAGTGCGCAAGTACGCTTAATGACTAGATACACTGAAACATTTGATATTAAAAAAGGAACCAGACAGGTATGCCCATTGTCACCTTTAATTTTTGCGATCGCAATTGAAACATTAGCTATAGCAACCAGAACCCATCCGGACATTTGAGGAGTTCTCTGCGGTTCACAGGAACATAAATGCCCTCTTTCCGTGGATGACTTGCTCCTGTTTATCACCTCCCCACTGACATCCACCCCATAGTGCACCAGCTGTTTAAGGGCTTTGTCATTTTCTCGGGTCTTACAGTTAATATCCAAATCTGTTGCCTTAAAACATCTCGGTACCCACCGACTTAGTGGAGCGAATAAAACAACACTTCTCTTTTACTTGGTCCTCAAATTCCATTCCATACTTAGGAATTAAACTTACACAGAACATAGGTGATTTATACTCAGTTAACTACCCTCTAATGTTCCGCAAATTGGAGGGCAACTTACATACATGGTCGAGGTGTGGTCTTTCTTGGCTGGGTAGGATAAGTGCCATAAAAATGACATTGCTACCATGTCTATTATACCTTTTTAGATCCCTCCCTATACCCATAAAGAAACAGCTGCTCCTCAAGGTCCAATCTCGAATCACTCGTTTTGTTTGGGGGAACAAGGGGTACAGGTGTGCTAAAGAAGTTCTGTTTTGCCAGAGAAAACAAGGAGGTCTGGGCCTCCCTAATCTTTGGTGGTACAACCAAGCCGCCCAATTATCTCAATTTTCTATAGTATACTCGGGAGGACCTAAGCCTGACTGGGTCTCTTTGGGAAGGTAAGCGGTCCACTTTAACACTATTGATTTCCTACTGTGGTGCTAACCCACATTGAGACCCCCAATCCTTTCCCCCACCCTATCCCATTCCTTTGTCTTATGTGATACATTACAAAAGCAAATCTCCCTAATCTCCTGCACAAGACTGCTTTCACATTTGTTTCATAACTCATCATTTCAGCCAGGCATGAATATACAAGCTTTCCATTGGTGGCTAGATAAAAGAAATGGCCTATTCGAAAAAGACCTTTAACTCAATGGGTCCTATCTCCCTTTGTTATTGCATGAGAAAACTTAAAAATGGCACCTTAAGAAAAATTTTGACTTTCTCAAATCAGACATTGCTTTCATTCCGTTTGGTTAGACAAACCTGAAGACCCCAAATCAACGCTTTATGAACAGTGGTGCTCTATTATCATGGATCAGAGGGGAGGCATCTCAATTATCTACTCCTTACTGGCAAACAGAGAAGACAAACCATCTTATGCGATCTCGTGGGACAAGAGCCGTTGGTTCCAATCATTTGAACGATCGTACAAAAGATATCATAAATGGCTCTCTGATTGAAGCAAATGTAAAAATCTTAACAAGATGGTATTATATTCCATCAAGACCTGCCATAATTTACCCAGATGGCTCCCCTTTATGTTACAGAGGGTGTAGTTTGGTAGGCTCCATGTTTCATACATGGTGGTCTTGTCCCCGCATCAGATCGTACTGGAATAAAATCTTCCACTTCATATGGAAAGTCACGGGGGTATCAGTGCCTCAGGACCCCACAATAGCCCTACTGGGATGTAGGGTGGAGAAAGTTTCCAAATATACACAAGCCTTAATCTTCTTCATTCTCCTGGGAGCCAAGATTCCGCTTGCAGGGGCATGGAAGAAACCATCAATCTATTTTGTGGCAGCTAAGGGGAAGATCTCCTGGATCATGATGCAGGAACAAACAGTGGCTAAACTACTGGACACTACACAAAAATTTGAGGCAATCTGAGAACCTTCGGCAGACTATATCAAAATATCTCTGCCCTGGTCCCACAGTAGAAAATTTCATGGTAGAGATTTTTCGCTTCCTCATCCTCCTCTTTCTCTTTCTTTCCTTTAGAGGCCACCTTGGTGTCCTCTTTCCTTTTCTCTCCCTCTTTTTCTTCTTGGCAGAGGTCCTCCAGAGGGGGGCTAGTTCTATTTTCTGTTTATAGTAATGTGAATAAACTTAAAGAGCAGAACAATTTTTTCAACATTCAAGACATTGTTTCATACAATAGGCTCTTCAAGACAGGTTCGCTTATACTTGGTTAGACCTCCCATGGATTAGGGTAACGGTGTGACTTCAGTCTTCTTGAGCTGGGAGGGCGGGACTCTAGCCTCTGGGTTGTTATGTGGGTAGCGCCTAGTCCACAGTTTGATCCCATAGGGGTGGCATGGTGTTATCCTCCCCAGCTCGTGAGGGCTGGAATGTTCACCGAGCAGGTTCTTCTATAACATAGGATCCATGGAAGTTTAGGGCCAGGGGAATTACTTCATCTCTACGCCCAGATGGAGTTCACTAAACCTCTATGATTTTAGTCCCCTGTTTAATTTTTTTTGACTATACGGTGCCTTGCAAAAAGTATTCACCCCCTTGGCATTTTTCGTGTTTTGTTGCCTCACAACCTGGAACATGGATTGTTTCAGGATTTGCATCATTTAATTTACAGAACATGCCCACGACATTGAAGAGGTTTTTTTTTATTGTGAAGCAAACAACAAATTAGGACAAAATAACAGAAAAAGTCAATGTGCATAACTATTCATCCCCCTAAAGTCAATACTTTGTAGAGCCACCTTTTGCGGCTATCACAGCTCCAAGTCGCTTTGGATAAGTCTCTATGAGCTTGCCACATCTTACCACTGGGATTTTTGCCCATTCTTCCTTGCAAAACTGCTCCAGCTCCTTCAAATTGGATGGTTTGCACTTGCGAACAACAATCTTTAAGTCTGATCACATATTTTATATTGGATTGAGGTCTGGGCTTTGACTAGGCCATTCCAACACATTTACATGTGTCCCCTTAAACCACTCAAGTGTTGCTTTAGCAGTGTGTTAGGAGTCATTGTCCTGCTGCAAGGTGAACCTCCGTCTTAGCCTCAAATCACACACAGAGTGGTACAGGTTTTGCTCAAGAATTTCCCTGTATCTAGCACCATCCATCTTTCCCTCAACTCTGACCAGTTTCCCAGTCCCAACTGCTGAAATACATCCCCACAGCATGATTCTGCCACTCTATGGAGCATACAGCTTATTGTCTTCCTATGTACATGTAGCGCTGGTAGATTTTCAATCTACTGCAGATTAGGTACATTTAGTAAATTGTGTGTTAGGAGGGTTAAAAGTTCGCCTCTGTTCCAGCTTGGCTGACGTTGTGTGTGCTTCCATGCTGACCGGTGGGTGTTGCTGTTACCATTAGTCAGTGTTGGAAGGGCAACGTGTCGAAGTGTATAGATGCTCCTCTGTCTCGGAGACAAGCTCGGTGGAGGTGGTCCTCTGAGTTGCATTCGGGGAAGGGGGTATTTATGGGACAGAGGCCATGTTCTAGGGTTTTTTACAGCCACCTGCTGGCCCTCCTGGCCGACAGGTATGTGTTAAGGAGCTACCTCGTGGTCCTCCAATCGGGAGGCCCATGATGCTACGGCGCAGGGGTGGGTCCAGAGGCTTGTCTGGGGCCTACCACCGTGGCCGAGGAATGGTCCTGAGCTGTCGGTCCTGTGTGACGAAGCTGGACAGCCGAGGAGATCCCAGGGGAGGATCCGTCTTGGAGAGATCACGCAGCGTGCTGGTCTATAGAGGGGCCTGGTGACACGGTTGCAGGACGTATCCAAAAGAAGTAATTATACAGCATAGTGTCGCTGGTTCGGCTTAAAGGTTCAGGCACTGTGACTGACTGTTCACTGCAGAAGATTTGATACATCTTGTGGCAGAGGATCGTGCAGATTTATCCCCCCCAATTAAGTCTGTGGCAGAGACTTTTGATTCGTGCTGGGTACTGGCTGCTAGACCGGTGAGAGAGGCCTATCCAGATGAGCAAAGAGTGCATCCCATGAGGGAAACGCATTCTACATAATTATATGAATTCTACCGGGACATTTGTCGCTAAGATCTTGTAAGAAGATATTTGAGTTTCTCCTGAAAGTTTCCTTTACTGTCTCTTTCCTGCTACTTCCTAAAGTTTGACTGTTCAATAAAGCATTGAAAACGTACTCCAGTGTTGGTGCGTGTGTCGTCCAGCTGCAAACTCAACGGAACCCCTAGACCCAGTGCCGGTGAAACAGAGGGAAGCAAAGTAAATGTAACAGACCCATTTAAGCTAGCAGCTCCACCGTTAGTTAGTGCTACATGTGGGAGCTCGTCTGGGATTTGTTGACCGACAATTATTGCAACCCAGTGGAGTGTTTTACTGGGAGTTTACAGAGAGAGCTGGACTTTGAAAAAAAAAAATCTCTTTAGGAAGAGGAAAGGTTAAACTGCGGGACTTTGCTTTTGGGTGCGTAGACGCTTGGCGCCAGAAGAGGCCCTGGAGCTACATGACTGAAATAAAAAGGGGGAGGAGTTACCCTACTTGCTACCGCGTGGGACGCGTGTAGTGTGCTTGGCGCCAGAGGAGAAGAGAAGCCTCGTGATCGTGCTGAAAGATCAGAGTGTGGCCATGTCTTTTCCGGCGTTGCAATCGGTTGCGGGACCCACAGTGTTCCCTGCAAGCACCGTGATAAATACTGTGCAATCTGGAATTCTGCTCACGGATACTGGAGTTCGAATGAAACCGCAGGGGAAGTTTGTCCTGTATACCTCGGGAGATGTTGAGGGACTGGGCATGACCTGCCATCGATGTGGAGGATTGGCCGTGCATCTTCGTCCATTCGGCCGATGTCCGCAGTGTGGAGAGTATTTGTTTGTAGTGGAGCCACCTACTATGCCACCCCGTGCCTACCGGATGGATTGGGTGACAGGTATCGCTACAGTGGAAGCTGCCATCGCTACAGAGAGAGAGCGACGGGCTGCCACTTCGCCTGTTGCTACCGACAATGTTTCAGAAAGAGACACAGCTGCTGCCGTCTCATCAGGAGACATTGCTTTGATTCCTGAGTCCACTACACCTGTTCCTGTGGTGCCCACTCAGAGGAAGGTGGGCTAAGAGAAGGCTTCTCGCGGCCGTGGTCGAGGCCTACCCCAGAGGTTACCTGAGCCGGAGCTACCAGAGTCTACGTCTGGAACGGGTAGGTCAAGGTTGGGGACTGTAAATAAGTATTTGCCAGCAGAAGAATTGAGAGACTCGGAAATAGAATCCATGTCTGATCTTTCTGGGGATGATGACTTGTTCGAAACCATGTCGCAAGAGCTATTGTGGTCACAAGGCGAGGATGTTGCCTTCACAATGACCCTTCCTGAATGGACTGCCATGAGTTCTGGGAGGATGTCACCCTGTGTGGAGATGCACAGTGCTGTTGCTGGGATTTTGTCAAAAGTTATTGATTCGCTACAGACACCGGCTGGATCTATGGTGAAAAAGTCATTAGACTCCTGTGTACCGCCTGGTATGGGAAAAGACAGATCTTTGCCAAAACTTGCTAGCTTGCAAAGGATGTTAAAAAAGCGTGTGGCCGCAGAGTATGGATTAGAATTCCCCTATATGCCCCAGGATGTCATGCGGGGGATTGAAGCTGATCGGGAACTTTGGTACAATGAAGCTATTTGGAACTACTTGCCTGTGCCTAAGCCCTTCAGAAAGACTGGATGTTCTGTCTGGATTGATGAACGTTTTAACGGATGCTTTGTTCATTGGAACTATGGTCGGCATATCTATGCTGATAAAGTGGTGATCTGCAGACCGGGAAAGGACAATGCTGTATATTTTATTACCACTGTAGATAAAGAAGGAAAATATGTGACTCTACCAGATCCTCGGTTTTACTGGTAATTATGGACACTATTACTTTGAAGTTAGCTAGTTAGATAGCGACAGGGCAAAGAGATCTGAGTGGTCAAGATCTACAGATCCTGTTCTGTGTTTAAATTCAAGGACTTCTGTTTGCTAGCCGGATTTCTTTTATAAGAGAAGTTCTTGTGTAGGGATGGACTCCAAAAGTAAATATTCTTTCTAATACAAATCATAGGAAATGAGTCTCATTCTAAATGAGGCTTTGCTCCTGGTGTTGCGTAGTGTGTATATGTGTGTGTTTAAATATGTTTTATTTTTCAGGGATCATCGGATCATATGTATAGCTGGGAGACGTTTCAGCTAGTTAGTTAGTAAGGTTGAAAAAAAAAAAATTTATATTGCGGTTTGGTTCGCGGCTGTGAACATAATGTTTTATAGATATAAGTCTCATAATGTCTTTAAACTGTCCTTTTTCTCTCTCTTTGCCTATCTAAAGTTATGAGAAACTCAAATGCTACTCTCAGGCTTGAGAGTTACTGTTACTGCGTTCAGGACAGACATTGGGAACAACGTCTATTGTAGTGGGGGGAGTATGTAGCGCTGGTAGATTTTCAATCTACCGCAGATTAGGTAAATTTAGTAAATTGTGTGTTAGGAGGGTTAAAAGTTCGCCTCTGTTCCAGCTTGGCTGACGTTGTGTGTGCTTCCATGCTGACCGGTGGGTGTCGCTGTTACCATTAGTAATTATGGCAGAGTGGCCCGACGGAAGCCTCTCCTCAGTGCAAGACACATGAAAGCCTGCATGGAGTTTGCTAAAAAACACTTGAAGGACTCCAAGATGGTGAGAAATAAAATTCTCTGATCTGAGGAGACCAAGATAGAACTTTTTGGCCTTAATTCTAAGCGGTATGTGTGGAGAAAACCAGGCACTGTTTATCACCTGTCCAATACAGTCCCAAAAGTGAAGTATGGTGGTGGCAGCATCATGCTGTGGGGGTGTTTTTCAGCTGCAGAGACAGGATGACTGGTTGCAATCGAGCGAAAGATGAATGCGGCCAAGTACAGGGATATCCTGGGCGAAAACCTTCTCCAGAGTGCTCAGGACCTCAGACTGGGCCGAAGGTTTACCTTCAAACAAGACAATGATCCTAAGCACACAGCTAAAAGAACGAAGGAGTGGCTTCACAACAACTCCATGACTGTTCTTGAATGGCCCAGCCAGAGCCCTGACTTAAACCCAATTGAGCATCTCTGGGGAGACCTAAAAATGGCTGTCCACCAACGTTTACCATCCAACCTGACAGAAATGGAGAGGATCTGCAAGGAGGAATGGCAGAGGATCCCCAAATCCAGGTGTGAAAAACTTGTTGCATCTTTCCCAAAACGACTCATGGCTGTATTAGATCAAAAGGGTGCTTCTACTAAATATTGAGCAAAGGGTCTGAATACTTAGGACCATGTGATATTTCAGTTTTTCTTTTTTAATTAGTCTGCAAAAATGTCAACAATTCTGTGTTTTTCTGTCAATATGGGGTGCTGTTGTGTTGTGTACATTAATGAGGGAAAAAAAATGAACTTAAATGATTTTAGCAAATGGCTGCAATATAACAAAGAGTGAAAAATGTAAGGGGGACTGAATACTTTCCATCCCCACTGTATATATTTTTTTTCCTTTTTTTTTTTTTACATTTTTATTATTACTTTGAATGTTCCAGCTTAGGGTCTCTCAAAATGCGATGGCCATCTAACATCTTTCGAGACCCTGTGTGAAAGTGTGCCCTAGGACTGTGCCATGCTGTACCCTATTCTAATACTCCACTAGTGTGTGGTAGCGACAGAAACAGTCCCCGATGCAGAGACCAGGTTGGTCAGGACAGGAGGGACAATAATAGCGTGTGTCACGCCTATATGCATGCTTGCTACAGACATGGCATCTTTTTAGGGGTGCTCGTTAGGGTAGGGGTACCAGGAAAGACATCCAGAAAATGCCTCTCATGCAGCCAGCTTACTGCTTCTAGGTCGTGAATTTGGGCCACAGCACCTGCTGGATACAGAAGGGCTGCGATGACCTCTTCCTGGAATTTTAGGAAGGATCCAGTTTGTCCAGACACTTTGTATAGCACATTAGTGTTGAATATAGCTATTTGGAATAAGTATACAGACACTTTTTTATACCAGCATATGGCCTTATGGGTAACAAAGTATGGCACCATCATCTGGTCATTGAAGTCCACCCCTCCCATTTTACGGTTGTAGTCGTGGACACAGAGGGGCTTCTCAACCATACCAGTCGCCGTAGTAATTTGGACTGCCGTATCTGGGTGAATAGAAGACAGAATGAAAACATTCCATTTGTCCTTCCATCTCACTGCAAGTAACTCATTGGACCTCAAACAGGCTCTCTCACACAGACTAAGTTGGACATTTACAAGCCGTTGGAGAAAAAGCCCTGATGATTAGATTGCACGGTGCCCCATGCGACAATTCCTGATTGATAGGTGTCTAAAAAGTGGTACACTTGAATAAAAATTGTCCGCGTATAAATGTTACCCGTTTCCGAATAGGGGGGTCACCAGGCCCCAAACAATCTTGCCGCTGCTCCCTATGTAGTCTGGGGCATTGGGGGGCTCCAGGCTGCTATCTTTTCCCTCATACACCAGAACACTCCATGTATACCCTGTTGCTCTGTCACAGAGCTTATACATCTTGACCCCATATCTGGTACGCTTGCTGGGGAGATATTGTTTGAAAGCAAGACGTCCAGAAAATTTAATCAGGGACTCATCAATGCAGACATCTTGATTGGGGATATACAAGGCTGCAAATTGTTTGTTCAAGTGGTTTATGAGGGGCAGAATTTTATTGAGCCGATCATGTTCAGGGTCACCCCGAGGGCGACAGAGTTCATGAATCTGTGGTGCAGCAGCATTGTCACCTTAGAACAGCAAGTGTGTTAGAACTACAAAACACTTTCCCTTTTACTCACCTCCATGATACAAAAGGTGTTCTGTAATCTACAAAAAGGTGAACTTGGCATAGTTGATAGGCAAGTTTTTATTACCGCTTTAATCCCCGGCCCCTATTTAGTTTTTTTATTTTATTTTTGGTAATTTGTTTTGGTAGTGCCAAATTAAAAAGCCCCAGGGTGGAGGGAAAAGATTTAAGAACTTTGGCATCCTCACCTTGGGTGGCAGTTGATCTTTTCCCAGTACTGCAGCATACTTTGCCAGAATAGACAAATGACACCTCTAAGCACTTGTATCACTAATAAATTGGATGTCGGAAGAAAAGGCAGAAAGAACACCTAAAGGGTGTTGGAAGAGCAACAGCATGTGTTGTAAAGTATTTTAAACTATATATACACTTTATGCATTATACCTGGCTGTACCAGTAGGTGGCACTGCAGTGTTATAATGTGTATTCTATGGTAATGTATTTGGAGGAAGTACCTTCATTCCTAAGTGTGTGTAGTTGTATCCTCCTGTTTCCTTTTCCATGATAAAGACATGTTTTGATATCCTCCATGAAAGTAAAAGGTATACTCTGCATACAACAAGCTTCCAGCGTATGATTCAATAACCTGCCAATATAGGGCAAGTCCAGGCATTTACCCCAAAACATTCTTCTTTCCCTCAGAGGCATGTACTAACAATAATGTTTTCTTTTTCCTTGTTCCTTTAGCAAGAAACAGCTTTGATTTCCGCCTGCAACATCAACAGGCTTGAAATTTCTAGAGGGGAAGCAGATACATCTACCAATAGCCCATGCCCAACCCACCATTTGTAGTCAGGCTCTGCATATACTGTATGTATGTATCTGCAGAGAAGGGACACAGAAGACTGGGCGATAGGTAGACTTCTGTGGTCCAGCAGGGAGGGTGGACAAGGCTCGCTGGGTTTGTCATCTTGAACAGGAAGTTAGGTGCACACCAGATTTCTGGTAGATCAATAGTGTTTAGGGAAATGTACATGTATTGGAATTTTGTATTATTACATTGAATTATTGATTTTTTTTTTTTTATTGCCATGTTTTACTTGTACAAACCTATGGCTTGATCCTTTCCCACAGGCATCTACATATAGGCTACCACTTCTCCGTTGTACCCAACTTTGAGCAGGGATCCCAAAAGGGGTCCTCAGAATATCAACTGGCTGTAGATTGTGCACAAAATAATGGCAAACTGACAAAAAGTGGCTCAGACGCTGAGCCCCTCTGGCACGGAGCATGGGGGAGGAAACTGTTGCAGAGGGCTAGGTGGCTTAGATGCTAAGCATTCTAACAGGCTGGTTAAAATGAGAGACTGCCAGATAAGCATGGCAGTCAGTCAAGCCACAAAGCCTTCACAATAGCAAAAAGACTGGAATGTTATTTCACTAAAAGCTCTGCATAACTTGTATACGACAAAAAAGAACATATCACACAGGTGACTGATCTGTTCTCAAAACTTCCGTGGATAACATTCTGAGGATTCTGTACAGTTACATAATTCAACTTGGCTCAAAGAGGGAAAATAAATTCTACAGCTTCTTTCAGGATGAAGTCTTCAAAACAGAACTACTCTGTCCTTAAAGGCCAACTCTATCTTTCTGACCATAGATCATGTTTAGGGTGTAGCATGAAGATTCTGCAGCCCCCCTCAAACCACCCTCTCCCCTCTTACAAGAACGAGGGGTTCTGCTCCCCATCAGTTCCTCTCAATTTTGAAATTGCCACTGTGGCAGAAAGACTAGTAGTTTTGAATGGAACGAGTGCAGTGATGTCACCTTAGTTCTTCGGGAGACTGTGCAATCCACGGATCATGACTACAATGCTTTCCAGGCTTCTATGTAAAAAATAATGAATGTACTTTTTTTTTTTCAATGAATATGGGTGCATTTATTATTTCTTTTGCAAAAATAGTTTTTTTTACCTTAAAAAGGGCACTATACTAAAGATTTCCCAGTTTGGGGCAGATCCCCATGGAAACAATATACATTCCTGAGGCTTGTAAATAAATCCATCGACTCTAATGAATGATGGCTGTTAGCTTGTTTGCAGACGTTCCCTCCTGCTGTGGCTGTTGCATAGGATCTCCGGCACCTGTTAGGCTTTCCATAAAATGGCAAAAACATATTTTTATTTTCTTGCAGGAGCAGAAGGAGCAAATATATTATGTGAATTATTCAAATAGTTTACTCCTGTACAGAAATATTGCTATTGACTGTTCCATGGATATAAGAAAAGAGTTAAGCTGTCTGTTTAGGCATAGATTCTTTCATCCACACTAAACAGCACAGATGGACTCATTCCCTGTTGGCTACTGCCTTACAGCTGGTTCCAGTGGCTGAAAGAATGCTCTAACAATGCCTATATGAGTGTATGCAGGCACCATTTGTCTGACAATTTTTCATTTGGCTTGCTCAAAAATCAACTTTGGTTGAGCCCCAGAAGCACCCAAGGCTTTAATTTTTGAGCTGTGTATGGCAAAATTCACATATTTGGCAACATTCTGAAAAAATTTATAGGGACACTTTTTTGTCTGTAGGTGGAGCTTTTTTTAATTAGGGGTGGGGCATTTATTTGTAGGCATGGTCTGACTGTGATACAGGAGATGGTCAGGGAGTGGGCAGACATGATACAGGAGATGGTCAGAGAGTGTCGGACATGATACAGGAGATGGTCAGAGAGTGTGCGAACATGCTACAGGAGATGGTCAGAGAGTGTGTGGACATGCTACAGGAGATGGCCAGAGAGTGTGCGGACATGCTACGGGAGATGGAGGCCAGAGACTAAGGACACAGCTGACAGCAGAGACAGATGAGGAAGGGAAGACTTGTGTAAAGAGAAGATTCCAAAGCTTGGCCATGTTGCCTCCTCTGTGTGTGGGAAGAGGATGCCATCTCTCACATAAGACAGTTTCCTAACACAGTAATGCAGGAAATGAAAACAAACAGAAATCTTGTGACTCCCATCCCCAGGAATCCCAGAGCCATAACCCCAATATCTCTGTCCATACATACAGACATGGACTGGGCAGCAGTGAAGGATCAGGCCTTGGGAATGCATCTTGTATCAGCCTTCCCCGGGGACCTCTTTCTCCTCATGTTGGGAAACGCTGACACTTCCCTCCCCTCCCTCGGCGGGCGTGAGAAGTATGTGACCCAACTGTTTGCAGTACCTTCTGTCCTATCATGTGTGTCCCGGTTGGTCCCTGGAATCCTCAACTTACAGCCTGGCCGTTGATTCACAGGTGTCTCCGGGGGGGGGGGGGCATGCCGAAGGGCAGCACCACAATGTCATTGTGTATGTGCCACCGCCCAAGCCCGAACGGCCAAGCAGCTAGGCCGAGCTTGCCCGAGCCAGAGCAGCACAGGCATGTGCAGTTGTAAAGTCAGCCCGTGGCCATATTTTAACGGGTGGAAGCTGCACCCTTGTTGTTACGGGGAATCAGAGTGGCAATCCGGGAGTCGGGACAAAGCCAAATTTTCCGTGATTCTTTCGGGAAAATCGGGACTGTTGGCAACTATGGATTCAGCCTACCAGCCTCCCACAGCACAAAAATACTAGTTTAGGTACAGTAATCCTTTAACTGAAACCTGTACTGAGAAAATTAGTAGGCAGCCTGCAGTCTATTTTCTGCACTGCAGGTGGCACTTGTCTATAGCGGCAATGCAGGTAGAGGAGGAAATTGAGAGGAATCTAGTTGCTCTATGGTTTTCTTGGTCACAGGGAGGCAGCTATATGATTGGATGGTGGCACCCTATGTGTCTTTGGCGGTCATCTTAGGTCAGGCAAAGTCTATGTAAAGCGGTGTTCCGGACGAAATTATACTTTTTAAATAAAAATACCCCTATAATACACAAGCTTAATGTATTCTAGTAAAGTTAGTCTGTAAACTAAGGTCTGTTTTGTTGGTTTATAGCAGTAGTTTGTTATTTTATAAACTTACAGCAGGCCGTGGCCATCTTAAAGCGGGGTTCCACCCAAATTTTGAACATTATCTCTATGCATTCTCTTCCTTGCCTAGATGCTGACATGCTGTGTAAAAAAAAATTAAATCGCCGTAATTACCTTTTTTTTTCTAATCTTCTTAGCACTTCCTGGTTTTCCTCCCATGGAAGTAGGCGTGTTTCTAGCCTCTCCCAGACCTCCCACAGTCCCCCGGGAGTAGTCTCAGGCTTCCCAGCATGCATTGTGCAACAGCGTCATCACAACATCTCGGTGAATGCTGGGAGCACAGCATTCACCGCATCCAGGAAATACATGCTTGTGGGCTTCAAATGCCCACAATGAAGATGGAAACCGCCTTCAGTAAATTTTATAAGTTATTCTTTACAACGAAATCGGACACAGGTGGACTCATTACACAGAACATGTGAGTAGATAATCATGAGAAGAAAAGTTTGTGAATGAACTCCAAAAAAAAAAAAAAAAAAAACGATAGATAGGTGGACCCCCGCTTTAAGTGTGGGCATCTGAAGCCAGACTGTATTTCTTCCTGGATCTCATCCTTGCAGATCTCGCACATGCTCAGTGCAGCACAAGCAGTGTAATAGGTTTCAGGTCAGGTTTCCATAGCAACGGCAGTGTCAGAGGAAGTTGCCGCCCCTTCCCAGAAGGCATCGCAAACAGGAAATGATGTGATGGGCCACGGGAGGAGGAAGTGAAAAATGAATACAGCAGATATACAGTAGGTGCTGAGAAATTTTTTTTTAAAAATATCCAATTTGTTTACACTGCACAGTTTAGTGAGGGATGCTGAATAGTTGTAAAAGTGGGTGGAACTCCACTTTAAGACTCTGGCTCCCGGGTTAGGCACGTATTTTGCGAGTGGCTAGAGTAGGGACAGGTCACCCATCTGTCAGACAGTGCTTAGTATCAGGGAAAGGTTCCAGAGGAGAGGGGAAAGTGCATGGACACGCCATTCTTCCCGGAAACCTCCCCATTTGGGTGCAGACCGGCTAGGCCATGTTCAGCTCTTCGAGACAGACGTCGTCTGCACCTCTGATCCACCACTATACGGCCACTTTGCTGTTACAACTTGTGAGTGTTCCCGGTCAGGTTGCCTTCCTGTAGGGTCTGTTTGGGATTGCTCAACATCTGTTACAATATATTCCCGTTACTACAGTTGGACTGTGTGTGTTTTCTGCTTGCCACATCACGCTGCACCTTTCCACATGCCAGTAGTGAACTCCATTTTGAAAAGGCTAGTTCCTTGGCTCTCATGCAAAACCAAAGAAGTCATTGACCTGGATCAAGATTGCCGAACAGGAGTTCCATAGTTCCTCTGCCATCACTATTTGAGGCCAGACACATCCAAACAACTAGTCTTTGCAGAAGGTAAGAAATTTCTGACTCTTTGAAAAAGTACAGTGAACAGTGTGAAAACATGCAATTCACTCCTTTCTTATAGCAATGTGACTAAAGAAGAATTTTGTACACTACTGGGCAGAGGTTACAAAATTTATTGTGGACACTATGACTGGTAGAACTCAGTCTATTTTGGTATGTCTGTTGGGTTTGGTAGAGGGCCTAGCAAATACAGTCACACATAGAACATTACTGAGAATACTTCTGTTTTACGCCTGTAAGACGATTCTGTTACATTGGAAGTGTAGCACCTACCCCGATTTTCCAGGAGTCTGATGGTGACTACCAGAGGTAGGGAGGGCAGACATAATTCCTCAAGGTGCAGGGTATTGGGCATGGTGGGTGATGAACAAGAAAAATGGTTGGGCGCCAGTCACTTATGCTTAAACAAGAGAGATTATTTCTCAAACAGGAAAAATGTGGGAGAGAGGGGATCGGGCACAGGACACCCTTAGTAACGATCAGCAACAGGCAGATTGGCAGACTCCTTAGACAAAAATAGGTGAGATAAGGTAGACAGCAGTACAGGAAAAAGAGCCATTTTACCACTCTTCTACCCTTCTGCCGCTCTGTGCTGCTTCTGGTCCCTGGGCCCTATCTTTTCAGGATCTTTGCTATGCGTGTCGGGACCCTTCGGGGTAAGACCGCGCTATATTAAGATTCCTCTCAACTCAACTGAACTTTAAGACCGGGCCTATCTTTCAGACTTGTTGTTTACAAGTTAAAATCATTTTTTTTTGCTAGAAAATTACTTAGAACACCCAAACATTATATATATTTTTTTCTAACACCCTAGAGAATAAAATTTCGGTCATTGCAATACTTTTTGTCACACTACATTTGCACAGCGGTCTTACAAGCGCACTTTGTTTGGAAAAAATACACTTTTTTGAATAAAAAAAATAAGACAGTAAAAGTTAGCCCAATTTTTTTTATATTGTGAAAATGATGTTACGCCAAGTAAATTGATACCCAACATGTCACGCTTCAAAGTTGTGCCCGCTCGTGGAATGGCGACAAACTTTTACCCTTAAAAATCTCCATATGCGATGTTTAAAAAAAATTTAAAGGTTGCATGTTTTGAGTTACAGAGGAGGGCTATGGCTAGAATTATTGCTCTCGCTCTACCAATTGCGGCGATCCTCACATGTGTGGTTTGAACACCATTTTCATTTGTGGCCGCTACTCACGTATGCGTTCGCTTCTGCACGCAAACTCAGCGGGACCGGGAGCGTTTAAAAAAATTTTTTTTTTTTTAAATTTATATTACCTTTTTACTTTTTATACTGTTCTTTAAAAAAAAAAAATGTGTCACTTTTATTCCTATTACAAGGAATGTAAACATCCCTTGTAATAGAAAAAAAACATCACAGGACCACTTAAATATGAGATCTGGGGTCAAAAAGACCTCAGATCTCATTTTTACACTAAAATGCAGTAAAAAAATAAATTAAAAAAAGTCGTTTGAAAAAAATAAAAAAGTCTATTTAAGAGCTATGGGCGGAAGTGACATTTTGACGTCGCTTCTGCCCTGCAATGGTATGGAGACAGGTGGGGGCCATCTTCCCCTCACTCTCCTCACGCTCCATGCCAAAGACGGGAGCAGACGCGATCGCCTCTACCGCTGCCGGCGGCTCCGGTGGAGGGCACCAGAGTGTGGTGGGAGGGGACCCTCTCCCGCCGCCAATAAAGTGATCTTGCGCCGCAGAGACCACTTTTATCTGAAAGTGGACCACCCGTTGAAGAAGAGGATACCAAGGTTATGGAAGCTAGCTGCTGCCTTAACAAAGATATCCCTCTTTAAACAGCCTACGTATAACGACGGCAAGTAGTCCGTAAGTGGTTAAGCTGAATCAGCACATCTGTACTTTGTAGGATAGGCTGTCTCCTCTAGTAACTGAACTTTACTCACAGTGTCATACACAGATTCCCTTGGATGAGTTCTCTCTTAAAGTCCTCCCCGCCACTTCATAGCCTCCAGTTCATAAAGAGTCCCCTCTGGTGCTTCCTTAGAACTCCATCCCGCTTTGAATCGTTCCTGGATCTTTAGCAGGCTTTTCTCAACAGAATCTTTAACCCCCGGATAGGCCTCGGATAGGCCTGGCAGCCAGGAGACCACCTGGATAGGCCTCAGGCTTCAGGCCTAGCATCCAGGAACTGTTTCAAACGCATCTGCCCAGGCCGTAGCCCTTGGCTGGAAGACTTCGATCACCTGAATCCTTCCAAATAAATACCTTTTCCCAACATGCATAGCAGCAAATATGATTGGCTAAGATATGTTTATCCATAACCTGAATTCACTGTAGCTCATCACACTAATGTTAAAGGTAACAGCACCACCTACTGACAAAAGGGAAAACCACAGCTAAACAGGATTAGGACAGAAGTCAATTGACCACTAAACACTACAAACTAGCCAGGCTGGCTACCACCCAGCATAACTAAATTTACCTGTAGCCCTATTCTAGGACGAGGGTGCTTCAGAAGGAATCAGCACCCCCTTCCTTACAATATTGGAAGGTTCTGGTAAATGTAGCACTACCATTTTACAAAGCCACCCGAGTAGAGGTTGCCCACAAAAATTTGACAAGGTCTGGAGTAGCAGGACATTCACAGCAGCCACAAATGGATAGCCCCGATCTCCTTATTATCTATTGTATAACTGCTTGTTCTTGTCCTGCGAGCTCCCCTGACGTGTATATTGGGGAGGCATTGTCGATATACTGTTGTCTAGCCTCTGTTAATGTGTATCTGATATTATGTTAAGCTATCCTGAACTTCCAATGCCTAGCTGGTATATAGATGGGCCTAAAGCCCGGTAGGCACTATGAGTTTCTTTTTCGTTCAACCAAAAAAAAAACCTGTCAGCTCCAGTCGGAGTCACTGTACTTTGTGAAGTGCAACGATCTCCCCCGGCTGAGCTGTTGTGTTCTGACAGGGGAACGCCCCCCCCGCCAGAACACTCCAATCAGTGCTCTCTGCCATTGACTGAGAGCGCTAATCGGGAGTCAGTCAGCAGCGGGTTTTCCAGTATGCTTGTCCAACAGAGGCCTTCAGACAGACCAACATGCACACGGGCCGAATGTCGGTCCGTGTGCATGTACTGGGTGGGTGTAATACTGGGTTTTGTTAACCTGAGTTATGTTTTAGGGTGATATTTTGGTTCTGCGCGACCCTTATTGGGCTGGTTGTGGCCTTTTCTCTCTTTGGCTTTTTTTTGCCTCTTTTACTGTTGTATTTTGTATGTACTTATAAAGCATAATAAAAAGAATTTTCAAAAAATAGAAGAATTTTGTACATTGAACATTTTTGTACATTGAAGTATGATTGCTACTTGAAAACAGCATCTGTATTTATCTCAGTACTCTGAACCTGGTAAGTGTGCAATCAATATAACTAATGGGGAAGATGCACAGTGGGACAGAGCACAAAAAACACAAAAAGAAAAAAAAAAACCAAAAAAAACAAACACACAAGCTACCCTACACTTGACCTCCTTAGCTAGCAACAGGAAATCATCTTAAACCTGCTTCTTAAATTTCAGTAAAGAAAAGGTCTCAGTTTACATAAATTTGCAAATCTATGAGTAATCCATATTGCAGACTCAAGTTTCCTTTGGAAAGTGCTGTTTCTATTCTACTGAACAGGAGCACCTACACTAGGGATTTCTGTAGAAATACATAAACAAACTTATGTAGAGGTTAGAGTGAGCCATGTTGTTCTTCCGGCTATCCCATCTAACAGCACTTGCGCATAGAAGCTGTTACAAATGCTTTATTGCTTGCTCACTCATTTTACAGCTCTCTAGAAATCCTTAGAAAGCAGTAGTAAAACACTGGTGATAAAATTTCACGTAATGTACATTCACTTATGCTTCCTTCTTCCCCATTTAATTGGTATTTAAAGCCCAACTCCAGAGTATTACTAAACTATCCTTCCAGTGGACTGACCCCACAGTGCAAGGTCTACATGCTTTTTAAGTCTAGGAGGTAGCGGAGTAAGGTGCATTCCAGCAGGCATCTGTGTGACCAGTCCTATGAAACCTCTTCTATAAGATGCTCCAGGCTGCAGTTGTACAATGACATAATCAACTACAATGTAAGGCCAATAGCCCTCCATTGTTTATGAGGATGGCAAGGGAAAACACTCAAGCTGGAGCATAGGAGAGTACTTGTAAGCGGTGCTAGAGTTTAGCGGCTTCACAGAGGGAATCACACGTACTGACCTTATAAACAAGGCAACGTTTATTACCGGACAGACGGTGGTAGGAAGAGTAATTACAGCAGTAATGCACGTAGTTTCACTCCAAGCATGGAGGCATAGATACACAGCACAGTCACTTCTGATGTAAGCGGTAGTTGTATTCGTCAGCACTATAGGCACTTTCCACTGACTAACACAGTCTAAACCCAAGCACACAATGCGTATCTGTAGAGGCTGATATTCACACGCGTTACCTGGAAACAACGGTATTTCTTCAGCAGATGGATATAGGCATCTGATACGCTTGTCCTGCCCTCACAGTGAGGGCACCGGTTTTTATTATCTGCCATGGGGAGTCTTTCATCCGACCAGGATTGTTGAGACAGAACTCTGTAGGAACCCTGAGCTATCCCTCACAGGCCGGAACACTCTCCCGCTCTCCTCCCAACTCTCTCCCTCAGAAGCGGGTCTCTATCCCTGTCTATACACACACACACACACACACACACACACGATCTGCCTTCAACGTGGCTGGGCTTCCCTATATAAAGTATTCACCCAAAAATGTCCCACCAAATCTCCCGAGATTTGCTGTCCTATAAGGACACCAGGCTTCTCCAAAATGGTGCCAGAAACAATAAAACATATCCAATCGGCTTAAAAGTGAGTATATACACTTGCTAACCCACTACCTATTACAGCCAACTAAGCTGTCCTGCACTACAGCTGCCTACATTACCCTCCCCTTTAAGAATTGCAATCCCTTGCATGCACCTAGGGAGAGGTAATTAACACAGTGCAATAATATAGCAAGCAAAAAAAAAAACAAGCAATACATAACAGTTCAAGTCACATAGTCAGAAAACTTGACAGGTTTCAGTCCCCTGGTAATACGCTTGGGCAAGCGAGGCTTCGGGTCTTCCAAATGTCCCTTCCCCTCTGAAGCAACAGGATCGGTAGGTGCTATTTCCTCCACAAGAGGCTCATCCTCCTCCGGAGTGGGGGCACCGTGCACATCTGGCTCTCTCACAAATAAGTCCCATTCAGTAGCAGCAGCCTGGTTCTCTGTATCTACCCCAGCTAGGGATAAGGTCTCTACCGCCAGCAGAGAGGGTAGGTACCAGGTTGCAAAGTCACTGTTGAGGACATCCTGGCTGTTGTCCCATCTAGCAGATGGGGGAAAGACCCGAATAGGATTATCTGTTTGTGAATCAGCACCGAACACACAGGGACGCAGGAGATTACAATGCAGTCTCTTGTGAGGTCCATTCTGCTTCTCTGAAACCAGATCATACACAGGCTGCCCAGGGAAAGGTTGTTGCGTGACTCGATATGGACAGGGCTCCCACTTGGGCTCCAGCTTGCTGCCCCTCAGGTGTTTAGGATTCCTCACCAAGACTCTGTCTCCCGGTGTAAGTGGCAACAATCGTACAGTACTTTCCTCGGCTAAATCCTGGTGCTTTTCCAGTACTATCTGTTTGGCTTGATCCAGGAGGTGCCAGTGATCTTGGACCCATGCATCGGGGGTCCTTCACGTAATAGGCTCAGAAGTTTCCAAGAGTAAATTCACCGGTAGACGGCCACAACGCCCAAACATCAGAAAATGGGGGGTATAGCCAACATCTCCTACATACTGCGGCCAACGTTGTCAATGCTCTTGCTCTAATGTGTGAATCAATCCCAACAATGTGCGATTAAAGCGTTCACATGCCCCATTTCCCTGGGGGTGGTAAGGAGTAGTATGAGACTTCTGAATACCATTAAGATGGCACAGTTCAGAAAACACCTTAGACTCAAAGTTCGGCCCTTGGTCGGACAGAATCGGTTTGGGGCATCCGTAGGGCTGGACTACCTGGGTCCAGAACAGTTTAGCCGTAGTGGCGGCAGTCTGATCTTTAGTTGGCACCACAACAGCGAACTTAGAGAAGTGGTCCACAAACACCAAGGCATAGCGATACCCTGAAGAGGTGTCAGCCACTGTCAGAAAGTCCATGGTCAGTAATTCAAAGGGTTCTCCTGTGCTCACCACTAAAGGGGTAGTTTTCTCTGTTCTCCCTTTATGGATGGCACAACTCTTACACCCCTGACATGCCTTCTGCACCTACTTGGATAACTCTGGACAAAATACATACTTACGAATAAAGGCCTCTGTCCGTTTTGCACAGAAGTGTCCTCCAATATGGTGAAAGACTTGGCAAACCTCTAAGGCCTCCGATTGAGGAATAATCAGTTGATGAATAACTCGCGGCTCCCCTGGAACCCGGGCCTTTCTGTATAAGAGCCCATTGTATCTTTCCAGCCTATCACACTGCTTTAGCAGCTGACACAACGTCATGGAGAGCCTCCTTCGCTCCCGTGAATCTGGTTTCCGATTCCTGTCCCAATATCTCATGAGCTGATCAATATCAGGGTCTTACCACTGGAGTTGCAGCCACTCACGAGGAGTATGAATCTCTGGTCCTTTTAGCGCAACTTAGTTGCTCTGCAGAGCCGTTGAAGCCAGTTGTTTTTGCCGGTGGATCCCAGAGGGAACAACCTCATCCTCTTTGGAGTTACATATAGTTACATAGTAGGTGAGGTTGAAAAAAGACACAAGTCCAACCTATGTGTGTGATTATGTTTCAGTATTACATTATATATCCCTGTATGTTGCGGTCATTCAGGTGATTATCTAATAGTTTCTTAAAGCTATCAATGCTCCCCGCTGAGACCACCGCCTGTGGAAGGGAATTCCACATCCTTGCTGCTCTTACAGTAAAGAAAAAAGTTGTTGGTCTAGATCAGGGGTCTTCAAACTGCGGCCCTCCAGGGGTTCAGGAACTACAATTCCCATCATGCCTAGTCATGTCTCTGAATGTCAGAGTTTTACAATGCCTCATTGGATTTGTAGTTCTGCAACAGCTGGAGGGCCGTAGTTTGAGGATCCCTGATCTAGATCATTCTGAGGCCCGTCGAGAGGAAATCGGGAGAGAGCATCAGCATTACCATTGGAGCGTCCTGGCTTGTAGTAAATGGTATAGTTGAACCGGGTCAGTCGTGCCACCCAACGTTGCTCCAAGGCCCCCAGTTTAGCAGTCTCTAGATAGGCAAGAGGATTGTTGTCAATATATATGTCCACGTGACCACTTACTAAGTACTCAGCAAACTTTTCGGTGACGGCCCAGACTACCGCTAACAACTCGGGTTTAAAGGAACTGTAGTTGGTTAGGTTATGTTCGGTAGGGCGTAAACTCCGACTTGCATAGGTGATCGCATGCTCCGTTCCATCTTGTTCTTGAGCCAGCACAGCCCCAATCCTTGGAGACTGGCATCGGTGTACACCTGGAAGGGTTTACGATAGTCAGCGTAAGCCAACATGGGAGCTCCGCCTTAAGGGCCTCCAATGCCTTACTTTGTGCTACCCCCCAACTGTCCGTAATGTTGGGAGAAGATTTTCCTTTTCGATTGGTCGGTTGCCCGCACAACAACTGGGTTAAAGGGGCTGCGATAGTAGCAAAGTTCGGAATGAATCTGTTGTAGTAACCCACAAGCCCCAAGAAAGAGCGAAGCTCTGTTACCGTTTTAGGGGTTGCCCATGTCTGTACAGCTTGAATTTTGTCTGGATCGGGGGACACCCCTTTTGCCTCGACCACATGCCCCAAATATTGGATTTTTGTTTTCATAAGATGACATTTTTCCGGGTTGAGCCGAAGGTCATACTGAGCTAGCCGCTGGAGGACTTGATCCAGATGTAGCAAATGGTCCTCGAAGGTTCTGGAAAAGATGATAATGTCATCTAGGTAAATCAGGACAGATTCAAAGTTCAAGTCTCCCAAGCAAAGTTTCCATTAGCCTTTGGAACTTACTGGGGGCATTAGTCAGGACAAAGGGCATCCGATTAAACTTGTATAGTCCCAGAGGGGTGACAAAGGACGATTTTTCATGATCTTCCTTTTACCGGGACCTGCCAATATCCGCTGGCCAACTCTAGCGTTGAGAAATACTGGGCCTGTCCCAAGGACATTAGGAATTCTTCGACCCCTGGCAAGGGATAAGCATCCCGATGGGTGCAGGCATTCAATCTGCGATAGTCCACACAAAAACGTAAGTTGCCATCCTTTTTATGCACAAGAACTATGGGCGCAGCCCAGGGACTACGACTCTCTCGAATCACCACCCCTTGCAGCATTCCGCGTAATAAGTCTTTGACCTCTTGACAAAGAGACGGGGGTATATTACGATATCTTTCCTGTATAGGAGCCGTGTCTCCAGTGTGGATAGAATGATCCAAAGCATTAATACAGTCGTAGTCTTCAGGGCCTTGAGAGACTGCCATCAAATGTCTGCAAACTAATTGCTGGAGCTTGTTGCTTTGTTCCGGGGTCATCCCTTGCACCGGAAGTGCAAGTTGTGTTAACAATTTTGGGAGATGGGTCTGCTGAATCAGGTAGAGCCGTCTGCAAAGCAGCACAAGCGGCCTCCACCCCAGGGCAAGGATCAGTAATGCAGGTTTTGGGTACTGTATACAAATCTTCAATGGCCACGTCCGTGGGTACTTGTATCGGTGTGGACCCCGACTTAACCAGTTGTACCAGCACTTGTCCCTGCCGGACAACAGACAGAGTTCTGGCTACCAACTATTCACCTTTGGTTTCCAGGTTGCATTGTGGTTCGACCGTCACAGTGGCCCCTCTTACATGTCTTCTAGCTACCACCGGAAGGGGGCACACCAACTCTTGACGTGGGGTATAATAACCCAATGACAGGCAGGGAGACAGATGACCCCCACTTTCTCTGTGTGTTTATGACCCTGCGTCTGAACAGTCAGACAAGCGTTGATCAGATTCTGCAGCTGTGGTTCTGACTGCCCGGATGCTTGCATTAAAGCCTCCCTTAGAAGACGAGTTAAGTCCAGTTCTTTGAGAACGTTCATGCTCAATACCACTGGTATTTCTGGGAAGGAGGACTTTCGGGTCACCACGACCCCGACCCTAGGGAGGGTTTGATCATAAACCTTCATGGACATCCAAGTGACCCTTACTACCGGAATTGGTAGGTTGTTAGCAGCTTTCAGCCTCAACCAAGAGGGGTCTAGAGTTGGAGTCGGCCCAAACAGTTGCTGGTAGAACGAATAGGCCATAGTGGTGACTTCTGATCCAGTGTCCACCAGACATCTAGCCGGCTGTCCGTTGAGCATCACTGTCACCACTGGGCACCCAGAAATCATTGCAGGATCACATTGAGGCAGTGAACAAACATTTCCCGTGGGTCGCCCCTCCGCCACAGTCTCTAGTTTAAAGGATGGTTTTGTACGTTCCGGGCTCCCCACCCCGCACAATTCCTTGCGACGTGGCCTAACCGTCCACACTGCCAGCATTTTCGGTCAATATAGGGGGCCCTCCAGAGGGGGTTAACCGCCGCCCAGGGTTGTTCGTACCCTCCCCCTGCAGAGCTGCCACCTCTTGCCTAAGAGAGGTGACCATATCAACTAGATCTCGTACAACCTTTTCATCTAGGGCATCCCCGCATTCGAGGCGGTGGCAGGGCATGGGGCAGTCGCTTCCTCCCGCTCCACCGGCCACATGGCTCCATTAATAAGGGTAACCTGGCTTCCGGCACAAACCCGTTCATGGTCTGGCTCTTCCTGTTCCCTCTCAATGGCCTCTTGAAGGATAGCAGCGAATTTCACCATACCATCAGCCTCACTCGATCCCTTTAGGCTCTCACTTGCTTACTGGGCACTTAAACCCCCCTCCTGCCCAGACCAATTTTCAGCTTTCAGCGCTGACGCACTTTGAATGACAATTGCGCGGTCATACAACACTGTGCCCAAATGAAATTTTTATCATTTTTTTCACACAAATAGAGCTTTCTTTTGGTGGTATTTAATCACAGCTGGGATTTTTATTTTTTGCTAAACAAACAAAAAAAGATGTAAAATTTTGAAAAAAATAAAATAAAAAAATCATGTTTCATAGTTTGTTATAAAATTTTGCAAACAGGTAATTTTTCTCCTTCATTGATATGCACTGATGAGGCGGCACTGATGGGCACTGATAGGCTGCACTGATGGGCACTGATAGGCTGCACTGATGGGCACGGATAGGCACAGTTAAGGCGGCACTGATGGGGACAGATAAGGCGGTACTGAAGGGCACAGATAAGGCAGCAGTGATAGGTACCACTGATAGGCGGCACTGGTAGGTGACACTGATGGGCACTGAGAGGTGGCACTGATGTGCAGCACTGTTAAGGCAATGATTGTGGGCACTGATAGGTGGCACAGTGGCGACTGATGGGTGGCACTGTGGGCACTGATGGGTGGCACTGTGGGCACTGGTAAGCGGCACTGCTGCCTATTGCTAGTTGGCACTGGCAGGGGGCACAGGTGGGCACTGGTGATCTGGCAGCAGATCTCCGTGATCGGGACTGATGTCCCTCTCACGGCCGCTGGTGATCGGCTTTTTTTTCCTCCTCACGCGGTCAGCCTCTGTTGACATCACATGATCAGCTGTCATTGGCCTACAGCTGATCACGTGTTAAGGGGTCGGGATCGACCCCTTACTCCGATCTGTGATCAGGCGAGTCTCAGACTCGCTGATCACAGAGTGCACCGCACGCGCCCTGCAGGGGGTATGCAGGCCGCTCGTGCACGGGACGACATCAATGGACGTAGTCCTGGCAAAGCAGGTCCGCACTGTAGCTGTCATTCAACTATAGCGCGGACCTCAAGCGGTTAATGAAGAGGACCATACACCAGCGAGGAACTGGTCTCGGATAAGCTGATTGAGGTTAGCGACCCCAGTTCCGGCTGGAGCCATTTTCTCCTCCAACCAGCACCAGATTTCCTGTAAGGCCACTGCAAATTGAGGGATAGTCTCTCGGACGTTCTGCTCCCGACAATAGAAACTCTTCCGGAGTGCGGCTATGGATGTACTCTCCCCATACAAGCTTTCTAGGCGGCCCACAATAGCTGTTCTGCTATCCCTTTCCTTCTCGGGCAGAACCATCACAGCTTCTCCTTCTAGCGCATTAACTGCCAAATCGGCAAAGTGTGCTGCGGGTATTTCGAACAAGCGAACCAAACTGTCCAATCTCTCCACCCAGTCTGTCAGGGGAATGTTTGTGCCATTAAATTTTTGAATCAGGGCCAAAGCCGCTCCATATGGTGTCATGATTGACCCTCTAGCCACTCCCCCACTTGAGGACGATGGTTCTAACATTCTGCCGACTACGCCAAAATGTAAGCGGGGCTAGGGTGTAGCGGCTTCACAGAGGGAATCACACATACTGACTTTATAAACCAGGCAACGTTTATTACCGGAGAGACGGTAGGAGGAAGAGTAGTTACAGCAGTAATGCACATAGTTTCACTCCAAGCATGGAGGCATAGATACACAGCACAGTCACTTCTGATGTAAGTGGTAATTGTATTCGTCAGCACTATAGGCACTTTCCACTGACTAACACAGTATAAACCCAAGCACACAATGCGTATCTGTAGAGGCTGATATTCACACATATTACCCGGAAACAACGGTATTTCTTCAGCAGATGGATATAGGCATCTGATACGCTTGTCCCGCCCTCACAGTGAGGGCACCGGGTTTATTATTCCGCCACGGGGAGTCTTTCATCGGACCAGGATTTATCAGGACACCAGGCTTCTCCAAAATGGTGCCCGAGACAATGATAGAGGCAGACAGCTCTGAACAGTTGTACACATAAACATATCAGCTTAAAAGTGAGTATATATACTTGCTAACCCACTACCTATTACAGCCAACTAGGCTGTCCTGCACTACAGCTGCCTTCATACTAGAGCCTGTCACTGTATGGAATAAGGAAAGCTCAGCTCCCAACTATCCCTGATTTGGTACAAAGTCCCTCTGCCCCCCTTTACTCCTCATATGTCCTTTGTTCCTTTGTTTATAACATTTGTATCGTGTTTATTCTGGATTTTTGGTTGATATTCTGTCTCTATCTTTTAAAATACACCTTTGATAACAATTATAGACCCTTAATTTCTTTGCAAATGGGCAAACCTACAAAATCTGCAGGGGTTTAAATAATTCCCCATTGAATCTAAGGGAAATTGCCAAAATATGACCTGTTGGGTTACTTGAGGACTGAGGTTGGAAATCACTGCCCTAAACCTAACAAGCATCCAGCCAACCAGGAAAGAATGAATGGTGTCACTGTGTTCAGAGAGCTCAGACAGACTTTTACTTTAAAAAATCTGATCTGCACAGAGTTTTCACAGCTGCTATTCAGGAATTTTTAGGGAACTGTGACACAAAAGGGGGAGAAATAAAGAGCTCACAACATCCTCTAATACTGCATGGTACTGCTAAGACGGCATAGCATGAGAGATGGCAGGGGTCACTTTAACTCCCCTATATATCTTCTTGGAATGTTGACTTGCTAATAATAGCGGCAGACCTTACGTGTGTATGCACCCAACACAACAAACAAAATGGTAAGTGCTCAATCGGTTTTTAAAATAACTGGGAAGCATTTTGAGAAATCATGAGCTGTACAGAATATATTTTAGCTTAGTCTCTCAACTTTATATAAAGAAATGAATGTGTGAGCAGAACAGCCTTACATCAAAGCTTGTACTGTGCTATTATATTAAATGTCATTGTACTCCCCTATAGGCTTTGTGATTTGTTCAGGTGCAACTGTAACAATACCAGCACCAGGGATGGGCAGCACGTTATAGCTTTGATTCATTCATTGCTACTTCAAGTAGGTAAAAAATAAAACCCTTTTTAATGCTTGTGCAAACCGGTACATATATATTTTGTTCCATACAAGGAATTGAGAATCTAAAGTATTTGTGTGCTTAGATGACTCCGATGTACATATCGGAAAGGCTGGGAATGTAATTTCAATATATATGTATTATTCATAAATATAGTAAGGGAAACCTGTGCTGAGAAGGAGAGGCTGCTATCTCCTTCAGTAAATGGCAACTGCCTGACTGTTAAACTGATCAAATATCTCCTGAGTCACTGACCTTGAGCAAGATTGAAGGTCAGAATAGAATCAGACTTCAATGGCTCAAAAATCACTGAGGACAGTGACAGCCGGGCAACTAGCATTTTTAGTAGAAAGTCAACAGCAGCAGCCTAGATTTTTCTCAGGAAATCTGGGAATACGACACTATCCAGATTTTCAGCATTACATTCACATCTGTCACTAGCTGGAGCAGCTGAGCATACTTATTTTCTCTGATACCCAGTGCCATCTAGTGGCCATAATGCATTATTTTCCCCATTCATAAATTCCATTTGCAGAATCTATAGCCAGAGAACATTAGATCTTGCCCCATTCGAACAGAACAGATTTACATGCAGTTTCGATGGAGAAAACAGCTATGCAGATTTTTTTTACAAACACACTCCCAGTTGTTGCACTAGCACCTATGTGATAGCCAACATGGGCATTTCAGATCCATGCTTAAATTCCACAAGATCCAATTCAATATTCAAATTCTTCGCTTTCCACATTCAGCAACTTTTTACAAGCAAAATGCAAGTGCCTGTGTACATCAGCTGAAAAGAATAGTGATAAAGATTGTTCTTTCAGCTCTGCTTAGAGTGGACCATTCAATAGCCTTACAAGACTGCATTAATACATGGGACAGCAGGCGGGAAATGTTGCCTAAAACTTAAATAGACTAAATACCAGCAGACAAGTATTGGATAATAAAGGCCGCGGTCGTTTATTATTGGTTTCAAAGGTTTATAAATAAATTAATTCAATCAATTCACATATCATATATAAGCTTTAAGCTAACCTAGCCACTACGGCTCAGGCTGCAAAACACAATTCCCAACTTTTAATAACTTTTATTCATCAAAACATATCAATAACTAGTCCCCATTTGTTTTTTACTTTATGTATTATTATCTTTTTTTTTTTTTTAAACAAAAAGGTGACCTTACCACATAACAGCCGCGACAGAAAATAAGTAATAAAAGGGGTGGGACGGGACACCACAGCTCCTCTTCTGAGGCGAATGAGCCTGCTAGCAACGGAACCCCTTTTATAGCCCTAACTAGCCTAGTTCTACCCAGTTTAAACTGGATTCTCCCGGGCTTTTACACGGAACTCAGTAGAGGTCACCTGTACCCCCCTCCAAGCCATGTGAGCCTACTATGTTCCCCCTGAGAGCAGCAGGTTCCACAGGGGAAACTTGAAACTGCCATTCCCGCCGCTCTCCCATGAGGAAAAGGGGTGGCAAGAAACTGCCTTCCCTCTTTAACTATCATTCCTGACATGTCACAATAAACTGTAAGGGCTCGTCTACACTTGTGGTGCTCGCTGAAGAGCAATTTTGGATTGCTCTTCAGAGGGCGTTTGACAGGGGGAGGAGGCATTATATTGCCTCCTCATTGCCTGTTTTAAGCCCTATAAACCCACAGCACTGGCAGTAGCAGCGTGGCCCCATTCAGGTAAATGGGTCGCAGTATCACCTGCAAAGTGTGACAGTGGGTATAATATTTGTTTTGCATTGCAGCCACGGCATGTGAACACGCCCGTCTGCTGTCATTGTAACCTAAAGAATATGTAAACTCAACATTTCATATTCCTGACATATGCGTGCTGTACCATGTACTTGTATGAAAAAGTATCCTGTTCTCTTTGTATTACTTCCTGTGTGTGAAATCCCTTGTGTTCCTTCCAGTCCCTCTGCTTTCCTTTAGAAACTGACCACACAAAGCAGGAGAGGACACAGTGGTCAGATCTCTAGCTATGCTGGGAACTCAGAATAAGGAAAGAAATGGTCGGCACTCAGTATGACATCCAAAAAAATTGTATTCTTCTATTGAAAAGACATGTACAATGCTGTAAAAACATCCTACGCTTTTCAGACATTAGTCCTTAGTCATGGCTGTGGGCAAAGGTTGTAGCGCCTATACATCTGTTTTCCCATGCTGGGAACTCAGCGTGTCCTCCAATGATCAGATTTGCCCTGACACCCCCCCACACACACACACACACACACACCCGTTCACTGGGAAGATCAGTGTCAGGCCGTTACTCCCCCCCAGCTCTTAGACCCCTTTCACATCGTGGGCGTTTTGCAGGCGCTATAGCGTTAAAAATAGCGCCTGCAATCCGCTCTCAAACAGCTGCTCCATTGTTTCCAGTGTGAAAGCCCGAGGGCTTTCACACCGGAGCGCTGCGCTGGCAGGACGTCCGGAAAAGTCCTGTCAGCATCTTCTTTGGAGCGGTGAAGGTGCGGTGTGTTTACCGCTCCTCCACCGCTGCTCCCCATTGAAATCGATGGGGCAGTGCTGGGATACCGCCGGCAAAACACCGATATTGCGGGCAGTTTTAACCCTTTCTCGGCCGGGGGTAAAAGCGCCCTGCTAGCGGCCGAAATGTGCCGCAAATCCGATGGTAAAACGCCGCTAAAAATAGCGGCGTTTTACCGCTGACGCTATAGGCGGCTCGGTGTGAAAGGGGTCTTATACAGCTGAGAACAGAGGTGACACTTGATGTGATCAAAAAAGAAAAAAAAGGTATTTATAAATTTTTTTTTAGATCTATATGCAAATGTTTTGCTTTTCATTCTAAACTATTTTAAACTAAGTGGGTTGTTTTATAAGATGATCGTTTAGAATTGGTTGGGGGGAGCGGTTGGGGGTGGTAAAACATGGCTCAGATGTGCATTTTTACTGTCTTTTATTACAAAGTCCCAACCAAGGCCTAACTGCATCATTTTTCCAGTGTGCTTTACCTTTTAGCATTAAAAGCAGTCTGAGTTCAAATTCACTAGGCTGAGATGGTTTGCTGCAGGCAGAAGCAGGCATTTCTTCGTTCGCTGATCAGACTGTGCCTTGTAACTTTACAGCAGGTCACAAGGTGAGACGCTGCAGCAGGGGTTGAGGTGCATCAAACATTTGTGAACACAATGAAAAACCTGAATTTATATAATTATGACACTTCTGGGCCAGCTTCTTATGCTCCAAGAAGTAGATGGTGACCCTGGATAGTACCTGAACATAAAATGTCCTTATGCCCTGTTCTCTTTGTACTGCTTCCATTGTGTGACATCGCTGGTGTTCCCGCTAGTCCCTCTGCTTTCCTAATAAAAACCTGACCACACTAGGCACAAGAGCACAGCGTGGTCAGTTTTCTAGCTATGCTTGGAACCCAGCCTGCTCTCCTCCAATGATAAATCTTGTCCTGCAACCCTGGACCCCCTCCCCCCGTACACATTACTTTTTCAAGGGGCAGCACCAAAGATAAAGAAGATGGGTACAACACAAAACAGAGAAGATGAAGGTGATCTAAAAACACGAGAACTCATATGTACAGCAACATATCTATAACGAATAAATATTATTAGCAGAAATAACCCTGACTGGCTGAGTTTTATTCCTCCTATACAGGATTCTTTATGGATTAGGACTTTGTTGTAAGGTGTAGTTGGATTGTGGGGCTGCCCAGGCACCCGGTATAGTAATACTGAGCCCAGACAAAGGGGTTAACCTCACTACTATGTACATAAAGGTCTGTTACGGAAAGCTTTAGTGGTGCAAAGGTTAATGAATGCTGGCAGGGGAAGCGGCAGTGATGCAGGACAGGCGTGTACTGATCACACACAATGACAGGAAGGACATAGGAGTCCACAAGCCCCCACTCCCTGCTGAAACATCATCTAGAGTGGAGAAGGGGGGGGGGGAAGCACACTCAGATCTGCAGAGCATTGCATCCTGTCCATGGCACACCTTTTCATCACTTGGAAAGGATCACCTGTAACATGGGGGGGAATAAACAATAAATAGACATGTTAGCATTTTTACATTTCCATACATGTATAAAAGGTTCCTTTGAAAAGCTTGATTGGCAGCGCACTGGTTTATCCCTGAAGACTGTGGCACAGCATACGCTCCCTGCCTTGCAAATACTTGCTTCTCATGCTGAAAGGTTAAACCACATTGTTAAAAAGAAGTTCTATTCACACATCTACATTCAGGAGACAGACAGATCCCAACCATGAGGCTGCTTTCTTTCTTCACAGCCTTGGCATATTACAAATGATGCCAATTATCCCGCTATTGTTCTGTAGATACCAAGCTTGGCACCCTAATAATAGTTTGCACAATCAGTGTCTGTGTCCTCCCCAGAGACACCCTGTTGTTTGATGTTCCTTTAAACAGGAAAGAGCCCCTCCGCCCTGTACCATGCTTTAATCCCTGTAATACAGAGGGCAGAGGTCAGCTCCCACCTTGTAGAGGGCACAGCACAACGGGATAGGGAAGCACTGGAAATGGTGTGAGATACAGCCTTTTGTACCAGGCTGGCATTTCCTGAATGGGATTTCATGGGCATTACACATAATGGCCATTAACAAAAAAATAAATAAAATCAAAAAGGATATTTATTCATGAAATCCTCCTGTAGAAGCAAAGCAGAGTAAACCACAGTTCAAGATGGCACAGCATGGCTAATGGGACCCCTACTGACAAACTGACCACACAAGTTGACTTTTCATGTGCACAGTGCCTGTTTAGGTTGCATATGTTTCAAACTGGTTACTATATGTAAAGCCTAACTCCAGCCAAAAAACAAGATAAAAACTACTCGACTTAAAAGAGAAAATAACATCTCTCGATAATAAGGGTATTTGACTGCCCACCCACTACACCTGCGTTACCCTAAGCATCATCATCACTCCTGCAGAGGGGGAGAGGGATTGAAACCAGGGAGTTTGTTTGGGGTGCCCCCCCCATCTTTGGCGTCCCTCTCCCTTTTTCCCCCATTCCTTCCTCCAGCCCTATAGTCCCAATCCCCCCCCCCCCTTTATCGCCCCCCCCCCTTTTTTCCCCCTTCCATTTACCCCCCCCTCATTCCTCTTTTGGTTTCCCCACACCCTGTCCTCCTCTCTTTTCTACATCTGTTCCCATGCCACTGTCTGTGCCAGCTTCTCCACCCTTTCTTGTTGCTACTCCCCCCCTTGGCCATCCGACCCCTCCTGCGCAGTTTGGCGGTCTAAGTTCCCACCTCTTCCCTTCAATGCGCGTTCCACCAGACCATTACCCGCTGCCCTACCCTCTTGCTCTAACATGGCCTTGTCTTTTAACCGTCAGACCCCTACCGAAAAGGGATCCCAGCTCACTGCATGATGCTACCTCCTCAGTGGTGGGTCCCATAGTTTTACATCTTTGTGGCTCATGTCTGGTACTTACATAATTAACCTGAATGTACTTATCATTAAAACTGTTCCTGCTCCTGATATGCTGTTCTGAACATTTCTTATAGGAATGTGTTTTTTTATGCATGTGTTATGTTTACCTTACATATTACATTTTTTGTCCCTTACAGCCCCCTTTCCTTCCCCATAGTCTACGTACCTGTCGTACCTCAGTAAAATGTTTTTTTTTTTTTTTAGGAAAAAAAAAAAAGAAATTAATAAAATAAAATTTTGCTTCAATATTTACCTGTGATACAGAGATTTCCCCGGCAGTACTTTTTTTTGCCACTAGATGTCTTGAGTCTGATGGCCAGCATCATTTAACCCACATTCTCTGAGTCCAGGTTATACCTGGATAGTGAAAGGAGAAGTAGCACAGTGATAAGCTCCTCGCTCTTTCACTCTGGTTTCTCTTCCTATCAGCATGCTTCTGGTCAACACCTGAACACATTTGTTCCTTGTACTGTTATTTGCACTCATACTCCAGCTCTTCCGTAAAAGGGATTGCAAGAGGATGATACCAAGTCAGTCCCAGGTTACTAGTGGAAATGAGCTTGGGCATCATCCAAACCCATCTCCAACCCAAACTCTGAACTCCTGTGACCCAGGACACATTTATTTGGAGTACAAAAGTGGGGGTTCAGAGTTCAGGTTAGAGATGAGGAAGATGCCCTAGCTTATCCCTATTTACTGTACTTAAAAGGATTGTTTTTCTCAACAAAACTTGAGTTTCACTTTACAAATGGCACAGCCAGTCAATCAATAAGACACTAATAGAAGAGGTGTGCTGGATACTGTTCCACGTCTATGATGATCACTGCTGTCAGTGTATGTGGAATGGTAAAACCACTTAATACCCTTTGCATAATGCCCTGGGCTCTGTGTTTTTGCAGTTTTGGCCAGGACTAAAAAGAAAAAAAGGACTGAAAATAAAAATAAAATAAAAAGAAGAGCAATAAAATTAGTGTTGTTTTTAGAAGAACTCTATTAGGTCACCCTGTAATGTGATGAAGAATTTATATATATATGTTTTTTTTTATTATCTCATTTCTATTAGGTCGAACCTAAATTTTGTGCTCATTTTCTTTATGTCATACTTACAGCCATATTAATTGAAAAATACAGCCCCTTAATGGCTTGCTTGGTTAGGCCCTATGAAGATCAATTGTAATGTGCAAAGCCGTCTTTAGAAACTGCTGAAAATCATCTTTATCCTTTGCAACCTTAATCACTTAAAACTGGTCTAATCCTTAAAGCGCATTTATTTCAAAGTATAGAATCATGCATTGATTCTCATATTGTATTTCAAGTCCTCTCCTATTACCCGCAGCAATCTGGAAGTTTGTAAACTTACTGTGTGAAGATCCCTGAACATTTCCTTCTTTGGATCCTGTGACATGTAGACACTATGCCCTGTGAGTAGGCACTGTTGTGTCACACAATTCACAGAGCCTGTCTTCTGAACTACAGAGGTGCCGATAGAAGTTTCGGGAGGCAGTGTCAGTACAGGAATCAACAAGGTACCATAAGATATGTAGTCCTAAGAAATTCAACTAAACAGAAGATGAGAAGCTGCAAAGCATGCAGGGAATCCAGGAAGTTGTGGAAAGAGATGACCAGCAGACAGGCATAAATCAAAATATGGAAGGAGATTTGTCAATAAAGCTTATATTGTCAATAATAACTATTGCTTGTATGGGGAAGAAAGCAAGAAGGTAGTGCCATACACCAAAGAAACAGCCCAAGTGTATACAGGAATCAAAACTGCTTCAGCCCAGCTCCTCCTAGGACATTTCACAGGCACGTTTCGCGTTGTGAGTGGGATGAAATGCATCGAGGGAATGGCCTTGGAGGAGCTGAGCTGAAGCAGTTTTGATTCTTCTATACACTAAGGCTGTTTCTTCGGTCTGCAGTGCTTTCTTTACATGTATACACCAGAGCGGGGATGGGCTTTTAGCGCTGGCACCCACCTTCAATGTGGGTCATCTGAGACATTTTGGGTAATTGCTTTGAGTGCCAACCATAAACTTTTCTACAAGTTATGGTCACATACTGTTTGTGTTGTATTTCAGTGAAAAATATATACAAAAAAAAAAAGTTGTGCCAATAAATAAATCTAAAGTGATCAAGTGACAGCTGCTATAGCACACAAACAAGTATTTACATTGTTAAAAGATCCACTAGGGTAGCTCCAATGTAATCGGAGTCACTCCATGTGAAAAACAGCGCTAGATACTCTAATGAGATACAAACTATTAATAAAGTGCCCTGTGCATGTGGATAAAATTTGTGATGGATTGTATATAAAATTAATAAAACAAATATTTATAGTGTGAAATGATCCACTAGGGTGACTCCAATATAATCGGAATCACTCCAAGTGAACAAACAGTGCTAGCTACTCTAAATGAAAACACAAAATTATTAATAAAGTGCATGTGGATAAATGTGATATTATATATAATTCATAAAACCAATAATCCAAAACAATTCAAGTGAAGAAAAATCCAAAATCATGTGAAAAAGTCTCTATAAACCAAAAAGCATGAATCCTCTCAGGTGTAAAATGTCCTCGTAATGAGGAACCATAGTGGCTGATGTAAGCATAAACAGCAAGTGGCAAATTTCCGATGAAATACCATATGATAAAATTGCCTACTCACTGGACGTAGTTGACCCTATTTGCCATATGGCAACAGGAGTCAAATCGGGCTTAGTGGTCTCTGTGACCGTAGTGGGACAGATAGCCGGCCAATTCCCGCGTCCTTCCTCACACTGTTCTGATCCCGTAGGTCAGTGGTCATCAACCCTGTCCTCAGGGCCCACCAACAGGCCAGGTTTGCAAGATAACTGAAATACATCACAGGTGATATAATTTGCTGCTCAGTGATTGCAGTATTCCAGTCTGCATCTCCCCAAGGTAATACATAAAACCTGGCCTGTTAGTAGGCCCTGAGGACAGGGTTGATGACCACTGCCGTAGGTCCAGCACTGAGACCTCTTAGTGAGCCAATGTGACAATACATTCAAAAATTCTTCCTGCCCCGCTCAATTGGTAGGAACAATGAGACCCATGTGCCATGATGAGCGTGCGTTCCACCTGGGGATTAATATGGCGTACCGTGTCAACTTGACGCGTTTTGTCATAGAAATGACATCATCAGAAGCTGCTAATACTTGTTTTATTAATTATATACAACCCATCACAAATGTAACCACATGCACAGGGCACTTTATTAATAGTTTGTATCTCAGTATCTAGCACTGTTTTTCACATGGAGTGACTCCGATTACATTGGAGCCACCCTAGTGGATCTTTTAAAATTGTATTTCAGTACTGTTTTTTTTAAATCAAAGTGTATACTGTGAGCATAGATTTCCTTCCTGTTCAGAGAATCAGATGAGCATTTAGAGGCCTGTAGCTCAAAGCCTGATGCTACAGAAGAAAATTTTGAGGCAGAATTGGGTGTTTTTGGCTCTATAGACTTGAATGGGAAATGCACAAATTGCAGGCATTCTTAGCCTGTAAGAACTCATCTCCACCTAGTGCTTTCCGTGGCTAAAACAGAAATGCCTCAAGCTTATATACACACGAAAAAAGCTTGCAATACGCTTTTAAAATGCTTGTATATGCTCTCAAATGGGTGCAAAAAATAATAATAAAAAAAAATATAATATAATATAAATATATATATATAACACCGGAAAATCACTCAGCTTAGCTGTGTGAATTTTTTTTTTTTTGCATCCATTTGAGAGCATATACAAGCACTTTAGAAGTGTATTGCAAGCTTTTTTCATGTGTGTATAAGCTTGAGGAATTTCTGTTTTAGCCACGGAAAGCACTAGGTGGAGATCAGTTCTTACAGGCTAAGTATGAAAAGGTACTCTACGTACTATGGATTCCTGTAGCATACTTGTAAAGCCCACCACTGAGCTTTATAAATGGACTAATATTTTTTAGCTTTTCCTTTTTAAGCTAAGATATAATAACTGTGCCCCTAATTTCATAAATGAAGGAAAACCTTAATGAAAGAAACATGGAGGCTGCCACAACTAAACTTTCTATTGGAGAAATTCATGACTAATCACAGGTTTCCTTTATTTAAAATAAAAACTGTAAAAAAAATTTGCATTTAAAAAAATTAATTAAAAAACTAAAAGAAAGGGGGGAATCCAAAGGTATCCTGTCCTTTCCCATCTCCTCCACATGTTAACCCCCACACACCCACGTTACAGGCCACTATGTGCCCTCATCTGTCATCGTACAGTTAACGCTGTTCTTATATTCATTAGCAGATGGAGCAAAGCATTCTGGGAGGCTTCTCTGGGCTCTTGGAGTGGAGCGACTTTAATTAGTGACAATTCCAGCAGTGAAAGAATAGAAAAGCAAGCTCCCATTGAGAAGAGAATGAAACAGAAAAGTCAGGACAGAGGTGGCTAAGAGCTTTTGTGCAGTTTAAGGTGGAGTGACAGAACTCTACATACTAGTTAAACAACAGTATTATTTAACTCGGTTACCAAAAAAAAAAATGTATCTTAAAGTCATTGTAAAGTGTTCATTTTTTTTTAAATAAACATGCCACAGTTACCTGCTCTGTGCAATGGTAATGCACAGAGCAGCCCAGATCCTCCTCTTCTGGGGTCCCCCTGCCAGCGCTTCTAGCTCCTCCTCTTCAATGAGTGCCCCCATAGAAAGCTGCTTTCTATGGGGGTACTCATGCAGGCTTGCTCCCGAGCTGCCCTATCTACATCTATTTACACAGACAGCGTGGTTCAGCCCCCCCCCCCAGCTCCCTCTTCACAGAATTTGATTGACAGCAGCAGAAGCCAATGGCTCCTGCTACTATCAATCTGCCCTTTTGGGGGGCGGAGACACTGCTCTCAGGCACAGATTGGGCTCAGATAAGGATAAAGGGGTGAGGGGGAGGTCTTGTAGCCAGAGGGTGTTTTATCTTAATACATAGAATGCTTTAAGGGAAAAGTATAGCCAAAGCTATTTTAGCTATACTTCTCCTATGGAACACAGGCGTGCACTTTGTTCTTCACTCCTGTTACCCGTTTTCATCCAACAGCTAAAGCCTGGTTGATGTCCAGGGCCGGACTTATCATTGGGCTTGACTGGGCTCAAGCCCATGGGCCCTGTCCAATAGGGCCCCAGCCGAGTGTACTTGGCTATACTTGGCTAGTTCCATTCACAGTCAGCCTAGTCCCGCCCTATGATGGACATAACACAGGGACTGGGTGTGACTGTGAGCAGAGCTATGTATGTTGGCGCTCGGCTCTGCTCACAGTCATGCCCAGTCCCGCCATTGGACCTTATGTCCATCATAGGGTGGGACTGGGCGGGACTGCGAGAGGAGCCGAGAAAAGCCAACAGGAGCCGAGATACACAGGACCGGCTCTGCGTATCTCACCGGCGCCATATTTAAACTGCAGTGACACTGACAAGTCACTGCAGTTTAACTGCAGCCTGGGCAAGGCTGCAAATGATACGGACAAGGCTGCAGATGGACACTGATAAGGCTGCAGATGGAGGCTGCAAATGACACTGACAAGGCTGCAAATGACACTGACAAGGCTGCAATGTCACTGGGCAAGGCTGCAAATGACACTGGACAAGCATGCAGATGGACGCTGTGCAAGGCTGCATTGATGAACATTTAAATGTAAGTTTTTTTCCCTTAAATAGTTTTTTCCATAAAATTCCTTAAAAACTCTTATCTTGAGGTTTGCGGATTGGTTATTGGCAGTTACGTAGTGCCTCATTTACTACCGTTAAGAAAACCTGTCTGCATTAGACAGTGATGTAATGTCGGACAAACGGTATCAGAGTGGCACACTTAAAAGAAAACTAAAGGTTTAAAGTAATGTGTAGAAGGTAGGGCCCGAAAGTGACTCAAGCCCAGGGGCCCCCACCACCCTAAGTCCTGCCCTGTTGATGTCACTCAGCTGGTCCAGGCTCAGGAAAGATCCCAACTTTACAGTCCGGATCCACCCAGATGCCTGAACCTGCAGCTGGCTCAGCCTCTTAGTGAGCCACTGAGAGCCTGAGCCAGCCACTCCCACCCCCTCCACAGCCCAGCGCTCCAGTGAGCACTGGAGGCAGAGCCATCTTTAAGGCAGGGCAAAAGGGGCAGCTGCCCCTGGCCCAGTCATTGTTGTGGGGCCCGAAACCCCCTTAAGCCCACACATAGTTTTCCTCCCCCAACTCATCTGCCTGCCCTCTCTGCTAGTTTACTGTGCATGCAGCCGGTTCTGCTGTGACAGGGGAGAGCGAGCGAGCTATGGATTGTCTGCGACTCCCTGCTTGCCCACCCCCTTCCTATCAGCAGCATGAAGATTAACCACAGGAACGGGTTCTGTGTAATCCCTGCTTACTGCCTGCTGTTTTTCCCACCGCCGAGATGTACACACAGAGCGAACTGCGTGTGTGGACTCTACCTCTCCCCCTTGCTGTTAACAGGAGAAGGAGGGGGGGGGAGTCCACACACACAGTGTTAATAAACCAGAGAGAGAGGACCGAAACAGTACACTGAAGTGGCAAAGGGATGCCTGTACTAATTCCCGACTTCCCTCCTTTCTAGCAGCAAGAATGGACCAAATCAGCAGAGAGGAGCATCATGGGACATGTAGTCCCCAGAGACAGGCTGCCTATTGAAAATAATGGTGGATGAACTACAGGCTGAAGACTGAAAACTGAGTAATTAGTGGTTTTTGAACCTCAGTTCTCGGTCTTAGCGGAGACGGGGGACAGATGCAGCTGAGATCAGTGCTGCAGCCATCTAGATGAGTATGCTTATTTTAAAGCCTGTGTAATATATATATATATATACACACACACACACACACACACACACACACACACACATATAATACACATACACACATACATACATACACACACATATACACTACCAAAAAGTATTGGGACCCCTGCCTTTACACACACATAAACTTTAATGGCATCCCAGTCTTGGTCCGAGTCCGTAGGGTTCAATATTGAGTTGGTCCACCCTTTGCAGCTAGGTTCAGGAGTGTGTCTATGGGAATGTTTTACTATTCTTCCAGAAGCGCATTTGTGATCAGGCACTGATGTTGGAATAAAAAGGCCTGGCTCGCAGTCTACGCTCTAATTCATCCCAAAGGTGTTTAATTGGGTTGAGGCCAGTCAAGTTCCTCCACCCCAAACTCGCTCATCCATGTCTTTATGAACCTTGCTTTGTGCATTGGCCCAAATCATTTGGTGAAGGTGGGGAATATGGTGTGGGGGTTGTTTTTCAGGGGTTGGGCTTGGCTCTTAAGGCATCAGCATACCAAGATATTTTGGACATTTTCATAGGGAAGGCCCCTTCCTGTTCCAACATGGCTGCGCACCAGTGCACAAAGCAAGGTCTTTAAAGACATAGATAAGCGAGTTTGGGGTGGAGGAACTTGATTAACCTGCACAGAGTCCTGACCTCAACCTGATAGAACACCTGTGGGACGAATTAGAGCGGAGACTGCGAGCTAGGCCTTCTCGTCCAACATCAATGCCTGACCTCACAAATGCGCGTCTGGAAGAACGATCAAACATTCCCATAGACACACTCCTAAACTTTCTGGACAGCCTTCCCAGAAGAGTTGAAGCTGTTATAGCTGCAAAGGATGGGCCAACTCAATATTGAACCCTACGGACTAAGACTGGGATGTCATTAAAGTTCATGTGCGTGTAATGCAGGCGTCCCGATACTTTTGACAATAGTCCACACACACACACACACATCTATATTCTAATTCAAATGCTATGCATGCATTTAAAGGCATGACTCATAATAAAAAGGAGCAAAAAATAAATTGGAAGTGTCAATTGTATCAAGCAATTAGGGTTTTGCTTTCATTCTCACACATGCAACAGAAAAATGAAACAAGAGCACTAATTGCTATGGACCTTTCATAACCAAGCTTCGTGTTCTTCAATCCTGTCTATTGAGACTCAAATGCTGGTATTATTCTATACTATACTATATAATATAGTTTCATAATTATAGGTAGAGGTCTTTTTTCCTGTGTATTACAGATCATGGACATATAACATTTTTAAATGTTATTCTATGTAAAATCTAGAAAAAAAAATATATATATATATATATTTTTACATCCCGGGTGCCATTTCTGAAAATAGTACTGAATGCTTTGTGACTTTGTGCCAAGGCCTGAAGCAAAAGGTGGTTGGTTCCATCACGCATGAATTATTTTCAGGAACCTGTCATACAGGAAGACACCCGTGTGAGAAGCCTCAGACGAGGGCTGCCATTCTGCCGCTCCTTGCAGCATACTAGCTCCGGGGCAGTAAAGTCCGACCTATTCCGCTTCTCTGTAAGCGACGTACCTGGCCCAGAACTGGTATGCATCCCAGAAGTCTGACAGCTCCTGTTTTTTGACAAGTACCCTCTAACCCTAATTAAATTAGACTGCCTAAATAACTCCAGACAGTTCCCTTTACCTCACAAGCACTGCGATTTTACCTGGAGGTAATAAATGGTTAATCGGTTAAAAAAAATACCTCACCCCAGGACAACACAGCAGTGTACTTTATCGTTTTCCTGGTTCAGGCAACAGATTGTAAGGAGTTAACTGCGCTTAAAGAGGCTTTAAATGATCCTAGCCTCCTCTTTGATGAAGTGGCTTTAATCTGTGGTAACCCAACACCTACGGTTCCTTATTGCCTCACTACAAGAGCTGACCTTTTCAAGAATGCCTTCTGTCTTACAAAGGGTTAAAAATAGCTACCAGCCAGGCTGCTATATTCTGCCTTCTTTAAAGCAGCGACTGGTTTTACCTCATTCCAAAGGCCTGTGGCTGTCAGGTGTGGGGCAGATGATGTTTCTGACACCCTGACGTAAAGTTGTCGATCGCAGGCCGCTTCTTCCCCCTCGCTGTGCCCCCTTCTTCCTTCACGCAGGTAAGAGCGGAGCTTTTCGTCATCTGCTAACCTGAAACCAGAGGGGCTGACTGGTGAACCACTCAACTCAATGGCAGGTAATATAAATCAGAATGCATGAAATGAATACATGAGGAAGTGAAGGCGACATACATTTTTTTATTTTTTATTTTTTTTATTTATAATAATAGAACTAAACTTGAACTTCAGGCTTCAGACAAGATGGACGGACGGGGAATAAGTTGGGGAGGGGGACAGTAGCAGACAGACACACATGGATGAAACCAGTTCTATGGAGAATAGACAAGTTCACTGAAAACTGGATAGACAAGCAGAGATAAGACAGGCGCGGGACACACAGGAGCGAATGCGAGAGAAAAGAAAAGATAGAGAGGGTGCTGTTTTGTCATCTTCCTTTGGGCTGGTTTCCAAATGAATCTGGTAATTAAAAATCAGCACGGCTAAATTGGCTGCATCTAGTGGCGTGCTGCCACAACTGTCTCTAATCATCCTCTCTCACACCTCTGTTTGCTTGTGCCATGTCCATCTCGTGCTCATACATGCCCCTGCTTGTTCAATGTCCGTTTTATGCTCATACATGTCCCTGTTTTTTTCACATGTCCATCTGATACTCATATGTGTCCCTGTCCTTTTGTCCCATGGCTATCCCCTTGCTCATACATGTCCCTGTCCTTTTGTTGCATGTTCATCTTACATTTCCCAATCTTTCCCATGCTACGTGTCCCAGGCCTTTTGGTCTATGCAAGTTTCCTGGTCATACATGTCCCTGTCCTGTTGTTCCATGTCCACAACCTGCTCATACATACGCCTTTGCATCTCAAACGCATACATATCCCTGTCCATCCCAAGCTCATACCTGTCCCTGTTTTTTTGTTCCATGTCCATTTCCTGTTAAGACACTTCCATACCCTTTTGTTCAGTGTCCATCTCCTGCTTATATATGTCCCTGCCCTGTTCTTCCATGTCCATCACACCTGCACATACATGTTCCTGTCCTATTCTTCCATGTCCATCACACCTGCACATACATGTTCCTGTCCTATTCTTCCATGTCCATCACACCTGCACATACATGTTCCTGTCCTATTCTTCCATGTCCATCACACCTGCACATACATGTTCCTGTCCTATTCTTCCATGTCCATCACACCTGCACATACAGTACATGCAGGGCTGGTGCAAGGATTTTTGACACCCTATGGGCGAAACCTCATTTTGCCGCCCCCCCCCGGCTGACTCTGCCCCTTTTTCCCTGCCCATGTAAATCCCACCTTTTTAATAAAGCGAAGCAAAAAGATTCTCACCGCACTGGTATAGATCCATACCAGGTGTAAACTTAGTTGTCTCCGAGAATAAAGAGCCCCAGGTGCTGGCTAATGCTGAGTCATGTTGAAAGTAGATGAGAAAATCCGGACAGCCGCACTCCAGGAAGATGCAATTCAAAGACCATTTATTGTAAATTTTAAAAGCATATGGCATACAAGACACTGTGGCAGGGGGTACAGGCAATCAGCTAACGCGTTTCGCACTTATGCTAAGTGCTTACTCATAGCTCATAAAGCTTAATAAAGCGCCCATCAAATGCAGCCTCACCAGCGCCCATCAAATGTAGCCTCACCAGCGCCCATCAAGTGTAGCCTCACCAGCGCCCATCAAATGTAGCCTCACCAGCACCCATCAAATGTAGCCTCACCAGCACCCATCAAATGTAGCCTCACCAGCGCCCATCAAATGTAGCCTCACCAGCGCCCATCAAATGTAGCCTCACCAGCGCCCATCAAATGTAGCCTCACCAGCGCCCATCAAATGTAGCCTCACCAGCGCCCATCAAATGTAGCCTCACCAGCGCCCATCAAATGTAGCCTCACCAGCGCCCATCAAATGTAGCCTCACCAGCGCCCATTATATGCAGCCTCACCAGCGCCCATTATATGCAGCCTCACCAGCGCCCATCAAATGCAGCTTCACCAGCGTCCATCATATGCAGCCTCACCAGCGTCCATCAAATGCAGCTTCACCAGCGTCCATCAAATGCAGCCTCACCAGCGCCCATCAAATGTAGCCTCACCAGCGCCCATCAAATGCAGCTTCACCAGCGTCCATCAAATGCAGCTTCACCAGCGTCCATCAAATGCAGCCTCACCAGCGCCCATCAAATGTAGCCTCACCAGCGCCCATCAGATGTAGCCTCACCAGCGCCCATCAGTTGTAGCCTCACCAGCGCCCATCAAATGCAGCCTACCAGTGCCCATCAATGAATGCTTGCTTGCTGCGGGAGTCGGGACAGACACAGTCCTCCACCACTGGTGCACCTCTGACACTATGTGTGAACGGAGCGGCAGCTGCCTGCTGATGCTGAGACCTATAGTTGCTTGCTGCAGAGAGAAGAGAGTAGGAAAACCAGTGGCCAGGTGCCCTAGGTGGCCGCCTAGTGGTAGCACTGGCCCTGAGTACATGTCCCTGTCCTGTTGCTCCATGTTCATCACACCTGCATCACACTTGTTCCATTTCCATCTCCTGCCCATGCGTGTCCCTGTCCTTTTGTTCCATGTTCATCTCATGGTCATTCATGTCCCTGTTTTTTGTTCAATATTCATCTCATGCTCATACATGCATTTCCCAGTTGTTTTGGTCCATGCCAAATGCCTGCTCATACATGTCCTGTTCTTCCATGTCCATTACACCTGCTCATACATGTCTCTGTCCATCTCATGCTCGTACATGTCCCTGTTGTTTTGTTCCAGGTCTGTCTCATAGTCATATGTGTCCATTTGTTTTATGTTCATCTCCTGCTCATATAGTTCTCAGTCCTTACGATCCATTTTTAGAGCACCCCCAAAAGGAGTCACTGGCGAGATTGGTCCTATTTCCCCCTTTAAGCACACGCAGCCAGGCACATCGCATTTTCAGCACTCTTCCACTGGCTCCAAAGGACAATTCTTTTTTCCTTTTAATCTAAATGATGAACTTGGATAGAGGTAGGGTCAAGGGATACCCTGATGAACTACGAAACTGAACAACTCGAGGACTTCACAATTTCTGGCTACACTGCACAAATTGCTGGCTGCACTACATAAACTGAATGCCCCACAGGATCTCTTATGCTGTTTGTGATCTGTACTCCTTCCAGAGTTAAAAGCTATACACAGTCACTATTCTTCAGCACTGGGGTTCATCTACTCACATAGCCACAGGATCATCTGTTGCCTTCTGCCGATATCTACCAGGCTCTTTTTAATGAGGGAGATGTAGACTCACACCAACATAGGACAGTTGGACTCTTTCCCACCAAATGCCTCTTGTCCCTCTCCAGTGAGTTTCTCCAGCCTCAACTTAATACCTTGACTTGACTTTGCGAATAGGCCCCCCAGCTAAGCCTAGCTGGGACCTCGATGGCTTCACAAAAGCATCTTTTGCATTCCTGCCCCAGGGCAGAAACCATGCAAAGGGGTCTCCTCCAGCAGAATTGGACCCAGGAACACTGCTGCCCAGGCCTCTGAATATTTGTGGCCTCTCCGGGCACCTACTGGGCACACCGCTCAAGGGATTGGCTGGAGTTCCATAGATATTCAGGATGCATGTCCTGTCCTTCCTCCCACTATGATTCTTGAATCCTCTAAAGGGAAATAACAGAGCAACAACATGTGAAACACTGAGCAGACCTAAATAATCAACCCCTGCTGCACTGATTAGAGGGGAGCCAAAATAAATGTAACCTAGTTGCCTGCTCTACACTAGAAGGGTGCTACACATGTTCATATCATTCTCAAATATATCCCTCTCAATTTGCTCCATGCCCATCTCATGCATGTCTTAGTCCTTTTGTTCCATGTCCATCTTATACATATTCCTTCCCCTAATGTTCCATGTTCATCTCATGCTTATTCATGTTCCTGTCCTTTTGTTCAATGTTCATCTCATACTCATAAAACTCACGGTCCTTCCTATGCTCATACATGTCCCATTGCTTTTGGTCCATGCCTTTTCGTACATGTTCTGCCCTGTTGTCCTATGTCCATTACCTGCTCATACATGTTCCTGTCCATATCATGCTCATGCATGTCGTTTTGTTCCATGTAACCTCATTCTCATACAGGTCCCTCTCCTTTTGTTCCATATGCATGTCACAGTCCCTTTGTTCAATGTCCATCTAAATACATATCCCTGTTTTGTTCCATGTCAGTCTCATATGTCCCTATCCTTGAGTTCTATGTCCACCTCATGCTCATACATGTCCCAGTCCCTTTGTTCCATGTCCATCTTATACATGTCCCTATTCTTGAGTTCTATGTCCATCTCATGCTCATTCATGTCCCAGTCCTTTTGTTCTATGTCCATCTCATACACATCCCTGTTTCATTCCATGCCAATCTAATGTTCATACTTGCCCCTATCTGCCTATCCCCCTTCCCACCTGTCACTTCCAATTTCTCACCTGCTCTATGGAACACTGGCTCTGCTGATATATTATACCTATGTGTCATCCACCACTTACCTGTCTGGGTTTATCCGCCTTCCTTCTAAACCTCTGTGGTTCATCTCTTGCCTCTGTCTTCTCTTTTCATGGCATCTAATTAAAATTAAATCAAATGCCCCAGATATGGAGATAATTATGGATTCCTTTTGAGGAATCTGCACAATATCACACCTTAATTACTTGCAAGCACATGACCTACCAGACTTAACTGCATCGTGTCCCACAAGTGTCTTTTTAACCGTTTACTGCCGCTACTGCTCCAGACAACACAATTGTGGTGCTTAGCTGGCATGAAACAGATCCCTGAATTGCTAATGGCATTTGATGACAAACATTGCTGGGCACTTTTTATACAATGTCCCGATGCTTGTGCCAGCGGCTCACCAGCTGACATGGTACTGTGTGGACACAAAACAATCTAATTATTATTTGCGTCTCTGTCTCTTAGTTTGCCAGTTCCCACCCGCAGACATAACTAGAACTGATACCAGAGAAGCTGGCTTTGTCCTTGCAAAGAGGTTAGTAAATTAAGAACAAATAGAATTCATTATGGGAATTTGTGATGAAAAGCTGATAACATTATAGCAAGAGGAGGAAATAACTGTAGAACGAAAATACAATTAGGGCACAAGAGGGACTTTTTTTTTTTTTTTAAAGCAGGCAAAAGTGGACTAGCAGAGCAAAGTGCTTGGCAGGATGGAGGTATCATTCAGCGCTGGAATAGATTGTGATGTGAGACAGGAAGAAGGCGTCCGTCAGTACAGAAATAGATTGGACTTCGATACACGGTGGAGGTTCTTCAGCTGGGCTGTGATTGCAGGGGGTTACAACTCAAATTAAGGTTTGTTCTTTGAAATCGACAAGCCGAAGAGGAGCAGGAAGAGTTAAGGGATACACAGGAAACCGCAGGGTGGGTCAGACATCAGACAACAAGAAACAAAGATGGAAAATACTAATAAACTCTGCTAATGACAACTAATTAGCTGTGCAAGGGAAGGGTGGGGGGGGAAGAGGACTGACAGGGATACACCAATATTGAGGTGAGACATACTGAAAAGAATACGACGGTAGATATCCAGAGAAACAAGAGAAGGAAAAGGGAGAAGGAGGGATAAGGTTTGGGGTGGGACTCTAAGCTTTGAACATTCAGTCTAGAAGCAACCTGAAGGCAATCTCAGAAGAGAGTAGAAGGGGATGCATGAAACTGACTACGGCTATCTGGACAGAGTGGGGAAAGGCCAATGCTAACAGGACGGGTGCTAGCAAGTCATTCTTCATGAGAAGGTATTTGATGTAAAAGATGTGCTGTAATGATGCTGAGCGATTGCTGCTGTGTTGGCACAGATGTGCGGCTTTCAAGAACTGAAATAATAGGATAAATGGATATCAGTCTATATCAGGAGTGGGTAGTGTGTGGCTCTCTATATGGGGTGAACTGCAAGTCCCAGATGGCCAATGGTGCATGCTGGAATCTGTCAATCTAGGTTTTTAGTCTGGTCTAGACTATTCATTCTGGAAAGAAAAGTTGGCTTCCACTTGACAGACAAGCAAGATTAGCGAGTAAGTGGAAGTGCTGGTAAAGACTGTGATCTGAGCAGATGTTGGCATGTGTCTCAGCAGTGAGGTAAGATAATTATTAAGCAAGCTGGGATTGTGGTGCGCTCTGATTTTTTTTTTTTTTTCTGGAAATAGATGTGTAGCTGGAAATCTTTAGACAGGGAATGATGGATATCATAGCGTTATGTGGGGAAGCAGAAATCCTGATGCACTGATACCAGAACAGTCATTAGCGACAGCACACTACTGGAACGTTTAACTCCATGTTCTCTGCCTGTCGGCTAAACGAAACTGTGATATTCCCAGAGATTTAATAACATCACTGTGTCCTACACTAATAGAGTGGCTTCTGAGAGCTTACAAATTGGCACAGTATTATTTGTAGCAATACATTTTGATGTGAATGGTTCGGTAATGATACCTAAAAGTATCCCTGTAAATTATAGCATTTGGTGCTCTTCCTTGTATAGAGCTACAGCTCGCCGCATGCTAAAAGCTTTCAGGGCTTGCTGGAATTTGTAGTTCAACAGCAAAACCTGTATGCGATGGCTCCGATATACACAGCTCGCCAGTGGCATTTAAATGATTTTGGCATAAAATGGCAATGCTGCTTTGTATTTCTTTTATTAGCAGGGTCAATTCTGATTTTAGCTGACTTATTACAATATTTATAATCCTCTTTTATGTGCCATTTGTATGAATGATATCTTCTCAAAAGTGCCTATCTTACTAGTGTATCTTATTTTTTTTTTTAATACTACCAAAAATAATAAATGTGGGGGTTGTTTACTATTTAAACTTTAGTTGAAATGAGACAAACCAACACTGTAAAAACTTGTTTGCATGGAATGCAAAAAGTTACATGCATAGGGTATATAATGGGGAAAACGGTGGCGCAAATCCTGTGCGAGCAATGAACTTTACTTTCGCATTATTGTCGCAGCTTTTCTTCCTGTAACGAATCTGCACTAAAATAGTAGATCGGTTGCACTTGGACTGTGTACTGAACATAAGGGATATCACTAGAAAGTTAAAACCTTGTAATTTATACAAAAAGTGATGAATGGTTAAGTAGTTAGCTTTCATTTTACTTTTTTTTTTTTTTTTTTTTTACGACCTGATTGGCTTTTAGAATGAGTATACGTTTCATAAAAATAACAATAGCAGGTTTTTAGCCTTCTTTTTTGTGTGTATGTGTGTGTTTTTTTTTTAACTATATTGTGCAAACTAGGGTGTAACATTAAAGGGTTGATTTACTAAAAGTGGAGAGTGCCAAATCAGGTACAGCTGTGCATGGTAGCCAATCCGCTTCTAACTACAGCTTGATCAATTAAGCTTCGACATAAAAAAAAAAAACAAAAAAAAAAACTGGAAGCTGATTGGTTTCTATGCACAGCCGCACTAGATTTTGCACCCTCCAGTTTTAGTAAATCAACCCCAAAGTATTGCTGTTATATTATTAGGAGATCATGGTGTGTGTACTGTAATATCAGTATTTTAGAGCTAAACTTATTTCATGTTAGGAAACAAGGGTGATTTTAGGAAGTTAAACATTGTCGTAACATGGGTGTTGATTAAGACCCCTTTCACACAGGAGGCGTATTTCAGGCGCTCTAGCGCTAAAAATACCACATTTTAAAGCGCCTGAAAGATGCCTCATCTGCAGTCCCAGTGTGAAAGCCCAAGTGCTTTCACACTGGGGCACTGTGCTGGCAGGACGTTAAAAAAAGCCCTGCAAGCAGCATCTTTGGGGCTCTTTCGGAGCGGTGTACGAAAGTGCCCCTGCTCATTGAAATCGCCCACTTTGCAGGTGCTTTTAACGCTTTATCCGGCTGCTAGCAAGGGTTAAAAGCACCCTGCTAGTGGGCGAAAAGCACCTCCTAACATGTCAGTAAAGCGCTGCTAAAACTAGCGGCGCTTTACCGCTAACGCGGCCGCGCTGTCAGTGTCAAAGGGCTCTTACTAAAATTGGTGAGTGCAAAATCTGGTGCAGCTCTGCATAGAAACCAATCATCTTCCAGGTTTTTTTTGCTAAAACTTAATTGAAGAAGCTGAAGTTAGAAGCTGATTGGCTACCATGCACAGCTGCACCAAATTTTACACGCTCCAGTTTGAGTGAATCAACCCCATAGTTTGAAAACCGAGGGGGAAAAAAATGCTTGGATAGAGATATTTCTGTACCCTTTCCCTATTCCTATGTCCATTGTAAAAAAAACAAGGAAAATAAGGAAACAAAAACTAGAAAAATGACAGCTGTATTCTGATTGGTTGTTAAGGGCAACACACTTTCCTGTGTTAGAACACTGATCTCTACGGGGTAAACAGACTTGCAGAATTTGCTATGTATGCAGATGCTTTAGAGACAATTAAAGACGTCCAGATAGATGTAGGTATGAGATTAACAACAAATGTTCTACTTTTTTTCATCCCTGATTCATTATTCATCTCCCTAAAGCACATAGGTGTGCTTTTCATGCTATACCACATTACAGATTTTTATACAAGTATTCTCTTGTCAGGTATGCCCCCAAAAAAACAATATTGTGGAGGAAAAGATTTTATCCTAACGCTAGCATGAACGAGGATTGGATAGTTGTTCAGCAACAAAGAAAAAGCTAGAATGTTACAGAAGAGAGGGGAGGGGATGTATAGAAATCCCCAACCTGGCCATACCCAGAAGGATCTGATCAGAGCAGATCAGATATCTGAACGTTCCTCTACCTGCCCAGCAAACACATTCATTATCTTGTGTATATCAAGGAATATGACTATTATGGTCTTGGGAGCAATTCTGGGATGCAATGGTTTCTATACATCTCCATAGAGCTAAACAAGGATAAACAGTTTCAACACACCCAAAAACTAGTGGTGCTAGTCATCAGTAGTATAATTTACAACAATTAATGGATCAATAACTGCACAATCTACAGGGCCAGTGTCTGTGTTTGCATGAATGATATTCTAGCTAATGATCTTCAGGTCAGCCTACCTTTAGAACAAGTTGACGTTAACGCGGGCCTTGCCTGTACCGTCATGTAGCACCCTGGGATTTAGTCAGAGAGCTCCTCACAAATTTACTTGCCAAGAGTAGTCATTTTGGTCCCTTGAAAGAAATCTATTGATTTCTCCCTAAGTTTGGCATTGTTGTACTTTTCTCTTCTACCACTGGGTGGCCGGGAACTTGGTGGTACTAGATACGAGAAGGACAACCCAAGGTCAGGTTATGGGTATATGGGTATCTCAGCCAATGAGCAGGGGTTTTCTTGAATCCTTTGGCCTGTTTGGAGAGCCTATATATTTGGGTGAGGTCAGGTGATCAGTGTTCTGTGCCACCTGGATGGCTGTCTGGGTGGACGTGTGTCATACGCCCCGGGCTTGCTAGGCCAGAGACTGGGCCTATCCCAGGGGCATCCGGCTGCCAGGCTGTGTGAGGGCCTATCCAGAAGTGAGAGAGCAGCGCAGGGTCGGGATTGCAGCTTGCAGTCCAACCAGAAGTGGTGGTTCTGCCGGGCGGAGAACCTGTCAGTGGTCGGAGGTAGAAGGGAAGCTGTCACCACGAAGGGACTAATCGCCTTTACCAGGGACCACAGTGAGTAACTGAAGCAAGTACCAAAATCATATTCTCACAGAAAGGGCACGGTAGAGAATTGGGAAACTTCAGACGGTGATCGAGTCAGGGACCCAACCAGCGGAGGGGACGTTTGCAGAGCAGCCTTGTGTGTCAAGCTAGGGTCCGAGCCGGTCAGCAGGGGTACAGCTTGAAGGTATCCAAAGTGCCAAGCTAGGGACCCAGCAGGGAAGCGTGGGTGACGCTTGAAGGCGAAACCACCGCAAAAGCCTTGAGGAGCTCACGGGATTCAGTGTCAGTGAATCATAGGGTCTAGTGAGAGACCAGGAGCTCAGTATTGAAGAACTAAAAGGATCAGTTGTAGTAGGAGCTGAAAGAACTGTTGTGTTTGAGTTGGGAACTGTTAAAGGACTGTTTACATAGGAGACAGCATTCTTACAAGTGCAGATGTGGCTTCTTGCTGGGGCCTTTCCCTGCACGGATGTCCTCCTACTGAAGTCTGAGTCTGCCAATTGAGTTTGCAACTATCTAAGGGTGTCCTGGCCCTAACCCTCTTTCCCCCAAAATTATATAGAAAGGACTGTCAAAAGAAATAAAACCTCTTTTACATCTAAGAAGTGTCTGGCGCCCAATGACTTTCACCATCTTTGCACCCACTATGCCTCACAACCCACCACATATTGAAGGATGTCAGCTATCTTTGGCCTTTGGAGGTCCTCATTAGACTGGAATAGGTTAGAGATTCTGCTAGTCACAAAGAAAGTAAAGTCGTAATGCAAAAGGTTGTAAAACATAACAAAAGTACAAATTTACCCTTACTTGCAAGCTTTTGTTTTTAATAATTTTCACGTTTTCATTTTTTATTCAAGCAATTCCCTTTTGGAGGCCCTTTTTAGAAAGGGCAGAGGATTCAATCTCCCCTTAGTGGCGTGCTATTCACTCTCCCCCCATGTGACACTAGAGATCACCTGAGTTGAGACAGAAAAACTGAGTGTTTATCAGAATTTTCACTAGATCACACAATGCTATCATTTTTTTTCCCCATAAAGTTTTTTTTATTAGAAATAGTAGAGAACACACATATGTGGAGTTTCACAGAAATACATAAAATAAGTCAAGTGACAATGGTCAAAGTATGTAAATAATGTAACTTAAAGGTTATGAACATCAAAAATGTTAAATAACGTTAGATTGAAGAGGAAGAACCCTGTATCTGTGGGGTTAGAAGCTTGTTGGGTTCATAATTTTGGTTGGGCTTGTGAGTTTTAAAACCTTATGGGCAGGATAGGGGTTATGAAGAAGGTGGGAATGTTTTGGTCGTGTCGGGGTGTATTGAGAAGGGTTCTGGTAGCAATGCTATCATCATGATATTTCCCCAGGAAGGAACTGGGTGAGGTAGCCTTTCCAGGATACATATGGAAGGCACTGGCTACATCTTCAGTTCCTCTAGAGCAGGGTCTCCAAACTTTCTTAACAAATGGCCAGTTTACTGTCTTTAGAATGGCCAGATTATGGTTCGTGGGGGTAGAAAATGTCCCATATTCAGTGGTAATAAACAATGCCTCCAATGCCTTGGTGGTTATTGGGAGTAAATAAATTGCACTGTACCTGTGGTCAGTAGAAGGAGGAATAGTGCCCCATCGTTGGTGTCAGTGGGAGAAGGATTAGTGCCCCATCGTTGGTGTCAGTGGGAAGAATATTGCAACATCGTTGGTGTCAGTGGGAGGAATAGTGCCCAAAGGGCCAGATAAGTGCTAGCAAAGGACCACATCCAGCACAAGGATGGGTGACCACTGCTCTAGAGACCAGAATATCCAAAGTAGTTAAATGCATTTAACAGCCAAATGACATTTCTTTTCACTATAGAAACTATGATGATTAGATATCCATATGCAGAGCTGCATGCAGCACGCTGTTGGATAGGAAAAGTCCACTTTAACACCTCTGTTCTTATCAGTATTATAAAATATAGAGAGAGAATGCCTAGACAAATCATGTTTAGAATTCCAATCAAGAATCCCAATGAGAGCCTAGTTACCAGTAAACAACTGTTAGTTTCAACCATGCCACATGGTTTATCCCAGTACTGTACTACAGGATGCAAGACAGACAGATCTGTGTAGACTACCATATTAAACCATTTTTTTGGAAATGTAAATCTTGGTTTGTATACACCATCCTGAAAAATGTCATGTTCAGCAGGCGTTTGGTATGCTTCGACTGGTATACACAATACATTTAGGTATTGCCTGCAGAGATTAGCCCAGTAGTTTCCCAGAGCTGGCGAAATGCCTGCTGAAGTCTTTTAAATGCTTGTTAAAGTTATTGGCAGTGCTCCTGTACAGATCTATAAAGAGCTTTCCTAGACTGGAGCAGGAAAGTGCTTAAGGTGGAAATCCAGGCAGTTCTTTTAAAAAAAAGTAATATATCACCTCTTCCCACCAACCCAAGCTGATGAAGAACATACTGCTTGTGTTATAGGGAATAATACTTGCCCTACTACACGGCAGCCCAGACCTTTTCTCTACTATGCCACGAAGTGGGCCAGCACTCCCATGTTCCCGTGTACAATGTCTCTGTAATGAAAGAACATTCTAGCTTATTTAGAAGTATCTTCCCAGATTTGTATTAAAGTGAAAAAAAAAATCAGCTGTTTGTAGTCCTGCAAAGAAAACAAAAACTCCACCGTTGAAGGACTTTTTTACACTTGTGGTGGGGATTGGTAAAAACAGGGGTTTGGCTGTGTTTTTAATACCCCTCCCTTAAAGTGGAATTAAACCTAAAAAAACAAAAAACCTCTGACCCTATTTGGTCTCTTCTGTCATAAACCCCTCCCTCTGCTTCTCGGTGTTTGTGTATGTAGCACTAACTCTCGGTGGAGCTGCTGGTTTATTGCAGGCTGTTACCGTCACCTTCACCACCTCTATTTCACCAGAACCGGGTCTATGGTCCAGTTGAGTTTATCACCACACGATGTAGGCACTTGAGTATCTTTTCCAATGCTTTAATAAACTAAAGTTGAAGGAAGTAGCAGGAAAGAGGTAGAAGGAGAGTTGCAGGGAAGTTCAAATACCTTTTCTTGGTGTAGTATTTGGAATTTAGACTTGTAGATAAATGTACTATCTCTTTAGAGTTGAATCTTTGCAGCCAGTACGCAGCACGAACAATAGTCTCTGCCACAGACTTGATTGGAACAAAACCCGTACGATCCTCTGCCACAGGATGTAATGGTTTACGATGAATAGCAAACACAGCACTGGAACCTTTTATCCTGACCCGGCAGTACTATGTGGTAGGGTTACTTTAGGATACGTCCTCCAACTGAATCACCAGGCCCCTCTCCAGACCAGCACTCTGCATGAATCTTCCATGACGGGTCCTCCCCTGGGATCTCAGTTGTCCAGCTTCTTCCCTCTAGGACTGACAGCCCAGGACCATTCCTCTGCCGCCGTGGTAGGCCCCAGACAGGCTTCTGGGCCCACCCACACGCTGCAGCTACGTGGGCCTCCCGGACGGAGGACCACGAGGTAGTACTCCTAGCACATACCTGTCGGCCAGGAGGGCCAGCAGGTGGAACGAAACTAACCCTAAAACATGGCGTCTGTCCCATAAATACCCTCTCCCAGAATGCAACTCGGAGGACCTCCTCCACCGAGTTATCTCCGGGACAGAGGAGCACTCATACACTTTAGCGTGTTGCCTTTCCAACACCGACCCGTGGTGACGACACCCACAGGCACAGTGCGAAACTACATGCAACTCAGCCAAGCTGGAACAGAGGCAAATCTGACTATGTATGAACAGATAACCCACTAAATTTACCTATAAGCGGTAGATTGAAAATCTACCAGCGCTACATATACATGGCATGTAAAGTTCACTAAACATTCATAGCACCGCTCTGTCATGATACATGCAGGAGCAACACCAAAGCTTGGCCAACCAAGCGGCTAAACATTCAGAACCTGGAAGGAAAGCCGGCAGAAGATGGTAGTGCTGTGCTGGAAGGAATCGCTTGCTATAGTCTGTATTGATATCCTAATATGCTGTACATACCAGCAAATTGTGGCTACAAGCTCTGAGGGCCCACTTGACAAACCTTTTTGGTGGAAGTTTAATTCTGTTTTAGGCTGCAAAGGCAGCGGAGGAAGTGTGAACTGGCCCATACTGACTACTAGGCCATTTCTTTCAGCACTTGTTTGCTGTGGTGTTGGAAGGAGTATAACTTCTCTTGCCTAACTATTGTCCATAGCACTGGACCCTAGTGTGTCGGCTATGATGACTGCTCTTCTGCTAAATGTCCTTGATTTAAATACTTTAAGATCAATGACCGTAGGGAGGGCCGCATCAAAAATTTTGGCTATGGGGCCCCATAATCTGCAGTTATGCTGTTACGTACAGATATTTTCTGAATGCATCTTGTTCTTTGTATAAATGACTTTAGTCATTCTTTTAGCCTGCTAGGCCTTACAATAGTGAAAGTATAGAAAATCTGAGTAAAACTAAAATCTTCAGATTGTTTACAGGTGTCTTGGGGTGTGACTGACACATAACAGAACTGTCTATAGCTACAACAGTATCAGCTTTCATATTGTTATTCAGATCTATGTGGGTGGCCCATAACTCCCCAGAATTACAATTGTAACCTCCAAGAAGGTGTACCTCTCGGGGTAGAGCAGCCATATGGTATTGGGAACATTGATCGAATCAAGGCCTGCTGTATAGAAAAACTGGATATTTTACAGGTTGACAGGGGTCATTAGAACAGCTTGAACATAATTTTTCTGTTTTACTGCTGAACTCCAGGCAGATATAAAATACAATTAATGACCATATGGGTGTATTAATTTGTGTATTACTAAAGGCAGGGGCATAACTATGAATTATGGGGCCCCATAGCAAAACTGTGGTATGCCACTCCCGGCTAACTCTCTCTCTGTAGCAGCTTACAATGTCAACTCTGAAAATAGTCATTAATCTTAAAATAGAAGTCCACCCTGACACTAAAATCTCGAAACCTACAGGCATCCATGATCGAAGACTAACCTATCTAGCCCTGTAAAGAAGAAATGACTATACATAGCTTTTTTTGAAGCCAGACCGGTCCCACGCTGAGCTGTCAGTGGCGGCTTCGCTGTGGAGGTGGGTGCAGAGGAGACAGCCGACAATGGAAGCCCCATAGTAAGTCTATGAGTGACGTAATTTCCCAGCCGTTGTCGGCTGTTTCCTCTGCAGAGCTTCTGCCGCTAGAGATCGGACCAGCTTTAAGAAAGGTATGTATAGCGATTTCTTCTTTACAGGACTAGATAGGTTAGTCATAGATTGTGGATGCCTGTAGATTTAGAGATTTTAGTGTTAGGGTGGACTTCCACTTTACAGTAGAACTAAAGGCAATTTTTTTTTTTTTTTTTTTTCATATTGGCTAGAGAAGGGGGGATTCTAACCTCTATCAGTTTCTTTTTTAACATCTGTTTTCCATTGGGGGCATTTTCATTTCATTTCCTGTCCCATAGCCACAAAGAAATGAGAGGAAATCCTCCAAAGTAAGGAAATCTCTGATTGTTACAGAACTGGTGTCCCCATTGGAAGAAATTCCCTCTTATCCTGTTCAGGTGACCTCCCAATGTTTTGATATACCGGTACTTTCACTCTTGGTGATAACAGGGGTGCAGACAGCAATAAAAACCTGACGGGTTTTAGTAATCCCTCTCCACTCTATCCAAAACTAATAAAAAAAGTTTTGCCGTTTTTACTTATACTTTAACACAAAATCAAGGAGACGCAGCAAGAACGTTGTCAACATGTTGGTATACTACTAGAGAGCAGTACTATGGATGTAAGTTATACTTTTAATAGCAATAATAATAACCATAATGATATTGTATGTTCTGACAAAATGCCCTTCCGCACAATTACTCTATACCCCTAATGCAAACTTCTTCAAACTCTAGCTTTGTTACACTTTTTTTTTGTAGAGCTATAGGGTTTTAGGTAAGGAGACACTCTGGAATTTGTGACTGCATTAGGTATACAAGGTTAATTTCAATCTGTAACCGAAGTTTTGGGGGCAAATCTAAGCTAAAGCTGGCAATAGACCAGTGGCGGCTGTTTTTCTTTTTTTCTTCTTTTTTTTTTTTTTTTTTTTTAAACCTATTAGCCCCCCCCCCCCCCATTGGAATCAATGTGTCCGGCGTCCCAGCATGTAGATCAGGGGGCCGGACGAGTGTATGAACGGGCCACCATTGCCATAGACAGTTCGAAATGCTGCCAGTTCAGCAGGAACCAGTCGAATTTCAATCTATGGGCAGGCTGGTTGTACTGAAGTTGATCTATTAAAACCCTTGAATCCAAACACATCCTGGATGGATAACGTTGTATCCCCCTAACTCAATTAGGTGGATGGTTTTTCATACAAGACCATATAGATCACTGTCCCACCAGGGACATGAGCTAGAGATGTATAGGATCTCGTATGAAAAAACATCCACCTAATTGAGTTGGATGGATAACGTATCCCCCTAGGATGTGTTTGGCTTCAAGGATTTTACCTTATCATCATACTGGCCTCGCCACCTAATTACGGCAGCGGATCCTGCACCACCGCCTACTATTTAAGACACGAGGTGTACCAAGATGGCACGGCCTCAGACGACGTCCTTTGATGAAACGCGCAAGTTGGAGCCTAGTATGCACCCACGTCACTTATGGTTTGCAGCGTTCGGACCGGTGGAACGCACGCTGAACAGGATTTCCTTGTACTGTTACTTTAGCATGAATTTGGCAACTGGTTTTGCTGTACTGTTTTCATTTTAACAAATTTGGGAACTTTTATGGAATTATACTATGAGTGCCCGTCTTTTCCATTCATACGAGGATTCCCAACGCTCTTAATGTGCCACGGAAAAGGCATCCATCCAGGAGCTGGCAGCCACGCACATCGCTGCTTACCCCAGCAGGAATATAAGGTCTGGACATCCCAGCGTCTGATACATTGAGGAGGACAGTTGCAGATATACCCCCACTTTGTACGATCTACCCCTGCAGGGGTATGAGGATCTGGTGAGTGGGGAACTGAAGGGGAGCACGAACGTGACCACACTGTCGGCACAGGATTTGACCTATGAATGATTTCTGCACAAGTCGCTTTGGATTGTTTCACTTATAATTAGCACTACAGATTGGACTTATATACTAGTATTTGATTATTTTGCACATGAGACTTTATCCCCTTGATGAACTCGCATGATATTTTAGTTTATTTATACATATATACTTTATCAATTCCTCATGCATTTCCTATGCACTTTTGGATACACGTGTGGAGATTGAGGTACCCTACATAAGAGTACCCTAAGACATGCTTTTTGGCTTGGAAAAATTATTTTGTACATGCAGTTTTCTCTTTTTAGGTTGGTATATATATATTATACAGCCACTTCTTTGATGCACATATAAGGGCCCACTAAACACCTTAACACAGGCGTAGCCTCTGTGGTTTACACCTGGTGTGATAGTTTAGTAGGGTGACCTACTAAATAATAATTCTATTTAGTGCACAACACCTTTGGGTTTAATTAGTAACTAACTTCACATGGTTATTGGTTTGTCACCACTGGAGGTTACTCTCCAGGTGATAGGCAGCACCACCCACTTTTTCACATATATTAGCAATTGATCTCAATACACGTCACACTGTGGTTCAATTAGTACTTGTACTTTCACGCCGTTAGTCATCACTGGAGGTCATTCTCCAGGTGATAGCAACATCGTCACGGACGGTGAGAAAAGATATTTCTCCTCCCACCAGCCCATGTATAAATTGGCCAAAGAGGGGATGAACTTGGCTCTCATTCAGGCACCCCTACATTGTAGATTAAAAAAAAAAAAAAAAGTGAAAAAATTATGCTTTAACCACTTCAGCCCCGGAAGGATTTGCCCCCTTCCTGACCAGGCCATTTTTTGCGATACGGCACTGCGTCGCTTTAACTGACAATTGCGCGGTTGTGCAACGTTGTACCCAAACAAAATTGATGTCCTTGTTTTCCCCACAAATAGAGCTTTCTTTTGGTGATACTTGATCACCTCTACGTTTTTTTTTTTTGTTTTTGTTTTTTTTTGGGGGGTTTTTTTGCACCATAAACAAAAAAAAAGCAATAATTTAAAAAAAAAAACACTATTTTGTACTTTTTGCTACAATAAATATCCAAAAATGTTTAAAAAAAAAATCTTCATCAGTTTAAGCTGATATGTATTCTTCTACATATTTTTGTTTAAAAAAAAATCACACTAAGCGTATATTGATCGGTTTGCGCAAAAGTTATAGCGTCTACAAAATAGGGGATAGATTTATAGCATTTTTCTTTCTATCTATCTATCTATCTATTTCTTTTTTTTTATTTTTATATATATATCGTGACTGCGACATTGCAGCAAACACTTTTGGGTGGTCAACCAAAAGATGTTCCACCATTTTGGATGACAGAACCCCCAAAACTTGTCCAATGTCCAGAAGGTGGGAGAGCTGACGTTCAAAAATGGGAGTAGGATTGTTGGATAAGATGCGATATGTAGACACATTCTTAAATTGTTGTAAAGCCCCAGATGTATTATCCTCTGCTGTAGAATAACAGACCCTCCCTTATCAGCTTGTTAACTACATTATTGCGAGATTTTAAAGTTTTAATTGCAGCCCTCTCTGTCTTTGTAAGATTATCGCTAGAAAAGTAAGGCATTTTTTTTTCCATCTTATCTCCAAGTGAGACTACACCAAAGTCTGAAACATTTCTATTGCTGCACTATGTGTTTGCACCGGGTAAAAATATCTATCAACTCCACAGATGATGTGTGTTGTAATACCATGCAATCCACCTGTAGTCTCTGACTGTAGATTCTCCAGAGTGGACCTAATAACCAGGTCCTGAAAATGAAAGGTGTCACAAACCGACATAGCACTCCCAGAAGCCACAGACGAAGAGACAGCGGATTCTGTCTCTGCACTAAAATGCTTCCTCAATACTATGTTGCGAACGAAACGATTAACATTAAGTAAACTGCCGAAACTGCCAAAGATGTCGAAATGCAACATAAAAAAGAAAAGGCCCTTGGAAAGGAGATATAACTCTGCATCAGAAAATGCAACACATGAAAGATTAACTACTTTAGCTACAGTATATTAACACTTGTTTGGGTCTAGGGAACTGTAAAAAAAGAAGAAAAAAAAAATTTCCTTGTCCAATCCTCCACTCCACAGAACTTTCCCCTACTCACCTACGCTCCGTCAGCGGCTGATTTTTAATATAAAGACGCTTACCAGGATCCAGTGCTGCCTTCACCTTGGCTGGTTCTTTGCTGGTCTTTGGGTCCCCGATGCTGCCATGTTGACTGTGGGAAGCTGGCTGTGAATTCCTGCTGGCTTATAGCCAGCTCACCACTGTGAATCCCAGAGACATCCTTTCTGAATGGTCCTGCTGCCTCTTGGGACCTGTGACCAAGGAGGTTGCTGGCAGGGGGGGGGGAGGGGGGAGGATCGGAGACCCTGAACAAACCTCAACTGTCAAAATTGGGTACCAGCTCCCTGGAAAAAAAGTTGAAAATGAGGAGAGAGGAGGAGAATAAGCAGAACCTCATTTTTTTCGGTTACATTTTGGAGGGAGCCTGCGGGAGAGTGAGATTGGGTAAGCAAAAGTGCTTTTATGGCCCCCTATACCTAAACAAGCATTTAACCCTTATGCCCCGTACACACAATCGCACATTCCGACAACAAAATCCATGGTTTTTTGTTCCGACGGATGTTGGCTCAAACTTGTCTTGCATACACACGGTCATACAAATGTTGTCGGAAATTCTGGTCGCCAAGAACGCGGTGACGTACAACACGTATGACAAGCCGAGAAAAATGAAGTTCAATAGCCAGCACAGGTCTTCTGCTTGATTCCGAGCATGCGTGGAATTTTGTGTGTCGGAATTGTGTACGCACGATCGGAATTTATGATGTCAACATTTGTTGTCGGAAATTCCGATCACGTGTATGCGGCATTACAGCGTGGAGGCAGCCCCAATGCATGGGAGAATTTTTCCTTTCTGTGGAGTTTGGCTTTAATCTTGATATTATTGGTGTGTGTGTGTAGATAGATCGGTGTCTTTTTCTTTACCCATAGTGCTTTATCAGCAATAATTCCTATGTTATATTAAACCAAATTGAGTCCTAGAATTACATCTTCCACTGCCAACCAAGGAAGCATTAAGAACTATTTTCACTCAATGCATTTATTATAAGGCGAGAAGAATAAACGATCACCCAGTCTGCTGAGGGAAAAGGACGTGCTATTTTCTCAGGGCCTGTAGGAAACCTGCCAAGCCCAAAGCTACATTTTGTTAAACCACAAATCGTGTTTTTCTAGCGCTACGGTTCTAGTTGTGGCAATACTGTGGCTAAACAGTGTTTACATGCAGTTGGATAGGAATGACTTTGTCACCGTGATCATATAGCGTACTGACACAATAGTGCCAGCTTAATATTTGAATGGTTCATTGCGATCTTGGCTCTATACACTTCAGCAGTTATATGGTACTACTGGAGCAGTTCTTTTAATGAGGCTCCTGCGTCAGAATGATTCAGTAATGATCCCGCGACCATCTTATTGCTTTTACTTCAATAAGTATATAAGGCAATTACATTTCCCATTTAAAACGGTTCAGTAATTAAGGAGCAGTGCGACAGCCCAGCTGCTGGGAATGTCCTGATTCTGGAATGGTTCAGTAACAATGATGATTAGTCTTATAGCAAAGCTTTGCAGAATACACTTGTTAGTGATGGGGAAGGGTAGGCTCCCAGATCTCATTAGCGGTATATTACTGCTGGACAAAGCTTGAACATATCCTCACACGTAACAAATGTAGACAGGACCTAGGGGAACTAGCAGAACTGCACTGATGCCTAGACATCTGTATAGCTACATTCATACGGAGCTGTCACAGTTGGTTTAGAAAGTACAAATGTGGGACCTATTGTGTACACGCTTCTATGGTGTGTGTGCCAAAATAAAGGGCACTCCCTAACTGCATCCAATTACTTTGGGACCACATTTAGAATGTATATCTCATGTGGTTCACGCATGTAACAGGAAATCCCATGATTGCATCCTACGCAAAGTCACTGGTAATAAAAGCATAGTGAGCTGGCTATTGAATTCTCATTGATGACTGAGACATAATTAACCTTCTTGGACTTGTCATGAGACTACCTTGTGCTTTTGTTTGATTTGGACAGTGTAATATTTCCTTGTCAAATGTGTTTATTGAATTTTAACAATTAGTATACATAAGTACATATGGTGGCGGCAAAAGAAAAGATCACATATATGCTAAAAATATTGAGTTGTAGTTCCAACATACACTAAAAGTAGTTTAACTAAAACAATTTTAGCATGGATCTAACTACTCAAAAGATTGTTGTATAAGAGAGGATAAAACCAACTTAGACCAGGTTAATATGAGATGACCCAAAAAAAAAAAAAAAGTCCTAATTATTAATCATTTTGATTTTAAATAAAAAAAATGAAATTGTATTATAGAATCTAAAATCTTATACTACATATTGAAACTATGTACAATTGGTATAATAACCAAGGAAATAAAAGTTCTGCTACCAGAACTATATAAAGAGTAAATTTGAAAGAGGAGAGAGAGAATAGGGGGGAAAAAGTAGAAGAGAGAGAGATAAGATAAAAGAAAAAGTAATCTTAGGTAGGAGAAAAAATAGGGAAGAAAGAAAAGAGGTAGTAGGGGTCCCCGGGGTAGTACATGGTAATAAACACATACCATAAATGCAGAGAATGGAAGTATAAATGGAGATTACCAAGGTCTTACTAGGGAAGCATCAAAATTGGAAGGCAAAAAGTGAGTCACCCAGGGATTCCATATATTCTCAAATTGGACATTTTATCTTGAGTTATAGCCTCTTTTTTAGCATGGATCATTGCTTGATTGACTCTATTTTTAGTTTCAGCAATTAAGGACGGGGATTTCCAAGCTTTGGCAATTGTTTGTTTTTGCGGCTGTAGTGATCTGTAATAGGAGTTTGAATTGGCGGTAGGAGAGAGTGGCCGGTTTTAAGCTTAAAAGTGCTATTGTAGGGTCAGGATTGATAGGGATTTCAAACGGTGTTGAAGTCATAAGAAATACATCTTTCCAGAATTTTTTTGCTACCGGCAATCCCACCAAGTATGAAGATGTGATCCAAGATGGACAGTGTTATGTTTCCATGCACACGAAAAGGAATGATCCTTTTTTATGCAGAAAAGGGAATGATCCATTATCTATCATGGCATAGGTATGTTTATAAAGCAGTAAATGTGACATTCCCTTAAACATTTACTACAAATAAAGCCTCCTGGTGCATGTTTTTAAATTTTCGATTGATTCACCTACAGTGAACACTTGATGAATGCCACATTCACTAATTCTATTTTTATATACCCTCCTATTACCAAAAGTATTGGGACACCTGCCTTTACATGCAGATGAACTTTACTGACATCCCAGTCTTGGTACGTAGGGTTCAATATTGCGTTGGCCCACCCTTTTGTAGCTATAACAGCTTCAACTCTTCTGAGAAGGCTGTCCACAAGGTTTAGGAGTGTGTCTATGGGAATATTTGACCATTCTTCCAGAAGCGCATTTGTGAGGTCAGGCACTGATGTTGGACAAGCAGGCCCGGCTCACAGTCTCTGCTTCTATTCATCCCAAAGGTGTTCTATCGGGTTGAGGTCAGGACTCCGTGCAGGCCAGTCAAGTGCCTCCACCCCAAACTCGCTCATCCATGTCTGCTTTGTGCACTGGTCCAAAGCATTTGGTGGAGAGGGTATTATGGTGTAGAGGTGTTTTTCAGGGATTAGGCCTGGCCCTTTAGTTCCAGTAAAGGGAACTCTTAAGGCGTTAGGATACCAAGACATTTTGGACAATTTCATGCTCCCAACTTTGTGGGAACAGTTTGGGACTGGCCCCTTCCTGTTCCAACATGACTGCACACCAGTGCACAAACAAGGTCCATAAAGGCATGGATGAGCGAGTTTGGGGGAACGTGACTGGCCTGCACAAAGTCCTGACCTCAACCCAACAGAACACCTTTGGGATGAATTGGAGTGGAGACTGTGAGCCAGGCCTGCTTGTCCAACATCAGTGACTGACCTCACAAATGTTCTTCTGGAAGAATGGTCAATCATTCCCATAGACACACTTCTAAACCTTGTGGACAGCCTTCCCAGAAGAGTTGAAGCTGTTATAGCTGCAAAGGTCGGGCCAACTCAATATTGAACCCTACAGACTAAGACTGGGATGGCATTAAAGTTCATGTGTGTGTAAATGCAGGCGCCCCAATACTTAGAGACTCTACCTTTTTACCCCAAAGAGGATATCAATAAGTCAACTAAACTCCAGCACAGGATGGAACTGTGGGAATTTTGTGTTAGATTGTCATTTAGGCCGTGGCACTGTTCTAACACAAGAATAACAAAAATGGACTTTGGCACCAATTTTAAAATATACATACATTTATTAGTAAACATATAGTGCTTGTAAGCTCTTCTGAGCAGGGCCCTCTTAATCCTATTGTATTGTATTGTATTATAACTGTATTGTCTCCCTTTTTATATTGTAAAGCGCTGCGTAAACTGTTGGCGCTATATAAATTCTGAATAATAATAATAATAATAATAATATTATAGTGCAAAAATCGATTTTAAAAACATTGCAGTAAAAGTGCAAGCAGCTAGCTAGACCTCTCTAATGTGAGTTGAATACAATAAATGCATAACACTAGCGGAGATGGAATCCTGCAGTAAATTGGAATATAGAAGAACAAAATAAGCTCTACGTGTTTCACAATTTGATTGGTTCTTCAGGAGCTATAAAGTATTCTTGGATAAATTGATGGTAACCTGGATAAATAAACAATGCCTGCAAGGTATAGGCCTGAAAAAATAAGACTGGGCAGCAGTCAACAACGTTGCCTTGTAATCTTAGTAAGGGAGTGAGAAGGTGAGGCCCAATGTAACAGAGAGCAAGCTGTAGTATCAACGAAATTAATAGTAAAAGAGACTAGGGTATATTGGAGACTGCTGGTCAGACAGCACATGCAGGCAGTAATTACATCCAGGCTATCTTTGCTGGATAGATGTTGAGAGTCCAGGAACGGACCTTCGCCATAGAGCGTAGTAATGGTGATGGTTTTTACCCCAAAACAATCCTTAAAATTCTCAGGTGTTGGGTAACCCCTGCTAAAATTGTCTCCAGCTTATGATACATTAGTGTGATCATTAAGTTGTAGAAACAATAAGGTGTTTGACACCCATAGTGGAAATGCCCTCTTACATTAAACGCTAGTGGAGAGGGACCCCCTTAAATTCTTGTTAAATAGAAAAGGACTTCCTTACAGCTATTTTCAGAGGAAAAATGCCCCTTAGGTGGTTGGTGGGAAGAATGCCAGTCTTACAAATGGCCATAAAGACAGCTGCTGTTAGTGGACAAGCTTCACTGGTACCACATTGCTGGCTGTGGTGAGTCAAGTCTGCTTTGCAATTATGCGGCACCATCAAGTAGGAGGTCAATATGCCAGTGCTTGCTGATCAAAGAACCTCTAGCAAACTCTGGAGGAGCCCAAAGGTTCCATAAAATTCTGTCTGAGAATGGCTGTTCTAGCACATTCATAAAACTTGAGCCTGTATAACAAAGGTTCCAAAGCATATATTTGAATACCAAGCGCTGGTTGTACCACCTTCATAAAAGGCATTCTTCTCCTTCAGGTATAGTGTTTGGTCACAGATGAAGCAATTTAAAAGGGAGGTTTTAGATCCATGAAAAAAATTCAAATTTATACTCACCTAGGTGGATGCAGCTTCAGTCAAAAGCTAAATCTGTCCCCCCGCAGGCTCTAGACCGAGAACGGAGCGATCAAGCACCGCTGATTGTAGTCTGAACATCGAGAGCTGAGCAGTCAGCTGGTGACTGTCTGTCATTAGAGTGCTAGGTTGTGTAGTGGGTGGCAATGGCTCTCTCAGGCTCTCAGGAGCTTGCTGAGAGGTCAAGCCCACTGTCAGTCCAGGTATTTGGGTTGATCTTTTCAGAGCCTGGACCGGCCCTGTGACATCGGCTGACAGGGAACTTTAGCATCCTATCGGCTGGAAATGGGTCACAGGTGTGCAGAACGAACTGCATTCCTGTGAGCCATAGGAGTACAGACAAAAAAAGCATTGGCCCTGCTTCTCAAGTAAAATAAAAACCTAACATTTTCAAACCTTTTAAAAAGGTATTACTTTAGAGATTAACATGTTTCACTTTTCTAATAAAGACCACTAACAAAATCTCTGCACTGTGCCTACAAGTGGCCAAAGATATAAGACTATACAGTGGAACCTCGGATTACGAGCATATTTTGTTCCAGGTGTATGCTCGTAATCCAATGTACCCGCATATCAAAGCGAGTTTTCCCATTGAAGTCAATGGAAACGAAAATATTTTTTTCCGCGTTGACTTCAATGGGATGCAATACCGCATGCGGCCAGAGGCGGGGGGGCACCGGAGAGCCTCGGAAACGGCTGAAAAGGCCCGAGGGACACTTCGGCTGACCTCGACAAACCTCGGAAAGACTCTATTCACGAGCCTTTCCGAGGTTTACCGAGGTCAGCCGAACTGTCCTTGTGCATTTCCGAACGGCGCAGATCGGCGACTTTAAATGCAGGCGCCCCAATACTTAGAGACTCTACCTTTTTACCCCAAAGAGGATATCAATAAGTCAACTAAACTCCAGCACAGGATGGAACTGTGGGAATTTTGTGTTAGATTGTCATTTAGGCCGTGGCACTGTTCTAACACAAGAATAACAAAAATGGACTTTGGCACCAATTTTAAAATATACATACATTTATTAGTAAACATATAGTGCTTGTAAGCTCTTCTGAGCAGGGCCCTCTTAATCCTATTGTATTGTATTGTATTATAACTGTATTGTCTCCCTTTTTATATTGTAAAGCGCTGCGTAAACTGTTGGCGCTATATAAATTCTGAATAATAATAATAATAATAATAATATTATAGTGCAAAAATCGATTTTAAAAACATTGCAGTAAAAGTGCAAGCAGCTAGCTAGACCTCTCTAATGTGAGTTGAATACAATAAATGCATAACACTAGCGGAGATGGAATCCTGCAGTAAATTGGAATATAGAAGAACAAAATAAGCTCTACGTGTTTCACAATTTGATTGGTTCTTCAGGAGCTATAAAGTATTCTTGGATAAATTGATGGTAACCTGGATAAATAAACAATGCCTGCAAGGTATAGGCCTGAAAAAATAAGACTGGGCAGCAGTCAACAACGTTGCCTTGTAATCTTAGTAAGGGAGTGAGAAGGTGAGGCCCAATGTAACAGAGAGCAAGCTGTAGTATCAACGAAATTAATAGTAAAAGAGACTAGGGTATATTGGAGACTGCTGGTCAGACAGCACATGCAGGCAGTAATTACATCCAGGCTATCTTTGCTGGATAGATGTTGAGAGTCCAGGAACGGACCTTCGCCATAGAGCGTAGTAATGGTGATGGTTTTTACCCCAAAACAATCCTTAAAATTCTCAGGTGTTGGGTAACCCCTGCTAAAATTGTCTCCAGCTTATGATACATTAGTGTGATCATTAAGTTGTAGAAACAATAAGGTGTTTGACACCCATAGTGGAAATGCCCTCTTACATTAAACGCTAGTGGAGAGGGACCCCCTTAAATTCTTGTTAAATAGAAAAGGACTTCCTTACAGCTATTTTCAGAGGAAAAATGCCCCTTAGGTGGTTGGTGGGAAGAATGCCAGTCTTACAAATGGCCATAAAGACAGCTGCTGTTAGTGGACAAGCTTCACTGGTACCACATTGCTGGCTGTGGTGAGTCAAGTCTGCTTTGCAATTATGCGGCACCATCAAGTAGGAGGTCAATATGCCAGTGCTTGCTGATCAAAGAACCTCTAGCAAACTCTGGAGGAGCCCAAAGGTTCCATAAAATTCTGTCTGAGAATGGCTGTTCTAGCACATTCATAAAACTTGAGCCTGTATAACAAAGGTTCCAAAGCATATATTTGAATACCAAGCGCTGGTTGTACCACCTTCATAAAAGGCATTCTTCTCCTTCAGGTATAGTGTTTGGTCACAGATGAAGCAATTTAAAAGGGAGGTTTTAGATCCATGAAAAAAATTCAAATTTATACTCACCTAGGTGGATGCAGCTTCAGTCAAAAGCTAAATCTGTCCCCCCGCAGGCTCTAGACCGAGAACGGAGCGATCAAGCACCGCTGATTGTAGTCTGAACATCGAGAGCTGAGCAGTCAGCTGGTGACTGTCTGTCATTAGAGTGCTAGGTTGTGTAGTGGGTGGCAATGGCTCTCTCAGGCTCTCAGGAGCTTGCTGAGAGGTCAAGCCCACTGTCAGTCCAGGTATTTGGGTTGATCTTTTCAGAGCCTGGACCGGCCCTGTGACATCGGCTGACAGGGAACTTTAGCATCCTATCGGCTGGAAATGGGTCACAGGTGTGCAGAACGAACTGCATTCCTGTGAGCCATAGGAGTACAGACAAAAAAAGCATTGGCCCTGCTTCTCAAGTAAAATAAAAACCTAACATTTTCAAACCTTTTAAAAAGGTATTACTTTAGAGATTAACATGTTTCACTTTTCTAATAAAGACCACTAACAAAATCTCTGCACTGTGCCTACAAGTGGCCAAAGATATAAGACTATACAGTGGAACCTCGGATTACGAGCATATTTTGTTCCAGGTGTATGCTCGTAATCCAATGTACCCGCATATCAAAGCGAGTTTTCCCATTGAAGTCAATGGAAACGAAAATATTTTTTTCCGCGTTGACTTCAATGGGATGCAATACCGCATGCGGCCAGAGGCGGGGGGGCACCGGAGAGCCTCGGAAACGGCTGAAAAGGCCCGAGGGACACTTCGGCTGACCTCGACAAACCTCGGAAAGACTCTATTCACGAGCCTTTCCGAGGTTTACCGAGGTCAGCCGAACTGTCCTTGTGCATTTCCGAACGGCGCAGATCGGCGACTTTCGGCTCTGCTTCGGCACCCCCCACCTCAGGCCAAAAGCGGTACTGCACACCGCTTTTTGGCCTGAATCCTGCTCGTTTTGCGAGACAACACTCGCAAACCAAGTTAGGATTTTTAGGAATGTAGTGCTCAGTTTGCGAAACGCACGTTAACCGTGTTACTCGCAAACCGAGGTTCCACTGTAGTTGGATTTTTATGATCCTTGACCACTACTACTGCTGTAATTGGCAGAATCATAAATACCTGGATGGACTTGTGTCTTTTTCTTTCAACCAGACTAACTATGTACCTATGTAACCTACATCCATACACTAGAAACATAAATTACTAAAATCTGGACTTCATGCAATATAGGCATACCTCAGAGCTTCCTTTTCAGTTCACAAAGCCGGAAAGACGACTATCTCTATTAGTCCTGTAAATAAGAACATGTAATTTGTTTACTGCTACTCTTTAATCCCATAGGCTCTTTATCATCCTAATGCCCAAAACAAACAACATGCTGTATTTAAAAATTACATTTCTGCTAAATGTGTGTTTTTTTTTTTTTTTTTTTTTTCTCTAATCTGCAAGACTACCACTCCACTACTTTCCTTAGTGACTTTAGAAGCAAAATCTAATCTATGGCGGCCTATATAGTGACCACATGCAGCGGCACGTGGGTTTTTCATTCCAGCCATCCAGTATGTAATCAGATAACTAGGGGCCAAAGGAGATATTACCCTATTACAAAGGAAGATTATCAACCAGATTAAGCTTGAAATTGTATAAGCAACCATAGTAATCAGCTGATGTAAAGGCAGCATTAAACTAAACTTACAGTACGTCATGCATATTGGGGTTGAACACCACTCACCAGGGCATATTTACTTTTGATCCATTCTTTAGAGGAAAATCACATCAGACCAGGATTTACATATCGCTGTGAATGCAGTTATCTGAAAGTGCTAACAATGCTTCGTAGCGTGGGCAGTATTAAGATGGTAGTAAACTCTACATTTTGATTTTTACCTGCAGGTAAGCTTATAATAAAGTTTATTTGTAGTTTAGATCAATATCTCTTAAACGTGCATCGTTTAGGAGATATTTACTTGTTTGGAAGCTGGTGATGTCTCCGACGCATGTGTTCTGAAGGAACACTTTTTTTTGTCAACAGCACTGTCATTAAACCTTACTAATGACCACGTTCTGTCAAGCGGTCTTGCTGGAAAACCAGTATTTGATCAGCGCTTGCAGCCAATGGCTGCGGGGATCTGTCTTTTTTCTTTTTTCTTCTTTATACAACCCGCTGGTTAAATGAAGAGAAAATTGAACGAGTATACCTAGCTTAAAGCGTTTGTTAACCAGAAAATAAGAAATAAAAATATGGATCCTGCTCCTTTAAAGCATTTTATACAGCACAGTGCTTGCGCTGTGTAATTTGGATCAATGTAACACCTAAAAAACCTGGATGATCCTGGCAGTTTCTTCCCCTCCCCTATGTAAACTGACCAAGGTAATCATGGCTGCTGAGCCCTGACACTGTGGTCAGTTGACGTGCCTCCGTCATCCGCAGCCTGCTCTTCTGTGACAGGCCCTGTCTCCTTTCTCCTCGCGTCTCGCTTATGTAAGCGGGACCCCGCCCGCTGCTTCTGTTAGATGGGCAGAGAGGAGACACTGCCGATTACATGAGCGCCGGGAGCTGCCGTGAGATACAGTAAAGGAGGATTTTTTAAATAAAACACAGAGATAGGAGGGCACTATTCGGAGACAAAATGGATTATGTTAAAGTGGGTTAAAAAGCTGGTCATACACTAAGCACTTTGTGTGGTTCCTGATGAACTGGCTGAAATTCGCTCAGTAGGTGGTCCTGCAGACCCCAACCCAGTCCTGAAGAAGCCTGCTGGAAAATTTTCAGGCGAACAGCTTGGTATTCATCCATCTATGCTGTTTAGCATGAATAGAGGAGATTTCTTTTAAGTCTGCATGCTGAATGAAAAATATTACAGCATTAGGCCAGCTTAAAGGGGTTATAAAGGCAGGGGTTTTTTTTTATCTTCAAGCATTCTATTCCCCTCATACTCGCCTGAGCCCCATCTTGATCCAGCAATGTTGCATGAGAGACTCGGCTGTCTGGGTCTCTCCCTCCTCATTGGCTGAGACAGTAGCAAAGCACCATTGGCTCCTGCTGCTGTCAATCAAAGTCAGTGAGCCAATGAGAGAGAGGGGGCGGGGCTCCGTGTCTGAATAGATATGGGGAGCTGTGGCTTGGCTCTGGTGCCCCCCCCCATAGCAAACTGGAGGAGAAGGGGACCCAAGAAGAGGAGGATCTGCTCTGCTCTGCGCAAATCCACTACACAGAGCAGGTAAGTATAAAATGTTTATTTTTAACAACAAAAATAAAAGACTTTGATATCACTTTAAGGCTTGTCCCATCCATGCTAAACTGTTTGGTTGAAGGAATCTTCTCTGTTCTCTCTGGCCATTCTAGGTTCGGGATCTCTGGCCATTCTAGGTTCGGGATCTCTGGCCATTCTAGGTTCGGGATCTCTGGCCATTCTAGGTTCGGGGTCTCTGGCCATTCTAGGCTCGGGATCTCTGGCCATTCTAGGTTCGGGATCTCTGGCCATTCTAGGTTCGGGATCTCTGGCCATTCTAGGTTCGGGATCTCTGGCCATTCTAGGTTCGGGATCTCTGGCCATTCTAGGTTCGGGATCTCTGGCCATTCTAGGTTCGGGATCTCTGGCCATTCTAGGTTCGGGATCTCTGGCCATTCTAGGTTCGGGATCTCTGGCCATTCTAGGTTCGGGATCTCTGGCCATTCTAGGTTCGGGATCTCTGGCCATTCTAGGTTCGGGATCTCTGGCCATTCTAGGTTCGGGATCTCTGGCCATTCTAGGTTCGGGATCTCTGGCCATTCTAGGTTCGGGATCTCTGGCCATTCTAGGTTCGGGATCTCTGGCCATTCTAGGTTCGGGATCTCTGGCCATTCTAGGTTCGGGACCTCTGGCCATTCTAGGTCGGGACCTCTGGCCATTCTAGGTCGGGACCTCTGGCCATTCTAGGTCGGGACCTCTGGCCATTCTAGGTCGGGACCTCTGGCCATTCTAGGTCGGGACCTCTGGCCATTCTAGGGCGGGATCTCTGGACTTTTGGCTATTCTAGGTCGGGATCTCTGGATCTTTGGCTATTCTAGGTCGGGATCTCTGGATCTTTGGCTATTCTAGGTCGGGATCCCTGGATATTTGGCTATTCTAGGTCGGGATCTCTGGATCTTTGGCTATTCTAGGTCGGGATCTCTGGATCTTTGGCTATTCTAGGTCGGGATCTCTGGATCTTTGGCTATTCTAGGTCGGGATCTCTGGATCTTTGGCTATTCTAGGTCGGGATCTCTGGATCTTTGGCTATTCTAGGTCGGGATCTCTGGATCTTTGGCTATTCTAGGTCGGGATCTCTGGATCTTTGGCTATTCTAGGTCGGGATCTCTGGATCTTTGGCTATTCTAGGTCGGGATCTCTGGATCTTTGGCTATTCTAGGTCGGGATCTCTGGATCTTTGGCTATTCTAGGTCGGGATCTCTGGATCTTTGGCTATTCTAGGTCGGGATCTCTGGATCTTTGGCTATTCTAGGTCGGGATCTCTGGATCTTTGGCTATTCTAGGTCGGGATCTCTGGATCTTTGGCTATTCTAGGTCGGGATCTCTGGATCTTTGGCTATTCTAGGTCGGGATCTCTGGATCTTTGGCTATTCTAGGTCGGGATCTCTGGATCTTTGGCTATTCTAGGTCGGGATCTCTGGATCTTTGGCTATTCTAGGTCGGGATCTCTGGATCTTTGGCTATTCTAGGTCGGGATCTCTGGATCTTTGGCTATTCTAGGTCGGGATCTCTGGATCTTTGGCTATTCTAGGTCGGGATCTCTGGATCTTTGGCTATTCTAGGTCGGGATCTCTGGATCTTTGGCTATTCTAGGTCGGGATCTCTGGATCTTTGGCTATTCTAGGTCGGGATCTCTGGATCTTTGGCTATTCTAGGTCGGGACCTCTGGATCTTTGGCTATTCTAGGTCGGGACCTCTGGCCATTCTAGGTCGGGACCTCTGGCCATTCTAGGTCGGGACCTCTGGCCATTCTAGGTCGGGACCTCTGGCCATTCTAGGTCGGGACCTCTGGCCATTCTAGGTCGGGACCTCTGGCCATTCTAGGTCGGGACCTCTGGCCATTCTAGGGCAAGATCTCTGGCCATTCTAGGTCGGGATCTCTGGATCTTTGGCTATTCTAGGTCGGGATCTCTGGATCTTTGGCTATTCTAGGTCGGGATCTCTGGATCTTTGGCTATTCTAGGTCGGGATCTCTGGATCTTTGGCTATTCTAGGTCGGGATCTCTGGATCTTTGGCTATTCTAGGTCGGGATCTCTGGATCTTTGGCTATTCTAGGTCGGGATCTCTGGATCTTTGGCTATTCTAGGGCGGGACCTCTGGCCATTCTAGGGCGGGACCTCTGGCCATTCTAGGGCGGGACCTCTGGCCATTCTAGGGCGGGACCTCTGGCCATTCTAGGGCGGGACCTCTGGCCATTCTAGGGCGGGACCTCTGGCCATTCTGGGTCGGGACCTCTGGCCATTCTGGGTCGGGACCTCTGGCCATTCTGGGTCGGGACCTCTGGCCATTCTGGGTCGGGACCTCTGGCCATTCTGGGTCGGGACCTCTGGCCATTCTGGGTCGGGACCTCTGGCCATTCTGGGTCGGGACCTCTGGCCATTCTGGGTCGGGACCTCTGGCCATTCTGGGTCGGGACCTCTGGCCATTCTGGGTCGGGACCTCTGGCCATTCTGGGTCGGGACCTCTGGCCATTCTGGGTCGGGACCTCTGGCCATTCTGGGTCGGGACCTCTGGCCATTCTGGGTCGGGACCTCTGGCCATTCTGGGTCGGGACCTCTGGCCATTCTAGGTCGGGACCTCTGGCTCTTTGGCTATTCTAGGTCGGGACCTCTGGCTCTTTGGCTATTCTAGGTCGGGACCTCTGGCTCTTTGGCTATTCTAGGTCGGGACCTCTGTCCCGTCTATATATTGTAGAGCTCAGTGTTCTGTGTTGAGCACAGGTAGCGTGTATTCGTCGCTGTGAGAGAACTTCCCTCCGTAGAAGAGTAATGTAGAGGTGTGCTAGTCGGAGCACGCTGGGTACAGAACACGCACGGTCGGCTTTTCCTATTATCACCTCTAGGAGTGAGGAGGGCACGGAGCTATCAGAGTCGGGACACTGCACTCCGCTCCTGTGCAGTACAAGTCAGGGGATACACACAGTCCTCCACCCCTCCTCCTCCCTGCAGATCAAAGTTCTCTTCCGTTCTTGTATCACTAGGTACTTAGCTGTCCTCCTCGTGGCGTCATCCTGAGCCCCCGCTTCCTCCCCGCACAGCTCAGTGCACACAGCCAGCCGCGCTCTGCACGGGGCGGGATCCAACCCGGAGTGTTGTTATTGATTCTCCAACTTTATCTTATCACCCTGAACTATCCACCCGAGAGTGACAAAGAGCACTGCGAGCACACCATGGCACATCACCTACTCCCAGGTCAGTATCCTCACTGGGGGGACACTTGCCGGACACTTCTGTACATGGGATTCCTCCGCAATGTATATGATCGGGTGTTCAATATACTGTATATATTAAGGTGTACTGTATATGATCGGGTGTTCAATATACTGTATATATTAAGGTGTACTGTATATGATCGGGTGTTCAATATACTGTATATATTAAGGTGTACTGTATATGATCAGGCGTTCAATATACTCTATATGATCGGGTGTTCAAAATACTGTATATGATCAGTGTACTGTATATGATCAGGTGTGTGTACTGTGTATGATCGGGTGTTCAGTGTACTGTATATATTAAGGTGTACTGTATATGATCAGGTGTTCAATATACTGTATATAATAAGGTGTACTGTATAATCAGGTGTTCAATATACTGTATATGATCGGGTGTTCAATATACTGTATATATTAAGGTGTACTGTACATGACCGGGTGTTCAATATACTGTGTGTGTGTATGTGTGTATGTATATATATATATATATATATATATGTATATATATATATATATATATATATATATATATATATATATATATATATATATAGTGTACTGTGTATATGATCAGTGTATTGTATACGATCGGGTGTTCAATATACTGTATATATTAAGGCGTACTGTATATGGTCGGGTGTTCAACGTACTGTATATGATCGGGTTGTCAAAACACTGTATATGATCTGTGTACTGTGTATGATCGGGTGTTCAATGTACTGTATATATTAAGGTGTACTGTACATGATCAGGTGATTAGTGTACTGTATATGATCAGGTGTTCAATATACTGTATATAATAAGGTGTACTGTATATGATCAGGTGTTCAGTGTACTGTATATATTAAGGTGTTCAATATACTGTATATGATCGGATGTTTAATATACTGTATATAATTGGGTGTTCAATATATATAATAAATTTGTACTGTATATGATCAGGTCATTAGTGTACTGTCATTAGTGCACTTGGAAGTAAAGTCGCTGTAGATCTGAGGGGGACATGAAAGGAAAATAAAAAAACAGAATTTTAGCTTGCACATGATTGGATGATAAAATCAGCAGAGCTTCCCCTCATTTCAGATCTATCCCTCAGATTTACAGCGACTGCTCTTCCAAGTGCACTTTCAGTGTAAAGTGGATTTTCTTTTCATAAATAACCCCCCACTGTATATGATCGGCTGTTCAGTGTACTGTATATGATCGGGTGATCAATGTACTCTATATGACCAGGTGTTCAAAATACTGTATAATTAGGTGTTCAGTGTACTGTAGATGATCGGGTGTTCAATATACTGTATATATTAAGGTGTACTGTATATGATCAGGTGTTCCGATAGTATACAGTACACTGAACGACTGATCATATACAGTACACCTTAATATATACAGTATATTGAACACCTGATCATATACAGTACACCTTAATATATACAGTATATTGAACACCTGATCATATACAGTACACTGATCACCTTAATGCATACAGTATATTGAACACCCAATCATATACAGTACACTGGTGTGCAATGTACTGTATTTGATCAAGTTTGTGTGTGATCAGGTGTTCAATGTATTGGAAGTCATCAGGCATTGTGTGTGATCAGGTGTTCACTGTACTGTACACTGCTTATAGTCACCTAATAAGACTTCCATTGGCTTGCCCCTTAGTTACTTTACAATCTAGGTCAATGACATCAAATCTTCTCTGTAAACATTAGATATTTGTTGATGAGTTATTTCAGATATAAATACATATTTATTTAGGTCACTTTCATTATGATGAAATATTTTCCATAATAAAAAAAAAAAGTGTGTGTGTGTATGACTATGGGGGGGGGGGGGGAGAAATAGATGCATGCATGCATGCATACATACATACATACATATAGTTGTATGCAAAAGTTTAGGAACCCCTGACAATTTCCATGATTGTCATAAATATTTGGGTGTTACATCAAAATGAAATTGCTGATCCAATCAAATAACTGAAGGACACAGTAATATTTCAGTAGTGAAATGAGGTTTATTGGATTAACAGAAAATGCGCAATATGCATCAAAACGAAATTAGACAGGTGCATAAATTTGGGCACCCCAACAGAAAAATCACATAAATATTTAGTAGAGCCTCCTTTAGCAGAAATTACAGCCTCTAGACGCTTCCTACAGTCTGTAATGAGTGTCTGGATTCTGGATGAATGTATTTTGGACCATTCCTCCTTACAAAACATCTCCAGTTCAGTGAGGTTTGATGGTTGCTGAGCATGGACAGCCCGCTTCAAATCACCCCACAGATGTTCAATGATATGCAAGTCTGGGGACTGGGGTTACCATTCCAGAACATTGTACTTGTTCCTCTGCATAAATGCCCGAGTAGATTTTGATCAGTGTTTTGGGTCGTTGTCTTGTTGAAATATCCAGCCCCGGCGTAACTTCAACTTTGTGACTGATTCCTCAACATTATTCTCAAGAATCTGCTGATATTGAGTGGAACTAATGCGACCCTCAACTTTAACCAGATTCCCAGTACCTGCACTGCTCACACAGCCCCACAGCATGATGGAACCTCCACCAAATTTTACTGTGGGTAGCAAGTGTTTTTTTTTTGGAATGCTGTGTTCTTTTGCCGCCATGCCTAACACCCCTTTTTTGACCAAATAACTGAATCTTTGTTTCATCAGTCCACAGCACCTTATTCCAAAATGAAGCTGGCTTGTCCAAATGTACATTTGCATACCTCAAATGACTCAGTTTGTGGCGTGTGTGCAGAAAAGGCTTCTTTCACATCACTCTCTCATACAGCTTCTCCCTGTGCAAAGTGCGCTGAATTGAAGGATGCACAGTGACACCATCTGCAGCTAGTTGATGTTGTAGGTCTTTGGAGGTGGTCTGTGGGCTGTTTTTGACCATTCTCACCATCATTTGTCTTTGCCTCTCCGATATTTTATGTGGCCTGCCACTTCTGGCCTTAACAAGAGCTGTGCCTGTGGTCTTCCATTTCCTCATTATGTTCCTCACAGTGGACACTGACCGCTTATATCGCTGCGATAACTTTTTGTAGCCTTCCCCCTAAACCATAATGTAGAACGATCTTTGTTTTCAGGTCATTTGAGAGTTGTTTTGAGGCCCCCATGTTGCCACTCTTCAGAGGAGAGTCAAAGAACAACAACTTGCAATTGGCTACCTTAAATACATTTTCTCATGATTGGATGCACCTCGCTATGAAGTTCAAGGCTTAATGAGCTCACCAAACCAATTGTGTGTTCCAATTACCGTATTTATCGGCGTATAACACGCGCCGGCGTATAACACGCACCCCAAGTTTAGGAGGGAATTATAAGGAAAAAAATGTTTTAAGGAAAAAAACTTACATTTAAATGCCCATCAATGCAGCCTTGCACAGCGTCCATCTGCATGCTTGTCCAGTGTCATTTGCAGCCTTGCAGTCATTTGCAGCCTTGCAGTCAGCAGCCTTAGTGTCATTTGCAGCCTTGCAGCTTTGTCAGTGCTGATCTGCAACTTTCTGTGTCCATTTGCAGCCTTGCTCAGGCTGCAGTTAAACTGCAGTGACTTTTCATTGTCACTGCAGTTTGAAAATGGCTCCCCTGCGATCCTGAGCTTCAAAATCGCCGACCGCGATTTGAAAATGGCGCCGAAATACACAGAGCCGGTTCTCGGCGGCTCTCGTTCACTTTCGGCTCCACTCGTAGTCCCGCCCGGGATGGGCGTGACTGTGAGCGGAGCTATCCGAACCTAGCAGAGTACACTCGGCTAGGTTCGGGCGGCGCTCGAGTGAAGCCGAGAAGAGCCGAGGACCGGCTCTGTGTATTTCGGCGCCGGCAGCACCATTTTCAAATCGCGGTCGACGATTTTGAAGCTCAGGATCGCAGGGGATCGGCGTATAACACGCAACCGCGATTTTCCCCTGATTTTAAGGGGGAAAAAGTGCGTGTTATACGCCGATAAATACGGTAATCAGTGCTAAGTAGTTACAGGTATTAAAATCAACAAAATGACAAGAGTGCCCACATTTATGTACTTGTCTAATTTAGTTTTGATGCATAATGCGCATTTTCTGTTAATCCAATAAACCTCATTTCACTACTGAAATATTGCTGTGTCCTTCAGTTATTTGATAGATCAAAATGAAATTGCTGATCCATACACCCAAATATTTATAAATGACAATCGTGGAAATTGTCAGGGGTTCCTAAACTTTTGCATACGACTGTGTGTGTATATATATGTATATGTATATATATATATATATATATATATATATATATATATATATATATATATATATATATATATATATATATATATACTTCTTTTTTTTTTTTTTTTTCCTTTATCTAACTTTACAGAGAATATTTAAAAGCCTTGTTACAGATATAACTAAATGTAATACATAAATAAGAGGGAAAATATATATTTTTTTCCCTCCTATTTATTGTGTTTATATCTGTAAAATGTTGTTTAAAAAAAAAGATTATTATTATTACACATTTTCTTTCTCTTTCTCCCTTTTTTTTTTTTTTTTAAATATCTGTAATACTTTTATAGACAAACAACTCATATAAACAAATAAAAGATGTTTTTGCTTTTTTCTTTGAAGTTCATTTTGACAGGTTTTCAGTGTGTGTGTGTGTGTGTGTGTGTGTGTGTGTGTGTGTGTATTTTGGTTTAATTTGAAAGGTTTGCTGCATCTATCTCAGGCACCCCCGGGGGTACATGTACGACAGGCTGAGGAATCGTGCTCCACATTAGCCATCTTGTCCTAGTTTTCCCAGTGCAGTACAGATTATTTGGTATTTTAATTTTTTGGGGGCTTTAGCAATCTTTTGAAAGCTAATCTTTCTCGAATTCCAACTTTTGTTATATGAATAGGATTCCTTGGAATGGACATCTATTAGAATTTAATGCACTGGAAGTTGAAAGGAAATGACAACTATGACAAAAGCTATCGCATGTAATGTAGGCTGATCACTGGAGGATCTGAAGCATGTATAGATTGGTTGAAAAATCTGAGATCACGTGGTTAGCGTGTGTGTGTCGAGAAGGAATTGTTGAAAAGCTTTTAAATAGTACATAATGAAAGGAATGAAATTCAGGCAGTCAGGCTTTGTGAATGGCGCGATTCTGTGCAGATCAGACAAAAATGTGCACTTAGGTGGATTGAAAGCTCACAAGTTTTTTTTTTTTTTTTTTTTTTTTTTTTTTTTTTTTAATTTTCGTAAATTTGTAAGGTATAAGAGCAAGAAAATGAAAGTCCTTTTCCAAGAAATTGAGCTTTGACCACCTGCTATTTCCATCGTGACTGGAAAAAGTGACGTTGTAGATTGGCCGGTCAGCTGTAGCTGCAGTGATGCCTGTCACTTCTGATTTCTATGGGAGAGCTGCTCTAATAGTCTACTGCCCTGTAAATAGCCTGGGGCTATATGTGCCCTGTCACTCTGGCTTTAGGCATAATAGACAAAAAGGATATTCTCAAATCAGTTTTCTTCACACCTCATACTGATCCGTTCCTGGAAAATGAGAGCAGAAAAGGAGGGCAAACGTAAAGCTGCTTATATATTATACAACCAGATTGTACAATCTCCTTCTAGAGCTACCAAAACTATATAATTTGAGGATATACCTAAACAATCTATTAATTTTGTGTCAAATCAGTCAGGCTCTTGCACTACAGAGTTGTTGGTATAGCCAAAGGAGATTGTGCAATCAGATTATATGGTGTATGCAGATTTAAATTGGCCATATATTGTACAATCAGGCTTTATAATCTCCTCCAGCTTTACCAAAACTATACAATATAGGCACAAACTTAAACAATTTATCTAAATATTCAGGCTTTCATACTACATAGTGACTTGTAGATCTTAAAGCAGAGTTCCACCCAAAAGTGGAAGCTCCGCTTATCGCTCTGATTTCCCCTGCCCCCAATGCCACATTTGGCATCTTTCGGGGGGAGCTCATGCCTGTTTATAACAGGTACCTTTCCCCACTTCCGTCGGACAGTAAGTGTAGCTGCTGACTTTTAATTTTTTTGTGCGTGGGCGAAACGCCACTTTAAAACCCAACTCCAGGCAAATTACAGCAACCAATTAACCCTTGCAGTGCAGGCACAGCCCCACTGCATGGTATAATTGCTTGTTTTGTCTAGGGTAGAGGATAAACACTTTTTTTTACTTACCCGATCTTCCGCTGCCCCTTCAAATGGTGCTCCCCTACCCTGCAGTGGACTGTCCCTCTGCATCATCACCTCTAGTACAGGGCCGTGGACCCTGCTCTGGGCTTGATGACGTCAGGATCCTGAGTGTGCAGATGCTGTCGGTAAGTAAATCTTCCAGGCATAAACAAGCAATTAACCCTTGCAGTGTGGGCACAGCCACTGAAAGGGATTATTTTCATTACCCAGAGTTGGGATTAAGAAAATTGTACAAGTAGGTTATGTAGTATGTGGTCACCTTTTGTCCCCATTCACACTAGTGCAATTTCAGATGCACTGCTGACACACAGCATCGCACAACAATGGAAATCGGATTGTTGTCAATGGTACCCCTTCACATCAATGCAGCACATTTTTGGAAAAGGTGGTGGAGTGATTTTGGGCCAATAAAATTCACTGAAAACCTACCAAAAACAAACATGCATTTTACTGCATTTTTGGCAGAGTTTTGTGTACTAAATCCTATCTCCTTCCTCTACGCACAAAAAAAAAAAAAGCATGAAAAACACATAAAACTCTCTATGCTGCATTACAAAATTGTGCTGAAAATGGAATCATGCTGCATTAGTGTGAGCTGAGACTTGGGGTTCAGTCCACATTTTCATTTTCCTAGCTGCAGCATCTTAAGACCCCTTTCACACTGGAGGCGTTTTTCAGGCGCTACAGTGCTAAAAATAGCGCCTGCATAGCACCTTGAAAAAGCCTCAGCTGCAAACCCAGTGTGAAAGCCTGAGTGCTTTCACACTGGGGCGCTGGGCTGGCAGGACGTCACAAAAAGTCCTGCCAGCAGCTTCTTTGCAGCAGCGTAGGAGCGGTGAATACACCGCTCCTCCACCGCTCCTGCCCATTGAAATTAATGGGCAGCGCCGGCAAAGCAATGTTTTGCGGGTGGATTTAACCCTTTTTCGGCTGCTAGCGGGGGTTAAAACTGCCCCGCTAGCGGCCGAATAGCGCCGCTGAAACGGCGCTAAAAATAGTGGCGCTTTACCGCCGACGCCTGGGCGCCGGCAGTGTGAAAACACTCTAAAGCTGACATCCAGGATAAGGGAATATTGTCTAAATATAAGAACCATGTGTATTCTTCTTTGAATTTTGGTGGTAGTTCTTCCAGATCTGTGCAGTAATCCAGTGTAAAACTTTGCCTCTGTGCAGGAGTTTCCTGTAATATAGACTTGTCACTGCTGCGCTCTCTCCTTGTGCAGGGTGACTGGTCTTGTCTCCGCCCTTTCCTGTAGTTTTCTGCAGGCAGCCTCCAGTGGATTGGGCCTACTGGGTCCCTCCCCAAAAAGCTCTGCTTTCTGCATAGGCTATATACAGCATAATGAAAAAGGCATTGCTACTTTTATAAGGTAAAACCTTGCTTTGTAAAGGTATTTGGTGCACACATAGTGGATTTATATTCTCTGTGGCTATTGTGAAATATATATTTAAATGAAAGAGATTTTGTGCATGAAGTTAATCTTTAAAGTGATTTGTAAACCTAACCTTTTTTATTTTATTTTTTTATTTTTTTATAACAAACATGTTATACTTGCTCTGTGCAATGGTTTTGCACAGAGCAGCCCCGAATCCTCATTATGTAAATGCATTAAAGAATATGTCAACTCAGAATTTCATATTCCTGATATGTGCCTGCTGTACCATGTACTTGTATGAAAAAGTATTCTGTGTATATTGTTTCCTTTAGTATGAAATCCCTGGTGTTCCTGCCAGTCCTATCCTTTCATATTAAAAACTGACCACATTAGACATGAGGACATGGCGTGGTCAGTTTTCTGGCTGTTCTGGGAACTGCTATCTGCACCAAATGCATAGATTTTGTGGACAATGATTATATGGCTCTAAACACTGTGAATTGTATGATCATAATTTTGGAGCGGGGGGATTTATAATTACTCATTCATTTTTAATTGTCTGATTTTGTTTTTTTTTATTTTTTTATTTTTAGATCGCATTTTGAAGTGAGACTCCTGTAATGATAATCTTCTCAGCGCAATGTCTTGTCTATGGAGAACCTACAACTCTGTTTCTGGACCTTTGTGATGGACCCTAAATTATGCTCCATACTCTTCTGCCAGTTCCTCCGTGTACCAGCTTGTTCCAGAAGCAAAAGACAGAGATAGTTGATACAGATGCCAGAGAACAGCAGGGCTCATCTGAGCCCTTACTCGGCACGATTTTGCAAGGAAAAGGAAGGTCTCTTCTATGAGTCCTACTATCGCTTGCGTCAGCAATATCCAGTGATCCTTCTCCTGCTGCTTATAGTCCTGGCAATATGCTGCGCACTTATAGCCATCACCTTTGGCACCAGGCGGGTATGTAGCCCTTTATATTTTTTTTAATGTTGTATAGCCATAGTTTTGCACCATCTAGCAATAAATGTAGTGCTTTTGAACAGAGCCAGAATGTGTTCAACCAGGCTGTCCTCCAAGTCAGCATTTTGTCTTTCAGAGAATATTAGTATAAGGTAAAGCATTACCAAATTGAGCACCATTTTTTAAAGAGGAACTGCAGTCTGCTCACATAATTTGTAATACAAACATCTTTGCCATTCTGAAGCTTCACTCCAACCACTCTGCATATTATTTTATATATACTGTGCTTCTGTACTTGGCAAATATGCTACAGAAATCTCCCTCCAAGTTTGGCTGCAACCATTTTAACTGTGGGCAGCTGAAGCTGCTGCCTGTTCACTTTCTGGCTTTACACAGACATGCAGCTCTCATTGGCCCTCTTATGAATCCCCCCCCCTCCCCCCTTCCTGACAGACTCTCACAAAAGTGAGAGCTGTGCATGATGTCATACGTCTAGGCTTTTTTCCAGACAAGAAACAGCAAGTGGGCTGTATAAGGTATTTACTGGCAGAAAAAAAAAGTTTTACTATCCAAAGTTAAAACAACAAGGGCAGAAGATTTAATAGGTGGAAAGATGAAAAAATGACTGAAGTTCGGCTTTAAGAAAGGAAGTCGTGACTGCTAAAAATATGATCTGTTACATACATTAGTTAATCTCCTTTTCCTCCCCAAAGAACCTAGTTTAATAATTCTGCAAATACTGTATGTGGGGTCGAAAAGTTTAACATGTTTTGAGTGGTGGGATCACTAGTCTTTTATGAGCCTGACCACCCATGAAAAAAAGTACCCACCTGCTCCCCCTGTTGAGCTGGTCACAGCTTTATTGGTAGAATTTCTTTTTTACCATGCCGGTTTTACATGGTTCTGGCTTTCAGCCCTCTGAGAGCAATGGTTATCGGACACGTGTCTGGAATGTGTGGTGAAGATGGGTGTGTTTAGACAATCTCATAATGGTATAATAATATTGGATGCTCATAGACTATGTCAATAGTACAGAGTTAAGTTGGTACAGCAAAGACGCTGATGTTTAAATCCAATGAAGTACTGGCCTTGCCCTTCCAAAGACAATTGTTATGTGTATATGTTGGGAGTGGGAGAGGGCGCTCAGAGGACCTATTGAAGGGTATCCGTTGATTCAAACTTATGATTTCTGCAGTCACAGCTTCCGCCTTTGTTATGTTGGCTTAATGCCATGCTTTGTTATGTTGGCTTAGTGCCATGCTTTGTTATGGGTATGTTTTTACTTTTTAAGCCAGGCAGGGTCCTGATTTATCTGGTTGTGCCATTGGTCACTGTTGCATAAATGTTGCCTACCTGGCCATCAAAAAACTGTTTTAAGTTTTTCAAAAGTATACCTGTTGGGTTTTGCATTATTGCTGATCAATATACACTACTGTGCAAACTTTTTCGGCAGGTGTGAAAAAATGCTGTAAATTAACCGCTTCTCGCACATCTTATGACGTCGCCGTGTTTGCCTGCAGCTTCATTCAGATGTCTTCTTTTAGCGCCAGCTATTCCCTACACCACAAGAATGATCATAGCGGCTGTTCAGCCGCTTGATCATTCGTTCTTGCAGGTGGCGAGAGGGGACGTTCCCCCTCCCGCCACCCTCCGGTGCTTCTACTTACTCACCCATGCCATTGGTGAGTCAGGGAAGGGAACCGCTGGTGCCAGATGCTGACGATGGAGATTTCCAGTGGACCAGATGGTCCCCGGAGTCTCTATGATCGTTCAGAGGCCGGGCGTCATGTTATGACGTCACGCCCGGCCCCTGCATTTGAAAAAATGGCGCCGCCTCGGCTGGGAAGCTAGATCTTCTTTTTTTTTTTTTTTTTCATTTCAGGCTTCCCAGCCTAGAGGTGAGATGTGGGGACATATTGACGCCATATCTCACTGTAAAGAGGACCTGTCATGCTTATTCCTATTACAAGGGATGTTTACATTCCTTGTAATAGAAATAAAAGTGATTCTTTTAAATTTTTTTTTTTAAAGTGTCAAACTTGAAAAATAACAGTAAAATTAACAATGAAAAATAACATTTTAAAGCGCCCCTGTGCCCTTGTGCTTGCACGCAGAAGCGAGCGCATACATAAGTCGCACCCACATATGTAAACTGTGTTCAAACCACACATGTGAGGTATTGCCAGCGAACTTTAGAGCGAGAGCAATAATTCTAGCTCTAGACCTCCTCTTTAACTCAGCATGTAACCAGTAAAAAAATGTCAAGCGTCACCTATGGGGATTATTAAGTACTGAAGTTTTGGCGTCATGCCACGAGCGTGTGTAATTTTGAATCGTGACATGTTGGGTATCTATTTACTCTGCGTAACATCATCTTTCACATTATACAAAAAAAGATATTCTCTAGGGTCTCTGCTAAAAAAAACAAAACAAAAAAAAAAAAAAACACACATATAATGTTTGGGGGTTATATGTAATTTTCTAGCAAAAAAAATTATGATTTTTTTTTTTTTTTTGGGAGAGAAATGTCAGAATTGGTTAAAAAAAAATTAGAGAAATAGAAGACATCCAAGTCAATCAATAATTGGTGGTGATGATTCTAGGTACAGTTGCCAGAGTTTGACAGATTTTGCTTTAAACCTAGAAGCCAGCTAAAAGTTATAAGCCTCTTTTTTTCTTTTTTTTTTGGGGGGGGGGGGGGGGGGGGGCAGAATTTTATGTGCTTCAGTGTAACTTTAATTTTTTTTTTTTTTAATTGTAAACATTTTTTCTGGGTGACCAGTTCTCTTTAATGAGACTTGCAGGGTCTTTTCTTTTCTGTCACCTGCCTCTTTATTGGATTATATCTAAAAGACCCTGCATGTCTCTCCCCTGTACTCCACGCACTGCATTACATACTTTCCCACCCTTGATGGCCAGGGAAACTGTCAATGGGGACACGGAAATCGCATCACTTCCAAGTCAACTAGAAGGGGAAGAGAGCAAATGTGTGTCTGCTCTCCTCCCTACCCCTCCCCCTTCTATTCGGCGGCACCAGCTATGCCAGGCCAAATATAGTGGGGGGGAGCGTGCGCATGGTGTGAGGAGCATTCGGGCGGCAGCCCAGGCAATAGCGACCTGGTGCCTGGGGTTTGTTGAGCCCTGACACTTGCATACAGTTTCTGAAGGAGCTCGGCAAGTAGGTTGTTCCAAACATCTTGGAGAACTAACCACAGATCTTCTGTGGATGTAGGCTGCCTCAAATTCTTTTGTCTTTTCATGTAATCCCAGACAGACTTGATGATGTTAAAATCAGGGCTCTGTGGGGGCCAAACCAAAATTTCCAGGACTCCTTGTTCTTCATGCTGATGGTAGTTCTTAATGATATGCATGTTTGGGGTAATTGTCCTGCTCCAGAATAAATTTGTGGCCAATCGCACGCCTTCCTGATGGTATGGCATGTCCTGATAGTATGGCATGATGAATAAGTATCTGCCTGTATTTTGCAGCATTGAGGACACTATTGATCCTGACCAAATCGCCAACTCAATTTGCAGAAATGCAGCCCCAAACTTCCAAGGAACCTTCACCATGATTCACTTTTGCCTGCAGACACACCTTTTTGTACCACTTTTCAGCCCTTCAGCATTCAGCTGCCTCTTGGTACAGCCAAATATTTAAAAATTTGACTCATCAGGCCAGAGCACCTGCTGCCGTTTTTCTGCACCCTGGTTCCTATGTTTTCCTGCATAGTTGAGTCTTTTAGCCTTGTTACTACGTTGGAGGTATGTTTTTTTTGGCCGCAATTCCATAAAGACCACTTCTGGCCAGACATCTCCGGACAGTAGATCGGTGTAGCTTCATCCCACTGGTTTCCTCCAGTTCTGTGCTGATTGCACTGCTGAACATCTTTAGATATATAAGGGAAATAAGCATGATGAGTCTTTCATCTGCTGCATTAAGTTTCCGTGGCCGACCACTACGTCTACAGTCCTCAGCATTGACTGTCTCTTTGTGATTGAGCTTGAACGGCACATTTTGAAACCCCCAGCTTTGAAATATGTGCCTGGGAGAGACCTTGCTAATGCAGTTTAACTATCTTGTGTCTTGTTTCTGTGCACAATCCCACCATGGTGTATGACCAGTGATACCTCACCTTAGTAGCAGTGTTTGGCTGTTCCTTGCCCAGTTTAAGCCTCCTACAAAGCTGTTTCTGTTTCAGTTATTGACTGCGTTTCAACCTACATATGAAGTTGATCATTAGCATCTGCTTGGTATAACTGGTAAATCATAAACCTGACCCTGATCCTACAAAATCCCTGACTCTGTGCAAGTTTACAAAGTGTGCAAGTAAGAATTGATATATATTTAAAAAAAATTTTTTTTTAAAGCATTCTTCCCTTAGAGCATTTCTTCACACCTGCCTATAACTTTTTTCCACAGTACTGTACCTGCTTTGAATATGACTAATTCATGAATTTTGGACAGACATATCTGCATTAAAAGGTTTTGTGTGTGTGTATGTATGTATATATATATATATATATATATATATATATATATATATATATATATATATATATATATATATATATATATTATAATTTCATTTTTTATTTTTATCATAGGCAGGATGACTATTGTAGCTTTTCTGTCACCTGCCTCTTTATTGGATCATGTAGCATCAAGTTTCTGTAGTTCTCTCTATGTTCTCTTTCTTTTAGGCAGCATTGGGCATAATGTAGTACAGTAGAACCTGATTGACTGCACTGCATCTGATTTCTGCTCTGCAGGAGATGTTTGTTGGCCTATTATTGTGATCGGCAGGCTTACTAACCATAAGGCTAAGGAAGCTGGAGTAGATGGGCAAGGACTAGCAGCTTATCAACTGAAATTAATGTGTTCATTGAAAATAGACTATACTTTTCCTTTTAAAAAAGCAAAAGATTTATTTCTTTGGTCTAGGCAAATGATGTGTATTAGGTCTCACATGCAGCAAGCTTCTCTGTGATTATTTTTTTTTTTTTTTAAGTGAAACTTCTATAACTTCTGTTACAAATGGGGCACATTTTAGCAGGTTGGCCATGTTTGGAAGTGACCTAAAGTGTAAGTTATCCCAACATTTCAACATTTCATATTTCTGATGCGTACAGTGCCTTGAAAAAGTATTCATACCTCTTGAAATTTTCCACATTTTTTCATGTTACAACCAAAAATGTAAATGTATTTTATTGGGATTTTATGTGATAGACCAACAAAAAATTTTTTTATTTTTTTATTTTTTTTACAAATAAATATGTGAAAAGTGTGGCGTGCATTTATATTCATCCCCCCTGAGTCAATACTTTGTAGAACCAACTTTCACTGTAATTACAGCTGCAAGTCTTTTTGGGAATGTCTCTACCAGCTTTGCACATCTAGACAGTGACATTTTTGCCCATTCTTCTTTGCAAAATAGCTGAAGCTCTGTCAGATTGGATGGAGAGCGTCTGTGAACAGCAATTTTCAAGTCTTGCCACAGATTCTCAATTGGATTTAGGTCTGAATTTTGACTGGGCAAAACACAATAATATGCTTTGATCTAAAACATTCTATTGTAGCTCTGGCTGGATGTTTAGGGTCGTTGTCCTGCTGGAAGGAGAACCTCCACCCCAGTCTCAAGTCTTTTGCAGACTCTAAAAGGTTTTCTTCTAAGAATGCCCTGTATTTTGCTCCATTCATCTTCCCGTCAACTCTGACTAGCTACCCTGTCCCTGCTGAAGAAAAGCATCCCCACAACATGATGCTGCCACCACCATGTTTCACAGTGGGGATGGTGTGTTCAGGGTGATGTGCAGTGTTTAGTGTTCCACCACACATAGCGTTTTGCTTTTAGGCCAAAAAGATAAACTTTGGTCTCATCTGACCAGAACACCTTCTTCCAGATTTGCTGTGTCCCCCACATGGCTTCTCGGAAACTGCAAATGGGACTTCTTATGGCTTTCTTACAACAAAGGCTTTCTTCTTGCCACTCTTCCATAAAGGCCAGATTTGTGGAGTGCACGACTAATAGTTGTCCTGTGGACAGATTCTCCCACCTGAGCTGTGGATCTCTGCAGCTCCTCCCAGAGTTACCATGGGCCTCTTGGCTGCTTCTCTGATGAATGCTCTCCTTGCCCGGCCTGTCAGTTTAGGTGGACGGCCATGTCTTGGTAGGTTTGCAATTGTGCCATACTCTTTCCATTTTCGGATGATGGATTAAACATTGCTCAGTGAGATATTCAAAGCTTGGGATATTTATTTTTTATACCCTAACTAACCCCGCTTTAAACTTTTCCACAACTTTATCCCTGACCTGTTTGGTGTTTTCCTTGGCCTTCATGATGCAGTTTGTTCACTAAGGTTCTCTAAAAAACCTCTAAGGGCTTCACAGAACAGATGTACTTATACTGAGATTAAATTGCACACAGGTGCACTCTATTTACTAATTAGGTGACTTCTGAAGACAATTGGTTCCACTAGATTTTAGTTAGGGGTATCGGAGTAAAGGGGGCTGAATACAAATGCACGCCACACTTTTTTTAGATATTTATTTGTAAAAAATTGTGAAAAACATTTATCATTTTCCTTCCACTTCACAATTTATTTGCCACTTTGTGTTGGTCGTTTTTGGTTGTAACATAACAAAATGTGGGGTATGAATGTTTTTTTTAAGGCACTATATGTTGTACCATGTACTTGTATTCGAAAGTATCTTGTTCTCTTTTTGTCAACCTCTTCTTGTTTGAAATACCTGGAGATCCTGACATTGATCAACTTCAGTACAACCTGCCTGTCAGGTGTGTGTGGTGGTGTGTTTGTTTGTTTGTTTTTTTGTTTTGTTTTTTAGTATGATTTATAGCTGACAGCAGTAATCCTATCCTGTTAGCAGGGAAACCTCCCTCTGTCAGGATACAATGGTGCAGTGGGAGGGATTCCCCCATCAACACTGAATGTGTTGATGGGGGAATCAAGCAATTGGGTTGAAGGAAAGAAAATTGCTTAATGTATGGCCTGCCTTACTGTTCCAGCTATACAATTCTTATTATAAATTAATATGATCTATGCAGCTTTGTTCTGAGACAAAGGAACACTTATAAAAAAAAAAAAAAATACTGGTCACCAAAAATGTGTTTTTTATATGATTCGTTTACATACCACCATCAAATTCTGCAGTGGTTTTCAGATTACATAGAACAATTCTCCATAGTTTCTGGTCCAGTAGAGCTAATTTCAGCCATATGAACATCTTAAGAGATGCCCTGATCATTACATAATGATGTGGGAGCCAATGCCAAGATTTTCAGAAGAATGTCACTGTAACTGCAGATCAGAGTCGGCCTTTAGCATGTGCAATCTGTGCAGTCACAAACAGTACTATGTCTTCATTCAAGCATAAAGCACTTTTTAAAAAGACTTTCCTACCCTCTCCTGTTTGTGAAAAGCATCACCTGCCTAAAGTGGCCATAGGGATCTATACAGCGGGTAAAATAAGTATTGAACATGTCACCATTTTTCTAGGTAAATATTTCTAAAGGTGCTATTGACTTGAAATTTTGTGGGCAACAACCCATGCAATCCATACATACAAATGAACCAAAGCAAATCAGTGCAGAAATTAAGTTTTGTGTAAAAAAATGGAATGACACAGGGAAAAAGTATTGAACACATGAAGAAAGGGAGGTGCAAAAAAGGCATGGAAAATCAACACACCAGCTGAAATCTCAGTATTTGGAAAGCAATCCAGCCCTTTGTCAGTGCAAAATATTATCAGCTGGTTCAGACTTAACTGATGGTCTTTAAAAAGGTGTCTCATTACCAAAGTGTCATGCAAGAAACCTCTCACGATGGGTAAAAGCAAAGAGCTCCCTCAAGACCTTTTTAACCCTATTGTTGCAAAACATACTGATGGCGTTGGTTACAGAAGGATTTCTAAACTTGTGAATGTTCCAGTGAGCACTGTTGGGGCTATAATCTGGAAGTGGAAAGAACCTAATTTCCCCATAAACCGGCCACGACCAGGTGCTTCTCACAGGATTTCTGACAGAGGAGTGAAAATAAATACTTTTTAGAAGAGTTGTCCAAGAGCCAAGGACCACATGTGGAGAGCTTCAGAAAGACCTAGAATTAGCAGGTACAATTGTTTCAAAGAAAACGATAAGTAATGCACTCAACTACCATGGCCTGTATGCACACTCGCTATGCAAGACTCTGTTGCTGAAGAAAAAGCATGTTGAAGCTCCTCTAAAGTTTGCTGCACAGCATTTAGACAAACCTGCAAAATACTGGGAGAATATAGTCTGGTCAGATGAGACCAAAATTTAACTCTTTCAAATGGCACTGCACATCACCCCCATACCAACAGAGAAGTTTAAAGGTGGGAAAGCCCCTTTCAGCTTTCTTTGTGCATGCTAGGTGGGCAATAAAACCTGTGTCTTAACCCCCTGTTTTTACATCCCTGGCCTCCCCAGTGAGAAGGGTTTAACACTGCTTGCTAGCAGTTATTGTAAAAGTAATGAGGATTTTTAAATGGTACCAGTCAAAAAATGTTCATCCTGGATATGTGGTTAGGAGTGCCTGGTGAAAAACTGCCTGGTGGTCATCTCACTTGGAGGTTTTTATGGTTTATTTGAACAGATATGTCAGATATACAGTGGGGACGGAAAGTATTCAGACCCCCTTAAATTTTTCACTCTTTGTTATATTGCAGCCATTTGCGAAAATCATTTTAAATTCATTTTTTTCCTCATTAATGTACACACCGCACCCCATATTGACAGAAAACACAGAATTGTTGACATTTTTGCAGATTTATTAAAAAAGAAAAACTGAAATATCACATGGTCCTAAGTATTCAGACCCTTTGCTGCGACACTCATATTTAACTCAGGTGCTGTCCATTTCTTCTGATCATCCTTGAGATGGTTCTACACCTTTATTTGAGTCCACCTGTGTTTGATTATACTGATTGGACTTGATTAGGAAAGCCACACACCTGTCTATATAAGACCTTACAGCTCACAGTGCATGTCAGAGCAAATGAGAATCATGAGGTCAAAGGAACTGCCTGAAGAGCTCAGAGACAGAATTTTGCCAAGGCACAGATCTGGCCAAGGTTACAAAAAAATTTCTGCTGCACTTAAGGTTCCTAGGAGCACAGTGGCCTTCATAATCCTTAAATGGAAGACGTTTGGGGCAACCAGAACCCTTTCTAGAGTTGGCTGTCCGGCCAAACAGCTATCGGGGGAGAAGAGCCTTGGTGAGAGAGGTAAAGAAGAACCCAAAGATCACTGTGGCTGAGCTCCAGAGATGCAGTCAGGAGATGGGAGAAAGTTGTAGAAAGTCAACCATCACTGCAGCCCTCCACCAGTTGGGGCTTTATGGCAGAGTGGCCCGACGGAAGCCTCTCCTCAGTGCAAGACACATGAAAGCCCGCATGGAGTTTGCTAAAAAGCACCTGAAGGACTCCAAGATGGTGAGAAATAAGATTCTCTGGTCTGATGAGACCAAGATAGAACTTTTTGGCCTTAAGTCTAAGCAATATGTGTGGAGAAAACCAGGCACTGCTCATCACCTGTCCAATACAGTCCCAACAATGAAGCATGATGTTGGCAGCATCATGCTGTGGGGTTTTTTTTCAGCTGCAGGGACAGGACGACTGGTTGCAATCGAGGGAAAGATGAATGCGGCCAAGTACAGGGATATCCTGGACGAAAACCTTCTCCAGAGTGCTCAGGACCTCAGACTGGGCTGAAGATTTACCTTTCAACAAGACAATGACCCTAAGCACACAGCTAAAATAACAAAGGAGTGGCTTTACAACAACGCCTTGACTGTTCTTGAATGGCCCAGCCAGAGCCCTGACTTAAACCCATTTGAGCATCTCTGGAGAGACCTAAAAATGGCTGTCTACCAACGTTTACCATCCAACCTGACAAAACTGGAGAGGATCTGCAAGGAGGAATGGCAGAGGATCCCCAAATCCAGGTGTGAAAAATGTGTTGCAACTTTACCAAAAAGACTCATGGCTGTATTAGATCAAAAGGGTGCTTCTACTAAATACTGAGCAAAGGGTCTGAATACTTAGGACCATGTGATATTTCAGTTTTTCTTTTTTAATAAATCTGCAAAAATGTCAACAATTCTGTGTTTTTCCGTCAATATGGGGTGCTGTGTGTACATTAATGAGGAAAAAAATGAACTTAAATAATTTTAGCAAATGGCTGCAATATAACAAAGAGTGAAAAATGTAAGGGGGTCTGAATACTTTCCGTCCCCGCTGTACACAAAACATTTTGGGGAAACTGGACACCCCCTCTCTCAGGGCTTGAGGAATAGTGCATAATATCGTGAAGAAAAGGTCTTTGTAGCCTTGATTAGAGTTAGGGATTGAGTGTTTTTACCTGAGTGCAGTGAGAATACACATTACTGCTCAGACATTATTGTTCAAGACCTGAGGAAAGGGGAGTCCAGTTGCCCTGAAACATGTTGGCCATATCTGACATTTCTGAATTCTGAATTTACAATTCAAACAAACCTTCAATCTAGATGACTATTTTATAAGTAGGTGCTCCTTACCACATATCTAGAAGTTTTACCTTCTGATGAGCAATCTTATCACAACCAGAGAGGCAGCAGCTGAGGACCCCAACTGGATCCACACATCACTGTTATTTTTGGTTTACCTCCTCGCAGAAACAACCCCCCACTTTCCCTCTCCCTCCCTCATCCTAACCTCTCGGAGTTGCACGAAGACTGGTTCTCTTCCTTACTGCTCCAGGGCTACCTCAAATCTACCAGTGGAAAGTTCTTTATGTACTTCCGCCTTTGAAGGAAGTGGTAATATGCAAAAATCAGAAAGTCTCCCTGTAAGTCATTTTGTGAATAGAATTTTAGCACTTCACAGCTGCTATTTACTTTTTTTTTTTTTTTTTTTTTTCTTTTCAGTGTTCCATACAGGTGTACCTTGTACTAACTTGTACATAATTGAACAATACAATATCTCTATCATTATGGGACTACCTGCAAATTATACACACACATAAAATAGGGAGCTACTGGTGGTTGGAACGATTTAAATGCCTTTTTTTTAAAGGTTGAATAAAGTATCTTCACATCAAGGGTTCCTCACATGTTTGCGTGATCGAACCATAAATTTTTATTTTATCCTGTTCACGTTTAAAAAAACAAAACAAAAAAACAGCCTGTTCCCAAAACTCCCAGAGTTAGTGATCCTCAACACCCTACCTAAATGACCGGACGGGCTGGACATGTGACAAGCGGCACCAGCACTGTAGCTCATTCAAAACCTGCAAGTCCGGTGCTCTCTCTCCTCCTGTGTCGCAGCAGTGGCACAGAGTTGTGTAACAGAGGGAGAACGAGTGCACTGTACATGCGCAGGTTTTTAAGAGTGCCCTTTCTTGTACTTATGGGGTCATTCATCCAATGGCCAAGGGGTCCTCCAGTCTAGAAGTTTTGTGGACAGGCCGTGGAGAGGTTACGCACAGCCTACAGCAGGGGTGCTCATCCTTTTGAAGAGCGAGAGCCACTTCGGTGATTTGGTAACTGGTCAAGGGCCACACTGAACTGTGGGGTTTTACCACCCCCAAACTGCAAATGTAAATGAACCCTTACTGTCCTGAGCCCCCCTATAAGGCTGCTTTCAGACTGGCGTGATGTGGTTTACAGTGCACCTGCAACTTTCCTGTGGGTTAGCTGGGCTATGCCATAGACTTCTAATATCTTGTGGGTGCGGTGCCCTTTCTGATAGAGCACTAAATCTGCAGGATATAATAGAAGGAAAAGGGTTTACTGCGCTGCGCCTGCGGATCAGTGTAAAAGCAGCCTAATAACTCCCTTTTTTTTTTTTTTTTTTTTTTTTTATTCATTTTTTTTAAGTGCTAATATGGCTATTGCAAAAGTGCAGTGTGTGTGTGTGTGTGATATTTAATACATACACTGACCTTTTTCCTCTTCCTGCTTTAGCTGGCATTGCTCTTTAGGCTGCTAGAACGGTCCCAGACAAAGTGCACTTGGTATCACTCTGCCTGGGACTGGAGCCGGCGCTACAGAGAAAGCATCAGCTTATGCGGTACCTGCTCCCTCCGCGGCTGCCTGCTTCCTCTGCTGCTGGCGCCGGCTCCATGCACTCTGTTGCTGTGGGATGACAAGTTGGCAGCCCAATAATCGTGATCTGGGCTTGCCGACCCACCATTCCAGAGCATGGGCATTCGCTTCCTTGAGTCGAGGGCCACTCCAGAGGGCTCTGAGGGCCACAGGTTAAGCACCCCTGGCCTACCGGTTTGCCGTGGGATTTAAAGTTGAACTTTAGCTTGGAAAAAAAATTGGCAAACAGGCAGGATTTTTAATGCAGAAGAGACATTCTGGGGGGCGATTTACAAAAACTAGTGCACAAAGAATCTGGTGCAGCTGTGCATAGTAACCAGTTGGCTTCCAACTTCAGCTTCTTCAATTAGGCTTTGACAATAAGGCTAGGTTCACACTGCTGCGAATTTTATTGCGAATTTGAGCCGCTGCGATCGCTCTAATTCGCAAGTCATTTTAATAACATTGTTTTCCATGAGTGCCGTTCCCATCAATGCGTTGCGAATCTAACCTGCGTGAAAAAAAGGTCATGTGCGAGTTTGATCCGTGTGCGATGCGAATTCAGCTCCATAGACTTCAATTGAATTCGCAATGAAAACGCAATCGGACGTTCACATCACTGCTATATTTTTTTTTGGCTTCCCCCTCCAACTCCTCCCATCCTTTTCCCCTCACAGCCCCACCCTTCCCCCTCACTAACTCCCTTCCTGTTTTCTCCATGTGCTGTGCTGTTCACAGTCACATACCACAATGGCAAACAGGCGCACAAAGACTGGCATAGAGAATGAAGATCTGATAAGGCTGGTCCAACAAAGGCAATACCTCTGGGACTGCAGGGACCCACGTCACAAAGATACTGGGAAGAAGAACCAAGGATGGCAGGAGATAGTCAAGATCCTGTTTCCAGAGTGGGACAGCCTGACACCTAATGTCCAGAAAGACCTGCGTAAGTACAATTGCTACCTGCACTCTGTGCTTAGCTTGTTTACAGTTGGGGTTAGTGTTGAGATTAGGGTTGAGATTAGTGTTGGGGTTAGTGTTGAGATTAGTGTTAGGGTTAGTGTTGAGATTAGGGTTGAGATTAGTGTTAGGGTTAGTGTTGAGATTAGTGTTAGGGTTAGTGTTGAGATTAGGGTTGAGATTAGTGTTAGGGTTAGTGTTGAGATTAGTGTTAGGGTTAGTGTTGAGATTAGGGTTGAGATTAGAGTTAGGGTTAGTGTTGAGATTAGGGTTGAGATTAGAGTTAGGGTTAGTGTTGAGATTAGGGTTGAGATTAGTGTTAGGGTTAGTGTTGAGATTAGTGTTAGGGTTAGTGTTGAGATTAGGGTTGAGATTAGTGTTAGGGTTAGTGTTGAGATTAGTGTTAGGGTTAGTGTTGAGATTAGGGTTGAGATTAGTGTTAGGGTTAGTGTTGAGATTAGTGTTAGGGTTAGTGTTGAGATTAGTGTTAGGGTTAGGCTGGTTCTTGTTATGGTTATATGTATTAATGATATGTTATTTTAAGATCTATATGTACACAAATACAAACACACACACACACACCCTGTAAAATAATGTTCAGACACACATGTGAACTGTAGCTAATATAACATTTTATTTCACACAAATCTAATTTACAACATGTAGTATGTTCATCAGAGTACAGTGTTTTATTTTTTAGGCATTAATTGCATCTAGCTGCAATGATAGCTGCCCACTTTCGGACATAAAGTACTCTGTGAAGTCGTGGCGAACATTTTCCCCACTGTAGTTGCCACGGGTTCCGATCCACGTTGGCTCTTCAAGGTCATGCATCAAACTGTCCTCAAATATGTATCCATCCCGAGCACGAACAAAATTGTGCAATGCACAGGCTGCTTGCACTGCACTGATGGCGTGCTCCATACTCAGGCAGATAGATGAGTGCAAGAAACGCCACTTATTAGCAAGTATGCCAAAAGCACACTCTACTACACGTCTTGCCCTTGTCAGTCTGTAATTAAATACCCTCTTTTCAATGGTAAGTCCTCTTTTGGCATATGGGCGTAGAAGATGCTTGGATATAGGAAATGCCTCATCCCCAACAAACACATAAGGCTCCAGAGGTTGATTGGTTCCAGGAAGTGGTTGGCTATCTGGAAGGTTCAATGTGTTTTCACGATCTGGTGCAGCTGTGCATAGTAACCAGTTGGCTTCCAACTTCAGCTTCTTCAATTAGGTTCTGGGAGACCAAGTGGAAGCCCCTGCTGAGGAGGAAATTGTGGGCTGCAGCCCTTTGCTGCAGTCTCCAATGGAGCAGTCTGGTCCGGAGGAGCCCTTTGCTGCTGAAGCATCAACGGCTCCTATTAAATCACAGTCACAGCCAAGATCTAATAGGCGCTCCCAAACAAACAGGAGAGCTCCATTGCAAGAGGAGGATGATGGCACTGGGCAGCTGCTAAGCATTGTGTCCGGAATTTCCCAACAAATTGAGGCACAGCGCTGCCCTCACACTCTATTCATAATGAGTTTACTTCCTCTTGTACAACAGGTTCCAGAGGATAGATATTTTGCAATGAGAATGGCTGTCCAACAGTGCATATACTCATTCACTGTTCCCAGACATCCGTCCTCATTATCCAACCATCCTCCTCCACCCCAAAATGTACCAAACCCTTACCCTTCAAGCTTTGAAAATGTAAGAAGTATTTATGATATCAATACTTCGGACATCCCACATCCCATTCCGTCACCTATTCCGACTGTGATTTTCCCCCCCTGTCAGACCTCAAAATTTCACACCACCAATGCCCCCCACCAATTCTGAAATCTCAAGAAACATCAGACCACACAATCTACACATTGTACCGCCTTCTAGATCAAGAGCAGCCAAGAGCGGCAACTATTACACCACATTACCTCCCGTGTCCTCCAATAATCCTCCAGCGGCCTCTACCATCCCTCAAATGGCATACGGGGAGCCTCATATTGATTCACAATATGGCACCCAATCAAGACAGCTAACCTATTCGAATTATTTGAGTGCACCTTTGCCAAAATACTCAGAGGTCCCAGGGCCGAGTTCTAATATTTTTAAAAAGGGAGCAGAGACTTATTATAATCTGTGAAGAATATTGTTTTATTTTGTGTTTATTTCTTTCTGTTAATGTTATATTTCTGGTAAAGAAATATATTTCAGGATAGGGTGCCGATACCTTTAATTTTCTGTGAAGACTATCGTTCTAAAAGATTTATGTTACATGTTATTTAAGATAGTTTGTGTTATTTAAATACTTTACATTTTCACAAAAATGTTTACTGCCTTTTTTGGCTTGTTTGATTTAAACAAACAATAAACGTCAACAAATATGTTGGATTAGAAGATACTTTGCATTGGTTTCCTTTTTTCTATGAGATTAGGTACTAGATCTTACCTTAAGGTTACTAGTAATCGCTCTGCTGGTTCCACACTCTTCCTGAAGTTGGTGTTCTGATGTTCCAAATAGCTGTAGGTCAGTCGTAGCAATTCGTCAAAGCTAAAAGTTATATATATACAAAAAGAGTTGAGAGTGCGTAGATATGTGAAGATTAATCAGATGAGAAAGTGGGGTGAAAGGGAAGATAGCGAGGATATATCTAAAAAATGTATTGAGGAGAGGGAGAGATAATGGATGAGAAGAGGGATGTACTGTGGGTTAGGGAGGGCAAGGGATACTGGGGGGTTAGGGTTGGGATTAGGGTTAGGGTTCTGGGAAGGGTTAGGATTAGTGGGGGAGGGATACAGGAGGGAGGTAGGTAGGGGGTCTGAATGAATTTTACTCACCTGCTCACTGACATACGAGCGTAGTTAAAAAATTTCTCATTATGAGCACGTAGATCATTATAGATTAGCCTGAACTGGCCTCTCTCCTCCCTATTTGCAATTACAGGGTGGACCCAGTATCTTCTACTTCTCTGCATCATCCTCCTCTTCCTCAACTTGGCTTTTTTCTTTTTTATCATGACTCCAGCTGTAGCAGTTACAACTGCTGCCATAACCAAGGGCAATGACTGATGATACATGCTGACACACAAACACACGCTCTTCTCCACACACTACTCAAACCAGGGATAGAACAGGAAGTGATACAGCTCTTTATACGTCAGCATAAACACTGTACTCTATTGGACAGACATAAAATCACTTGACACTCCCAATTTGACAACCAATTCGCAATGTTAGCCGTAGAATCGCCGTAAATTCGCAAAAAAAAAAAAAAGAATTCGCAATGCAAATTCGCAACGCAATCGGAACAAAATCGCGTTCAATTCGCACCGCAGCAGTGTGAACCTAGCCTCAAACCTAGAAGCTGATTGGTTTCTTTTCACAGCTGCACCAGATTCTGTGGGCACCAGTTTTAGTAAATCTCCCCCACTATCTCTCTCCTGTATTAAAGTTCTTTATCTGCTTGTGTGCCCCTGTACACTGGACTGCACACACACAGCTAGGTGTACAAATTTTGTCAATGCTGAGGTGACTTAACTTCTGCGCATGTTTGGGAGCGACATCATCTCGGGTGGACCAATCAAAAAGGGTCGACGATCGGTACCGGAAGCCGATCTAGCTGAAGATGACAGTGGCTGGTAGGGAGCTATGGGACACCTCAACGCTGGATAGAATGGGAGTAAAGTTCTTTTTTTAAGCATCTGTCTTAAAAATGAACAGGATAAAATAGAATACTACTACAACTATAATAAACTTTTAATATACTAGAGAAGTTGGAATGCTTGGGTAATTTATTTTTATTTATTTTTTTGGAAGTGTGATGTAAAGGGGAATCCACCCTTTTAAAGAATAACTAAATCCAGGAACAAAAAAATGTAATACATTGTTGCTTAACAGTCATTTGGTTTTAATTTTTCAGGCTAAGAATATTTTTGGCAAGTGCGGAAAATACCCATTGATCTTGCCAGAAATGTCGTGTCCCTGCCTCTTCCTGTGAGCTAAAAAGACAGCAAACATTATGTTCCCTTTCTTTTGTAGACTACTAATTGCTCATTTCCATTATTTGATAGTTGAAGGAAAAGGCAGTAAAGTTTAAATTTCATCCTGTGTGACCACAATGGCTTCTGCCATAGATACGATGGACAAATGACAGTAGCCACCCCCTCCCCAGATGCATATTTTACCAGGATTCAATGGCCAAGGTTCCTCTATTGATGTGCATTACAGACCCATAGACTTCTGTGAGGTCCCCTCTGGCCTTGGGGCCCAGCCCTATAGAAGTCTATGTGACACTAAAGTGCAGACTTGTCCTAGACAGTGAGGACTTCCACCGTTGGACATAGCAGAACCGCACCCATCGAACAGAGGTAATTATGCATCTGTGGAGGAGGATGGAAGGTTAGGTTCGATCAGGGGAAGGGGGCAAATGGATAAATATATTATTTGTTCTAAAGTGAAATTTTAATTTTAAGTTCAACCACCAATGATGTGACTTTTTCATGCGGCCAGACCACAACCCCAGGCTACGGAATTGTGAGGATTATTGCAGCTCAGAAAAAAAAGAGCAGGGCTCTGTAGGAATTATGGGTAGAAGATGGAGAAACAATGGCATTTCACACAGTGCTGAGCTATGAAAGCTTGGTTTATGAACGGCATCATAATCCCTTCAAGTTTTCTGTATAACAAAGTAATGCTGTGTAATCAGCCTCAGTATTATGAATGTCTGTCGTCTTTTGTTCAGTGTATTTTAAAGGGGGTCTAGTAGGCATTATAATTTTTGTTATTATAGTTGCATTAATGAAAAATTAATATTAAAGAAGTATTATAAAATGGGTGCTGCTATCCAAAACAAATCATCATGCAGGTTTTCAGGTCACTGAACCTCAACTGTCAGGCGGTTTTACAAATGTCATCCAAATTAGCAGAGTATGGTTTGTTGAGCAAATAACATTGCGTAGAAAATGTTATATGGCTTGGATGATCGGAAGTAAAAATTAAAATGTTCTCTGATTTTTTTTTTTTCCTCCATATGGAGACTACAGAAGTTTAACCTAATCTGGGCTAAATCTAAACCATTGGAATAGAAGTGACTATTATTATTTTTCAGTTTGGGATATTTTTTTTATTTTGATCTTTTAAGATTTATCCCATAAACAGTGTACACAGCCATATGGGTTTATCATAGCCACATACAGGCGGTCCCCTACTTACAAACATCCGACTTACAAACGACTCCTACTTACAAACAGAGGGAGACAACAGGAAGTGAGAGGAAATCTACCCCCAGGAAGGGAAATTCACTTCTGTAAGAGTTAATATGGGAAAAAGGTGTCTCCATTGATGATTTATCACCAATCCATGTTTCCCTAACAACCCAAAATTTTCAAAATCCAATTGTCATTGGAACAGAAAGGCCCCTTTCACACTGGGGCGGTTTGCAGGCATTATTGCGCTAAAAATAGCGCCTGTAAACCGACCCTAAACAGCCTCCGCTGTTCAGTGTAAAAGCCCGAGGGCTTTCACTGAAGCGGTGCGCTGGCAGGAGAAGAAAAAATCTCCTGCTAGCCGCATCTTTGGAGCGGTGAAGGAGCAGTGTATTCACTGCTCCTGCCCATTGAAATCAGTGGGACAGCGCGGCTATACCACGGTAATACCGCGGCTATAGCCGCGCTATACGAGGAGTTTTAACCCTTTTTCGGCCGCCAGCGGGGGGTTAAAACCGCACCGCTAGCGGCCGAATACCGCGGTAAAACAGCGCTAAAAATAGCGCTGTTTTACCACCGACGCCCCCTACCGCCCCAGTGTGAAAGGGGCCAAAGTGAGGTGAAATCTTCTGAACAGGAGCACAGACATCAAAACAAATGTTACAGAGGTGATAACCCTTCCCTATGCTATCCAAAAAGCTTTAAAAATAGATTTTTTTTGGCTGAAGCTACACTTAAAAAATGTACCTGTTCCGACTTACAAACCGATTCAACTTAAGAACAAACCTACAGTCCTTAACTTGTTTGTAAGCCAGGAACTGCCTGTACGTAACATAAGCAGACAAAGTAATATGTGTCTTCTCTGTGTTCAGTATGTGGATGTGGGAGCGTCACTTATGCCCCGTACACACAATCGGACATTGATCGGACATTCCGACAACAAAATCCTAGGATTTTTTCCGAGGGATGTTGGCTCAAACTTCTCTTGCATACACACGGTCACACAAAGTTGTCGGAAAATCCGATCTAAACGCGGTGACGTAAAACACGTACGTCGGGACTATAAACGGGGCAGTAGCCAATAGCTTTCGTCTCTTAATTTATTCTGAGCATGCGTGGCACTTTGTGTGTCGGATTTGTGTACACACGATCGGAATTTCCGACAACGGATTTTGTTGTCGGAAAATTTTATAGCCTGCTCTCAAACTTTGTGTGTCGGAAAATCCGATGGAAAATGTGTGATGGAGACCACACACGGTCAGAATTTCCGACAATAAGGTCACATTTTTCATCGGAAAATCCGACCGCGTGTACGGGGCATTAGGATGTCATCGTTGGATGCTGCACATGCTCCTATTTAGGGAAGATGAGACAGGTGACTAATTTGTCTTACATAAAACCTGCACTGGAAGGAAAATGGTCTTCCATTTCTGAATTCCCTCTACAATATTCAATACCTAGCTTTCTTTAGCTTCAATACTTTCTAAATGATTGACCTGGGACAAGACTGCAGATTAGAAAGGCAGAAGTCGAAGCTGATCTACAGACATGTCCCACGCCAGTGACTCAAAGTACTGAATCCATTGGACTTGTACGACTCCTACTTACAAACGGAGGGAGACAAGAGGAAGTGAGAGGAAATCTACCCTCTCCTGAGTGATGTCACACATTCACATGCAGGCACCTGGGATGGAGGGGGAGGGGCGGCTGTGATCAGCGCGGGACAGTGATGTCAGTGGTCTGTGCTGTGCAGCCTGTCAGCTATGCGGGGAAGCGATAAACCGTTCATCTGCTTGTGATGAACGGCAAATCTTGGCGGAACCCCCCGGTTATGAAAAACTGTACTAGACGGCAGGATCCCTATCCATCTGTTTTTCGCAGATCAGATTGGTTGGTTGTAGGAGGGTATAAACAGACACGTGTGTTTTACATCTGCCGTTCCATAAAAAAGAGTGGAGGTTCCAATCGGGTCCACCTGAAAAAGCGAACGTCTGTGTGAAAGGGTCCTTACACTTTAGGGTGTGTTTGATAGTGCACCCCCACCTGAGGGCTGTGGTTTTGATTGCTGCCTCGCTACAGGACACAGTAGTGACCAGGCAGCAGATTGAACTACAATATGTAGCAGGGAATACACCACTTGACAAACCTAGAAGTATTGGATATCAGCGGTGATCAAAAAGCTAGCGCACTAGTCAGTCCATTACAAAGTATACTGAAACCTAAAACAACTAAATACAGGAAAAAAAATCTAAAATCTGCTATGCTAAGTGTTACATAAATTGCTGAATGCTATTGGCAAATCAGAATTTGCCAATGTCCCCACACTGTGTGAGACACAGTGTGACAGTGTGAGGTCATCCAGTGGAGAAAACAATAACCTAAAGTCACATCAAACCACTTAGATGTAGACAATCCAGTACAGGTGGATGTAGAAACTGACCATGTTTCAGGGAATTTGCACCCCTTTTTCAAGTCGAATCCCACCTGAAGTTGAGCTTGAGAAAAGGATACAAATTCCCTACAAAACTTTTTTCTTTATACTTTTATAGTACTTTTTTTTTTTTTTTTCAATACTGGGTGTCTTCCACTGACTCTTAAAGCAGAACGTCACTTCATCAACATTGACTATTTTTAATCCTAATACTACATTAGTAAATAGATAGATATGAAAGTATACCCTATTTACTTGTTTTAAACCTTTTTTTTTTTTTTTTTAAATGTTTTCAGTTACTTCCTGGTTCCAGGCCTAAGCAAATGATGTCATACATCCCAGGAGTCTTCAGGAGGGGAGGCTTTCTCAGCGCACCCTCCTGCCCATATGCCTGAGCTAAGGGCAGATGGATTCCAGGAAGTAAATGCTACATGAATCCTCTGCCCTTACTCAAGATGGCCAGAAATGCTAGGGTGTGCAGTTCCTGCATTTGATTAGGTTCAGGCACTAATTGGCTGGCAGTCTACTGCTCGCTCTTTTTTTTTTTTTTTCTCTTTAATAAAGAGCTCTTGAGTGCAAGGGCCAACAAGGCCAACCAATGAGAATTTTAGCCAGCTCATCAGTAACTGGACAAAATTCAGCCAGTGTATGGCCAGCTTTAGATTACTTTTGTATACACAATTGGATAATATGGCGCACTTTGAATATGACAATAAAATTAGAAAAGGTGTGGGTAGGAGAATGGGGAAATAAACAAGTTCTTTAGGAAATTAGTCCATGTAAGGATAAAATAAGTAACTGTCCATGGAAGGCTGCCAGTTTAGAAGGCAAAAAACTCTGGAATATAGAAAAGACAAGAGAACAGCGTCCTCTAAGTGCAGTATGCAAACATCTTTAATGTAAATAAAAGTTAAAATAAATGAAAATCAAGAATACACTCACAAAGGTGTAGTGATAACAGGCATGTTACAGGGTATCATCCGCTCTGATTACCAGGTGAAGGGGTAGATCCGGCGTCACTGTTATGGACGTGTGTCTGCGATCTGGTTGTTCCTCCGGCCACACTGTTGGTGCACTGTGCTTCCGGATGGTGAGGACTGTGATCAGCGGCGTACATGGACGAGCGTCACTTCCGGGTCCGGTCACCGGGGGACGGTGCTTCGCGTTCGGAGCATGCGTGCTCCTTCCTCAGGAGTCCCAACATGCTTCTTGTGGTTATGTTCCAGGTATACAGTGACTTGGACTTGAAAAAGTATTCATACCCCTTGAAATTACACCCCAAAACGTAAATGTATTTTATTGGGATTTTGTGATAGACCAACACAAAGTGGCACATAATTGTGAAGTGGAAGGGAAATGATAAATGGTTTTCAAAATGTATTTACAATTATGTGAAAAGTGTAGCGTTTGTATTCCGCCCCCCTGAGTCAATACTTTGTAGAACCACCCTTCGCTGCAATTACAGCTACAAGTCTTTTTTGGGGATGTCTCTACCAGCTTTGCACATCTAGACGGTGACATTTTTGCTCATTCTTCTTTGCCAAATAGCTCAAGCTCTGTCAGATTGGATGGAGAGCATCTGAACAGCAATTTTCAAATCTTGCCAGAGATTCTCAATTGGATTTAGGTCTGGACTGTGACATTCTAACACATGAATATGCTTTGATCTAAACCATTCCATTGTAGCTCTGGCTGTATGTTTAGGCTCTCTGTCCTGCTGGAAGGTGAACCTCAGTATCAAGTCTTTTGTAGACTCCAACAGCTTTTCTTCTAAGATTACCCTGTATTTGGCTTCATCCATCTTCCCATCGACTCTGACCAGCTTCCCTATCCCTGCTGAAGAAAAGCATCCCCACAACACGATGCTGCCACCACCATGTAGTGTTCAGAGCGATGTGCGGTGTTGGTTTTCCGCCACACATAGCATTTTGCTTTTGGTTCAAAAAGTTACATTTTGGTCTCATCTGACCAGAGCACCTTTTTCCATATGTTTGCTATATCCACCACATGGCTTCACGTAAACAGAAAATTGGAGTGCATGACTAATGGTTTCCTGTGGACAGATTCTCCCACCTGAGCTGTGGATCTCTGCAGAGTCTCCTCCAGAGTTACCATGGGCCTCTTGGCTGCTTCTCTGATTAATGCTCTCCTTGCCTGGCCTGTCAGTCTAGGACAGTGGTTCTCAACTCCAGTCCTCAGGACCCACTAACAGGCCAGGTTTGCAAGATAGCTGAAATACATCACAGGTGATATCATTTGCTGCTCAGTGATTGCAGTATTCTAGACTGCAACTTCCCAAGGTAATACTTAAAATCTGACCTGTTGGTGGGTCCCGAGGACTGGAGTTGAGAACCACTGGTCTAGGTGGACAGCCATGTCTTGGTAGGTTTGCAGTTATGCCATACTCTTTGCATTTTTGGATGATGGATTGAACAGTGTTCAAAGCTTGGGATATGTTTTTATAACCTAACCCTACTTTAAACTTTTCCACAACTTTATCCCTGACCTGTTTGGTGCGTTCGTTGTCCTTCATGATGCTGTTTGTTCACTAAGGTTCTCTAACAAACCTCTGAGGGCTTCACAGAACAGCTGTATTTTATACTGAGATTAAATTACACACAAGTGGACTTTATTTACTAATTAGGTGACTTCTGAAGGCAATTGGTTCCACTAGATTTTAGTTGGGGGTATCAGAGTAATGGGGGCTGAATACACATGCACGCCACACTTCTCTCTTCAGATATTTATTTGTAAACATTTTGAAAACCATTTATCATTTTCCGTCCACTTCACAATCATGTGCCACTTTGGTCTATCACAAAATGTCAAGGGGTAAGAATACTTTTTCAAGGCACCGTATTTAGGGCTGAGAGACCTCCTCTAATGTGTTTATTGGATTGTAGCGGTGCCCATAGCTCTGCATGAAAGCAAAGACTGGACTGGGCCTCCCACCAAACAGAAAATATATCAGTGGCCTGTGCCACAGAGGTGTTGATTGTATACAGCTGCTATTTCTAAGATGAGGAACTCGCCCAATAAAAAACAAAATATAAATGAAACAGCACTAACAGCCAAAAATCATAAAAAACATTGTCTACAACAGGGGTGCCCAACCAGTGGCCCGCGGAGTCCTCTGATGTGGCCCACAACTTCCTGCTCTGGGATGGATTGTGGGTTGCCGACCCGCCATCCCAGAGCATCCGTGTTGTGAATGAACCCGGCGGTAGAGGAAGCAAGCGGCTGTGGCGCAGAGCTGCATAAGTCGATGCTTCCTGTATAGTGCCAGCTCCTGTCAAATGCCTGGGACAGCAACAACCAGTGATACCTGAATGGAAGACTGTTATTGAAGGTAAGTTTATTACTAAAATCACATACATACGTTATGGGCATATCATCTGTTCTGCAGTGGTTACTGGGCTGCTTACAAACTGATCCACAGGTGCAGCGCAGTGCACCTGCGGATTACCTACACTGAGCCATAGACTTCTGTTATTAGCTGCAAGTTTGGTGCACCACACCTGCGGGATATAGTAGAAGTCTCTCACAAAGTGCAGCTAACCCGCAGGAAAGCCACAGGTGCACTGCGTGGCACCTGCGGTGTGGGTAAGCCGCAGCGCATCAATGTGAAAGCAGCCTTAGGCCACTTTTCACATGATTGGTCCAACCCAAATTGGACCCTCCAGTCAGCTCTATGTAGGAGCAGATGTGTCTGATTTTACACCCGCCTACTTTCAATCCGGAAAAAAAACAGAAGGGGATCTGTCCCCTCTCATCTGGGTGGATCGGATCGGAGGGCCCATAGAGTAGATTGGACTGTCTGCTCTGCATCCGCCCGCTCCGCTCACTGTGGCCCGCAACTGGTTACCAAGTCGCCTAAGTGGCCCTCACTCTTCAAAAGATTGGGCACCCCTGGTCTACAATGTCATATAAAATAAATAATACAATAATAATCAATATTGCACGGAAGTGACAATAAATGTACACAATGTGAATTAACCACTTGCCTACAGGGCACTTACACCCCCTTTCTGCTCAAGCCATTTTTCAGTATTCAGCGCTGTTGCACTTTGAATGACAATTGCGCGGTCATGCTACACTGTACCCAAATTACATTTTTATCTTTTTCTTCATACAAATGGAGCTTTCTTTTGCTGGTATTTAATCACTACTGTGTTGGGCTTTTTTTTTTTTCTTTTTTTTTTTTTTTTTTTTTTCTTTTTTTTTCAAAAAGAAAAGACCAAAAAAAATTTTTTTTTACTTGGTTTCTGTCAGTAAATTTTGTAATTAAGTAATATTTTTCTACTTCACTGATGTGCACTGATGAGGCAGCACTAATGGGCTGAACTGGTGGGCAGTGCTGAGGTGGCACTTATGGGCACTGATTAGGTGGCTCTGATGAGGCACTAATGTGCCGCACTTATGGGCACTGATAGGGGGCACTGATGGGCGGCACAGATAGGCGGTACTGATGGGCATTGATGGGCGACACTGGGAATTGATGGACAGCAGTGATGGGCATTGGGCAGCATGGATAGGCGGGACTGATAGCCAGCAGTGACTGGCATCACTAATGGGCACTGGTGGCACTTTTTTAGCACTGATTGGCAGTGGTGGGCACTGATTGCTGGCACTGATTTGATTTGCACTGGTGGCACTATTGTAATCAGGCCTGATTACATGTTTAGATGTCTCCTGTGAGGATATGCCACTGATCGGCTCTCCTCTCCTTACACTCTGCCAGTGTGAGGCGAGGATCGCCGATTACCGGCATCTCCATGTTTACATGTGACCGGCTGTGATTGGACACAGCCGATCACATGGTTAAAGAGCCGCGGACACAGCTCTTTACAGAGATCGGAGTCGCGTCGTGTCCTAGCAGTGCGGCCGTTCTGGGATGTCGGCGTCCCAGAACGAGAGCCGCACCATCCTGCCACCATTTGACCGCGGATACTAGTTAAAGTGATGTGCTTTACATAATTCATCTATCATCTTTCATTTTTCACTAAAATAAAGTGTTTAGTGTAGACATGAGTGAATTTAAATTCAAACTAATTTTTTAGTTATTAGGGGATTGATGTATCCGAGTTTCCCAATCACAATAGTAACGAATTTTAACAAATCCAGGAAATATTCTAATGGGAAGAATTATTTGTAATTTAATTTGAATTTGAAATGGAAACATAAATGCAGTAAGGGATAAAAGTAAAATTAAGAAGATGATTCCTATTAGAAGAAAAGAATAGAGTAGAAAATAAAAGAATACAATTGAATTGAAAATAAAGGAGTAGGAATAGAGTAGAATAGAGAATAGAATAAAAAAAAAAGGAATTGAGTAGAATAGAAAAAATACAAAAGAGAACAAATATAACTGTTTTCTGAAATTCGAATCTCGAAAGACTGCCATATTCGTTCTTCTTTTTTTTTTTCTGGAAAACCACTATATTCGTTCTATTTTATTCAATTTTTTTTCTATTCTGTTCCTTTTTTTTCTATTTTATGCTATTTTCTATAATTTTTTTTTTCTATTGTATTATATTTTATTCTATTCTATTTTATTATTTTCTTTTCTATTCTATGTAGCAGCTTAAGAAGGAATCCTCTTATTTCACATTTTATATCTTGCTGTAATTATTGCAATAAGTTTCCATTTTGCATTCAAATTCATTTCAGAGCGATCTGAAAATAATGAACGTACGAAATTAATTCTGAAAACAAATCATTCTAACATAATGAATATGACAAAACAAAATTATTAACTTAACGAATGAATCAGAAATAAAACAATTGTTTAAGTCCTGCACATTTCTAGTGCAGTGCAAACATATTTATATTGAAAACACAGAACGAATGCATCATTAAAGCACCCGTGTTACGTTTTTGATGGGGTTTTTGAGTCACATGACCTGTGAAAAACACACCATAAACACAGTAAAATTGGGGGTGGAAATTGCAGTGAGTTTGCGTCAAAATCGCATGCGTTTTAGGAGCCATTAGCGGCTCCTTTTTCTCTTATCAGCCAAATGCAGATAACGCCAAATTTCAGTGCATCTCTAGTACAGACCACTTGACATCAGGCGTCACTGTTCCACAGCTCTCCCTTCCATCCAGTTCCCTGCTGTCAAAATACAATGATCAGTGTTGCTGGCTATAGCCAGAAGCACTGATCGAGCGAAAAAAAAGAGACTGGTTGTACAGAAGTCGATCGAGAGGTCTTCTTTACAACCAGCCTACCTATAGATTGATCAAAATTTGGCCAGTCCCTGCAGATTCGTCCAGATTTCAATCCATCTGTTGCCGGCTTAAACGCATATAAACGCAGGTTTGACACTGCCATTGTGAACGAGGCCTTTAAATGATTTACTTATTTACTATCTTTTGTGTGTAATTGTTAAATTATCTTCCTAAACCAGGAGAGTTTTACATAGTTCAGATTTAATGGCTCTTTTATCTGACAATTCACAAAGAGATAATACTACAAGGTATGTGTGTTTTGTTTAATCCTGGAGCGTAGTTGTACTTTATCAAATGATAATGAGTATAATATCTGATATAAACAAATCTTAAATGAGCTGTACCCAGTGCTCCGATATCCAGATTTGTGTCGCTGTAATAGATGCTCCTTTGTTCAGTGTTTGCTTGCTGTCTTTTTTTTTTTTTTCTGAAGCCTCCTCAGCCTTTCATTTCCAGGAATGTGGTGGATTTTAATCTATAAGAGATAAAAATGGATCTTGTACTCGTCTGCCAATTTCTTTCACAGACAATGAATGATAACTGATGGAAACTGCTCATTTAGTTTCTATTTGGGTGCTTGTGTAGAGGAAGATGCTTCATCTGCAATCTGCAAGTGGTTGTTCATTTAGGCTGGGTTCACACTGCTGCCGTTGCAGACATCGCATGTGATTCGCAGCGCACTGCTGTTCACATCACATGCGATGTCTGTGCTGTGCGATATCAGCCATACAGATAGTATGGCTGATATCGCACCGCATTCGGTCCAAACTCGCACAGGACCCTTTTTTTTGTTCGGACCAAAATCGGATCGCATGGGTGTTCACACCTATGCGATCCGAAAGTGTCCGAATTGTCAGTTCGCATTGCGATATGCGGGCTGAACTGGGGGTGTCATTAACATTGTATGACACTCCCCAGCAGTTCGCATATGGCAGTGTGAACTGCCGTGCGAGTTGGTGCGGTGCGGGAACCCGCAGTAAATTCGCTGCGTTCCCGCACCGCAGCAGTGTGAACCCAGCCTAAAAGGGAAATTTCTGATAAATCTGCACCGGAGGGGAATGAAGATATGGATTCAAAAAAATAGATGTTTGGGACTTTTTCTCTTATTTTACTACTTCTTTTCTTTTTTTTTTCTTTTTTTCTTTTTTTTTTTTTTTTTTTTTTACTATTTTAAGGGAACATTAAGATGTATAGTCTTTGCAATATTAAGAGAGGATTATGATATACTGTACGTAATATTGTTGTATGTGAATCTTTAAATGCTTTTGTATTCTATATCTACATATAAGTAGTCATTTTGGTTTATTCTATATGTAGGTTCTACTTTTAGTTATCCAAACAATAGTAAAATGGAAATCATGCTGTTCCTAGGAAGCTCAGAAACCGCAGTAGTGTGCTGTTTTTAGATATAGCTTAACTCCAGGCTTGATCCGAAAACCTTTTATAGCATTTCTTGAAAATATCATTTGAATTTTCAAGTGCCTGATTTGGTCTAAGCAGACTCTTGTAATCCCCTGTACAGCAGCACTCAGACTGAGAGTGGGAGGTGCAGGAGGCAGTGATTACATGCTGTCCGAACGTGACTGCTAATTAATGACTGCTGTTACCTCTTTATTGGCTCGTCGGAAGGCTAAGTGCCGGTTCACACAGGGGCGACTTGTCAGGCGACCTAGCCGCCTGACAAGTCGCCTCCCGTTCTGTACAATGGAACCGTTCTAATAGGAGCGACGCAAGTCTCTCTGACTTAGAAAAAGGTTCCTGTACTACTTTGGGGGCGACTTGAGGTGACTTGCATAGACTTCTATACAGAAGTGGTTTTGCAAGTCGCCGTGGAAGTCGTGTGCAGGTCGCCTCGGTCGCCTGTGTGAACCGGGGATAAGGGTATATGTTGCCACTGCAGAGAGGTCCAGGATCTGGCTGCACTGTCAGGCAGGGGTGCCTGGTTTACAAGACTGGTTGCATAGAATTTTTATAGACTAAGTCCTGGTGCACACTTATGCGATGCTGGAAATGCAGCGAATCCTGTGTGTTTCCTGCACTGCATTGCAATCGTATAGCCTTCATGCGATATGTTGCGGGTGTCAATGTTATCCTAATGACTCCTCGAATCAGATTTCAAAATGCAGTGCGATTGCCAGAATCGCATCACATAGGTGTGAACACACGGTGCGGGGGGGGTCCTTCACCATTTTGGTGCGGATGTGATGTGATTTTTAACCATACAAAATATATGGCTGAAATCACATGTGAGGTGCACAGTAATGTGTTTACATCACACAAGTGTGAACCCAGGCTAAGAGCATCTCTTTTGCTTAAGTTGCGGCTCACAGCACGGGGTCCCGTGCTTCCCTGTTCATCGTTTCAGGTCCAACTTCAACCGGAATTTTTGGCTGAATTCAAACCTGAAGACACACAAGACCTCCATAGAGAGCAGATCACGATCTCCTGACATGCGAATTGGATGCGGTGAAAAGCGCATCCAAATCACAATAGTGTGAACCCAGCCTAACAAGCCAAACAACCCAGCTTTAAAATTGAGGCTGACCAATTGAGAGCCTGATTACTTCTAAAGGGCTACTCTAAAACATGCCTTAAAGCATATAAACGCGCTTTAACAAAATCCAGACAACAATCAATACATTATAAAAAATGTATTGTAGCTCCCCAGTGCCAGCAGGACTCATGCAACCCCAGACCATGACATTTCCACCACCATGCTTGACTGTAGGCAAGACACACTTGTCTTTGTACTCACCTGGTTGCTGCCACACACGCTTGACACCATAGTCTCATCAGAGCACAGGACATGGTTCCAGTAATCCATGTCCTTAGTCTGCTTGTCTTCAGCAAATGGTTTGTGGGCTTTCTTGGAAGCCTCTTCTAAAGATGATGCACTTCTGGGACGACAGCCATGCAGACCAATTTGATGCAGCGTGCGGAGTATGGTCTGAGCACTGACAGGCTGACCCTCCACCCCTTCAACCTCTGCAGCAATGCTGGCAGCACTCAGATGTCTATTTCCCAAAGACAATCTCCGGATATGAAGCTGGGCATGTGCACTCAATTCCTTTGGTCAACCATGGCGAGGCCTGTTCCGAGTGGAACCTATTGTGTTAAACCGCTGTATGGTCTTGGCCACCATGCTGCAGCTCAGTTTTAGGATCTTGGCAATCTTCTTATAGCCTAGGCCATCTTTATGTAGAGCAAACATTATTTTTTTGAGATCCTCAGAGAGTTCTTTTCCATGAGGTGCCATGTTGAACTTCCAGTGACCAGTATGAGAGAGTGAGAGCGTTAACACCAAATTTAACACACCTGCTCCCCATTCACACCTGAGACATTGTAACACTTAGGAGTCACATGACACCAGGGAGGGAAAATGGCTAATTGGGCCCAATTTGGACATTTTCACTTGGTGTACTCACTTTTGTTGCCAGCGGTTTAGACATTAATGGCTGTGTGTTGAGTTATTTTGAGGGAACAGCAAATTTACACTGTTATACAAGCTGTACACTCACTACTTTACATCGTAGCAAAGTGTCATTTCTTCAGTGTTGTCACATGAAAAGATATAATAAAATATTTACAAAAATGTGAGGGGTGTACTCACTTTTGTGAGATACTGTATGGTATATGGATTGTTTCTATACATCTTTGCAGTTTTGTGTATTTATGTCTACACTAAGGCTTCATGTACACTGCTGCTGGTAAACGGACGTTTAGCAGCAGTTGGGCTTTTTTTCTGTTGCCCCTGAACTCTCCTTTATGTTACCTTGTCTGCAGGGCAGGACTTAGGGTGGTGGGGGCCCCTGGGCTTGAGTCATTTTCGGGCGCTACCTTCTATAAATTACTTTACATAGAACAAAATGTTGACTGGTACCGTAGACAGTGTTACATGTTAAAAAAACTTAATAATCTATTTATATGACCACTGAAGCTTGAAAAACTTTTTTTCCAATAAATAAATGATTAAAAAAGTTCAAAGTGATCATGTGTTTATTGCAATGCACAAATGTCTTGGTCAGAATGAGAATAAAACACTTATTTACCTGGAAAACATATTGAAAAACAAACAAATACCTTGTAAGGTTGCAATCATAACAAATCAATTGCAAGAATATAGCAAAATAACTAATTGAACAAAGTGCAAGATAAATTGTGTGTGTGTGTGTGTGTGTGTGTGTGTGTAGTACGTAAGTGAGTGGGAAAAAAGGAACGTCAATTTTACTTGGGTTACAACGTCGCACAACCATGCAATTGTCAGTCAGTTAAAGCAACGCAGCGCAGTATCGCAAAAAATGGCCGGTCATAAGGGGTGGGGGGGTAAAAGGTTCCGGAGCTGAAGGGGTTATGATTGAACAAGTCAAGACTAAAGGGGCATTTTTTTTTTCATACATAATGGCACACATGTATTTTGATTTTTGACTTGACACATGAATTCATTGTCTTTTGTTTTGTTTTGTTTTTTACTCACTTTTAGTCAATTAATTCGGTGCTCTGGTGGGGGGAGGGGCTCCCATGCAGGAGCAATGGAGTCCAGTTGGTTGGGTCCAGTAATTTCACTGTCAGTGTCCGCAGCCTTCTACTTCTTGTATCCACGCCGCTCTGCAGACTGCAAGGTGAACAAGATGGAGGGAGGAGGTGGGTGGAGCCAACACTCACCAGGGGCGGAGTCCTGCAGTCAGTGTGAGTGACTGTATGGACAAGATGGAGGAGGTGCTGCCGGTGGGAGGGCCAATACACTCATGGGCGGCGCGGAGGAGGAAGATTGCTGGCCTCTGTCACACAGTGCCAGACTGCAGCAACAACTGCCTATCAGTACGGGAAAGACAGATACACTTAGACAGGCTCCTCTGCTCCAGGAAGCTCCTGTCACGGTCATGTCGGCTCTGAGTCTGAGACTCCGAGTCCGGCGTGACTGACTCAATGACGTCACTCATTGCTAGACGCCAGGCGGCCCAGGCGCTAGCAATGAGTGCAGGGTTGCCGAGCCAACGGCGCAGCTCCACCCACCTCCAGGCTCCTCCTGGTCCATCCTGCGTAATTACACATTAGAGTCTCTCTCTCTGTGTGCCGCTGATCGGCTGATGAGACAGAGAGAGAGACTCGGGCAGAGCAGCGCTGCAGCCAAGTGAGGACCAATGTGAGTCACCGCTGTTTCATTCGATCTAGCTGAAGATATTTGAAGATATTTAAAACGGGCAGGGCCCCCTATTGGGCGGGGCCCATGGGCAT